>VWZI01006891.1:0-15279 GCA_013396835.1 Psilopogon haemacephalus
ACACACACACACACCTGCACACACACACACACCTGCACACACACAGCCAGACCTGCACACACCCTTCAGGGACAGAGCTCCGAACCTGTAGTGGGTTTGCACAGCTTCACTCCACTGTCTGCAGGGAGCCAAAGCTGCTGTGCAGAAGCCACCCTGTGACCTCTCCTGGCTTCTGTAACCAGGCTTGGAGGCACCCACAGGGCCCAGGAACTCCTGCTGACACTTTCTGCAGCCCCTGGGGCCAGGCTGCTCCGCTGCCCAAGCACAGGCTTGCTGGGAAGGCTTTTCCTCACTTGCTTCTCTCGCATCAGGAAAGGATCTGAGGTTTAATCGCATTTTAGTTTCTTTTTTTTTTAATTTACAGCAACAGCAGCAGCTTTGTGCCAGTGTTTTGTGCTTTGCCTAATTCCTGGAGCTGTATTTGCTGGCACAGGACAGAGGTGTCAGGAGCTGAGGTGAGTGAGTGAGCGTGGGGCACAAGGCAGGTGGCTGCTCTGGAAGCAGTCAGTGCACAGCAGCGCTGCCAGGTGAGCTGTGCTGCTCAGGAGAAGGCTCATGCACCTCTCCTCCAGCTGCCAGCACTGCATGCTTGATCAGCTTGCACTGGAGCACTTCCCAAGTGCCTGCTAGAGACACTCTCTAAGTGTCCCTGCCCAGTTACCTCCCACTTGTGCAGTCTTGCTGTAGCTGGCAGACAGGGGCCCTGCCACGCTGCTTCCATACTCGCCCTTGAAGTAGCGATGCAGGAGGATTTTCCTCAGAGCGTTGCCCTTCAAAAGACAAAAGAGAGAAGAAGTTAAGAGCCGTGGTCAATTTCCCTGGCTTAGAAAGCAGGCTCTGGAACACAGCCATGGCTCCTCCTGTGCCTGCACACAGCCAAGAGCTCCTGCTCTGGGCTGGCAGAGCCAAGGAGGCAGTTGTGGCGTGGTGCTGCATGGCTCTGTCCCCTCAGAACTCATCCATTGTACATCAAATCCTGCTGGAGCCTCTGCACAGACCTGCCCAGGCTGGATCCCTGGGCTGAGGCCAGCAGGAGGATGGGTCCTGCACCTGGCTCACAGCAGCCCCATGAAGGCTCCATGCTGGGGGCAGTGTGGCTGGGAGCTGCCCAGCAGGGAAGGGCCTGGGGGTGCTGGGTGGCAGCTGCCCGAGGATGGGCATCCTGCCCTGCAAGTTCTGCCAGAGCCACACTCTGCAGTGTCTGTGCCCTGCCACCTCCTGCCTCTGCACAGCTCCCTGTGTCTCTGATCTCACATCCCCCAGCTGCACCTCATGAGATACTGACCCAGAAATGTGACAGCTGATAGCTCACAAAGCATCCTCTGCAGCTCCTTCTGAAGACCACAACCAGTCAAACCTTTCATTCGACTCTCTGAAGAGCTTCCCTTTCATTCTGCCTCTGTTCTGCAGCACGAGCTGGGGGTACCAATTATTTGCCTCCAGTCTCCTGGGACCAGCTGCAGCCACACTTGGCTCCAGAGAGCAGAGGAGGGTGACAACAGCTGCAGGTGTATGCATAGCCTAAGGATTTGTAAGGAAAAGAGCACTGCCAGGTCTCTGATCAGACCTTGAGCAAGGGCTGGCACCTCTCAGATCTTCCTCCTGCCTCCTCACCTTCAAAGGCACTGGGAGGAGCAGTGAAAGGGAATCCTGCTCCATCCAGATCCAGGCCAAGGAATGCACTGCTTGTCCCAGGAAGCCAGGTTTGATTACCAGGACCCTGCTCTGCCTCACTCCCTCTCTCAGCCTCCCAGGACTCCAGGTCACAGAGTGTCAGCAGTCAGGGGCACTGTATTTGCTGAGCAAGAATCTCCATCCCCTTTGTGAGGACCCTGGGCAGCCACACGACCTCCCCAAGCCTTGTCACCTCGGGTGCCCCTCCAAAGAGCAGAACCCAGCAGTGTGACCTGGGGTGCCAGTGCCCACCCCACCACCTCTTGCCCAAGGCTGTGTGAGGCACAGGGAGAGTGCAGACCCTGCTGGCCTGTGCCTGCTGCCTGCTCTGGTGGCACTGCCACAGCCACACGGCCCAGGGCAGCCCCACCAGGAGGATGAGACAAACTGCTGCCAGGGCAAGTGACAGCCACACCGCTGAAGGGCTTCCTCACCTGGTCCAGCCACAAAGCAAGGACTGCTCCAGACCCAAGGCCAGCAGCACCAGCAGTGAGCAGCCTGCAGCAGCTTTACTGACACAGAACCACAGAATCAGCCAGGCTGGAAGAGACCTCCAAGCCAGCACCCAGAGCATGGCACTAAGTGCCCCTCCCAGGCTTTGCTTGAACACCAAGCTGAACCTCTCCCCTGCTGCCTTCAACACGTTCTTTATCCTCTGGCTCAGGGTATGGAGGTGGCTGTAAACATCCTCAGCTGACTGCAGTCCCTCTCCACTGGCTAGGACATTGCACAGCCCCCACCACGGCACACAACAGCCTCATTGTTGCCATGAATGCCACTGCATTGTGCCCAGCAACACCAGGGTGAAGAGCAGGACAGGAGGAGCCAACAACTGCTCACAGCTGCTCCTTGTTGGTGCTGAGTTCAATACCTAGGCAGAGGGACAGGAGCCTGCAGCAGGGACACAATTCCAGGTGCAGACTATGGAGAGGTCTTTGGTCTTTGGGCTCCACACTCAATGCCAGGGCTTTGTGCTTGCCTTCCCCAGCTGGCCAGGGGCTGGCCCCACAGGAGGTTGGGGTGTGCTGCTGGGGGAGCCATGGCAGGGAGAGATCCCTGCAGCAGCAGCAGCCCTCAGCATCCACATCAGCAGACCTGCCTTGCCTCACAGAGCTCTGCTCCCACCCTGAGGAGCTGGGATGGTATTTATGGTGGTCACAGAACCCTACAGGCTGGAAAAGCCCTCTAAGGCCATGGGGTCCAGCCATCAACCCAACACCACCACAGCCCCTAAACCACGTCCCAGGGTGCCATGTCTGTGTGGCCTCTGAACATCCCCAGGGATGATGGCTCCACCACCTCCCCAGGCAGCCTGTGCCAGGCTTTGAGACTCCTTTCAGTCAGGAAGCTTTTACAAATCTCCAACCTAACCCTCCCCTGGCACAATTTCTGGACATTTCTTCTCCTTCTATCACTTGAGCCTAGGGAGCAGAGCCCAACCCCAGCTCACTGCAGCCTCCTCTCAGGGAGCTGCAGAGACCAAGGAGGTTCCCTCAGCCTCCTCTTCTCCACACTAACCACCCTCAGCTCCCTCAGCTGCTCCTCCCAAGCCCTGTTTTCCAGAGTCTTCCCCAGCTTGGTTGCCCTTCTCTGGACATGCTCCAGCTCCTCAATGTCCTTGCAGGGAGGGCCCCAAAACTGAGCCCAGCACTCAAGGTGTGGCCTCCCCAGTGCTAAGTCCAGAGGGACAAACCCTGCCCTAGTCCTGCTGGTCACACTATTGCTGCTCCAGGCCAGGATGCCTCCTTGGCCACCTGAGCACATGCCCAGGTGTGACCCAAGTGCAGGGCCTGGCACTTCTTTGGTTCTATGAACTCAGCACCAAAGGATGGGGATGAGGTCAGGGCAGCATGCACTAAGCTGCCTGGAAGCAGCTCCTCTGCCTCACCACATCCACACCTGGGCACAGCCATAACAGCTCACCAAGGAACAGAGGAGCCTTCTCCAGGAGGCCATTCTGGCTAATGGAAGGTCCTGGGGGGAAAATGGAAGCAGGGTGGAACAACAACTCCCCAGGTGACAGGAATCTGCAAAGGGCACCTAAAGCTGTAACGCAGGACTCATCTCACTGCACAGCATCACAGAGCCACTGGGGCTGGAAAAGACCTCTGAGATCATCAAGCCCAACACCAGGACACCAGCTAAGCCATGCCAACAAGTGTCACACACAAACTTTTCTTAAAGACCTCCAGGGATGGGGACTCCACCACCTCCCTGGGCAGTCCACTCCAGTGCCTCATCAGCCCTCCTGTGACAAACTGCTTCTAACGTCCAACCTGGCAGTGATGGCACTCAGCTCCTGGGACAGCCTGAAAGGAGGGTGCTGGGCTGCTGCTGGCAGTTACTAAGCCATCACTGGGAGGCTTCTCAAGCTATGCGAACCCTTGTGGGCTGCATGAGGAGAAGGAGCTGGGTGACAGAAACACGTCACCTCCCATCATCTCTGAAGACATGATGGAGCCTCCTCCTGTAGTGCAGAGAGCTGTGGGCAGAAGCCTGCTCTGTGCAGGGTCAGAAGGCTCCTGGCAGGCTGTCCCAGGAGCAGCTGTCTCTGCACACTGCCTCTCACCCTTCAGCAGCATCTCCACTCCCTGGGCCAGTGCTCCAGGAGCCTTTGCTGTGTTGTTGCTTGGGGTGGTTGTTTCTCACCCATTCTCCAGCCACTCTGCTCCTCTGTTTCCCTCAGAGACAGGACATGGTAGAAGCAGCAGTTTGGTGCAAGTGGCTGCTGTGAAGATACCACAGATGGAAGCTTTATGACCCCTCTGGCTGTGTCTGGGTCTGGTCCCACACAGCAGGAAGGCACAGACCTCATCTTGGGAAGGGAGCAGCTGAGGCTCGGAGCCACCAGGCAGGCAGCACTGCAGAAGCCCAAGGCTGGAAGAGGGCCCCAGAACCCTGAGCACTGCCACGTGCAGAGTGGAGCACTCCTGCCTGCATGATGCCAGCAGCTCCCAGAAGGCTCACAGGCTGGGGGAGGCTCTTTGGCTTTGGGGTTGGTTGTTTGTTTTCACACAGAGGGAGCTTGCTGCTGGCTTTGGGCTGTCTGCAAGGAGATGTCTTCCTAGGCAGTGCTGATACCTTTTCACCCATAAAATATGACCCCCCACAGCACAGCCATTTGCACACCAGGGCACTTATTCACCCCAGGGGAAAGCACATCTCAGCACGAGGCTGGGTCCAGCTGAGGTTCAGCTCTGCTTCCACTAACACCAGTGGGAGGTCTGCCAGCAGCTGCAGCAGGAGGAGCAGACGTACTCTGCCTGGCAAAACTCTTCATGCAACTCTAAAATGAGAAAAAATCCTCACCAGCAACCCAAAATATTCACCAGACCTCATGAGGCAGCTCCCCTGGGAGAGCAGAAGTGGCCACCCACACCTCTCAGCTGTCTCTCATTAGGCAGAGGCACCCCCGTTTGAAATGTGCCATTGTCCAACCCCACACGAGTCTGGCACCAGTCCCACTCCTCCTCACACAGCAGCTGAGTGACGAACCTGAGCCTGGAGCTGCTGCAAAGACTCCCTGGCAGGCTCAGACAAACCAAGCACAGCCCTGCCCTAACACCCAGCTCAGGCAGCAGCTGCTGGGGTGCTCCAGCAGCATCCTTACTCTTCTTTTGCAGCTCCAGGTTCCACAGCAGCTGGAAGCCTGAGGGCACTGCAAAGCCAATGCCTGCTCACTTCCAGCACGGGCAGGGCAGGGGCACTGGGCAGGCTGCAAGGGAACCAGGGGCTGCCTGGTAACTGCCCACATCTGCACCTTGACACAACTCAGGCAAGTGCCACATTAGGAGGGATTGGGGTTTTTTGGCAGCATCTCTAAGGTGTCTCTGCTATGAATGCAGCAGGAGAGAAAAACTGTTTGGGTTTTAGTGAAAAACCTCAGCACAACACTTGGGCTGAGAGGGCACTTTGAAAAGAGAGGTTGATTTGGTGGAGGATCAAACTGCTTCCCTGGCCCATAAACTATTGTCAGTTGTCAAACATCCATTTTGGGGTCCAAAGATGAGATCCTTACACCTACAGCTATCAGTGACCAGGACAAGGGGACTAAGGCTTCCTCACTCAGCTTGCAGGTGACACCCAGCTGGCAGGGAGCTGATCTGCTGGAGGGCAGGAAGGCTCTGCAGGGACACCTGCCCAGGCTGGATCCATGGGCTGAGGCCAATGGGATGAGATTCAACAAGGCCAAGTGCTGCCTCCTGCACCTGGGTCACAGCAACCCCAGGAGTGCTCCAGGCTGGGTCAGAGTGGAAACTGCCCAGCAGAGAAAGCCCAGGGGGTGCTGAGGGCCATGGACTAGCAGCAGCCTTGGCAGAGCTGGAGCAGGCTTGCACTGGATGATCTTTAAGGCCTTTTCCAAACAGAAAGCCTCCAGGATCCCCCCAGGTGGCCAGCAGACACTCTGCTCTCTGAGGGCATCCTTTGCCAGGAGAAACCTGTTCCCAAAGCAGTCCTCAGCACCTCCTTTCAAGGGGAGGCCAATGGCAGCTTCCTGCTCCTCTGCAGAGCGCCAGGGGAATGGCCCTGCCCTTGCCTAACTCTGCAGCAGCAGTTTCATAAAGCACTGCTCTGAGCAAGGGAGGTGCTGAGGGTGCAGTGTTCTGCTTTTCATCACTTGTGGAGGTGTAGCAGCTGTCATGGCCACAGCTCAGTAGCTTCCTAGCTGTTGTCTGACTCCAGGAGCCACAGCAATTTCTACATGCTACGCTTCACAAGACCAAGGAAAAGTTCTCTTCTGGGATGGAGGCAAACAAAAGCCCCAAACACAAAATGCCACAACAAACTGCAGCCACTCCAGAACTGCTTGGAGAGCTCAGCACCATTTGCTTGCAAGGTTAAGCAGCTGTTCAGAGACAAGGGGCAGCAGAATGTTTCAAACTCCCACTCCTGGAACTGCTGTTGCTCCAAGACCCAACCTGCAGGCTGCTCAGCCAGGACATCAAACTGCCCCTTGGTGTTGAATCTCTGCACTTGCTGTGGCTGTTCCACCAGGCTGTGTTTCAGGGCACATTTAGTTGCTGCCATCACCATGGTCACCTTTCCACTGCTCCCAAGGAGAAAGTGCCTGGCAGGCAGCTGCACACACAGCATCTGGAAAGGCAGTAGTGAGACACTGGCACAGGTTGCCCAGGGAGGTTGTAGCTGCTCTCTCCCTGGAGGTGTTCAAGGCCAGGCTGGATGAGTCCTTGAGGAACCTGCTCTAGTGGGAGGTGTCCCTGCCTGTGGCACAGGGGGGTTGGGACTGGCTGAGCTTTGAGCTCCCTTCCAACCTAACCCATTCTACGAGTCTATGATTCTGTGCTTTTCAGAGCTGCAAAGCACAGCCTAGACTGATGGTGAGCCTGCAGAAAGCCTGCTCTGGAGGCCCTCTGACTGACTGCAGCCTCTCCTGCTGTCCCAGAAGTGCTGGTGCCCCACTAATGCCATCAGTAGGGATCAGAGGCACTGTGAGAACCAAGAAGAAGTTCAGAGTTGCAGCGTGTGGAGGCACAGCAGCCAGTGCTCAGCAAGGCTACAACACAAACCCCACCAGCCCCAGGGGCTGCACAATTCCCAGCTCAGGCTATTCTGGTCAACAGGAAAATCCTCTCCTGTGCCACCTCTCTGTGAAAGCCTTGGCTGGGAAACCGCAAAGACCACATCAGAATCACAGAATCACTGAGGTTGGAAAAGACCTCCAAGACAATCCAGGCCAACCCAAGGCAGTGTCCCAAGATAGACCTACAGCACAGTTCCACCTGAAGTTGTTTTCTACAGGCTCCCATCTCTCAGATGGCTCAGAGGAGTGTTGGGAGCACAGAGAGCTGTGGCAAACCATAATGTTAGAGCCTGAGATTGCTCATCCAGGAAAAGAGGTGAGAAGAGGAGGCAGCAGCACAGGAAAGTGAGAGGAGGAGGTCAGGAATTCCTCTTTCCTCCACTCACAAGAAAGGAGCTCCAATGGAAAAGAAGTGGTCAGTGAAAAAGTGATAGAGCAACACTTGCTAAGCCTCAGACCCTCAGAGGGCAAAACCTCCCCACCAGGGAACTCCTGAAGGGCAAAGCCAGCAAGACTCTGGGGGCAGGGGCTGGGCCCTCTGTGGCCAGCAAGAGAAGGCAGCCACAAGAGCAATGTGAAATAACCAAAGCAGCCTTGGGAAGGAAGCCAAAGTCTGCAGCTTGAGGGGCCACAGATTTATGAGCTCTCTGTCAAGGATTACCCCAAGAACTCAGGAAGAATAGAAAACTTCTGCCCAGAATGGGGATTGTCAGACCTTCTGAAGCATCTGCTGATGGCCACACAGAAAGGCAGCACTCAGCCCTCTGCTCTCATGCTCTGGCAATCCAGATGTGTTCACAAGAGAGCATACCAAGGCTGTCTGTGCTGGATCCACCACCCAGGGCAGTGCAGTGGCAGCTCGAGTGCTAGGCTGGGTCTACAGAGCCTCCAACGAGGAGACAGCCACAGCAGAGCCCCCAAGTGACACAAACCATCAGCTGGACCCCTGCCTTCAGCAGGCCAAAAGCAGAACTGCTGTAACAAGAGAGGATGTCACCCAAGCCCCTGCTTGCCACCTGAGCAAGCTCTGGGTGCCCCTGGGTTAGACCAGTAAAGAACAGAGAGATGCTCTTGGCTCCCCTCTCCAGCCAGACACTGCTGCTGCCCAGCTGAGCACTTTGCCAGCTAACTCACATCCTGCCCTTCTGTCCCCCACGGGTGACTTTTCTGCTCTTGTCCTAACCAAGTCCAAACCACCTCATCCTCCTAAGAATGCCTGTTCCTGGCAGAGGCAGCCACAGCATCAGGCTCCCCAGTTCTGATGACAGCCTCTGCACGCCAGATCCCTCATTTAGCCCTAAACAAGGCTGCCCAGAATGTCACCATCATTTAGCTCCCTTGATTAATGACCACATTGCCATGGCTTTGCTCCACAGCTGGGCCTCCTGTGCACATTAAAGGCCTTTCTGTCCCCCTGTGGGCCCACACCACGATGCTCCCACCTGCACACTGTGTCCCTTGCTGGCCCCCATGAGACGCAGACCCTGGCTTAGTGCTGGAGCTGTGGCTCTCAGGCTGCTTGGGCTTGGCCAACAGCTTGGCAGATTTATGCAGTGGTGGAGAGATGATGCAGAACACTGGCAGAGCAGCTGGGCTTTCTCTCTCCCACTTTGCTGTCTCTCCACCTTTCTTCTTGGAATCATAGAACAAAATCATGGCACCATTAAGGCTGGCAAGGCCCTCCAAGACCATCCAGCCCGACCACCCAACACCACCATGCCCTCTAAACCCCAAGTGCCACATCTACAAGGCCCTCCAAGACCATCCAGCCCGACCACCCAACACCACCATGCCCTCTAAACCCCAAGTGCCACATCTACAAGGCCCTCCAAGACCATCCAGCCCGACCACCCAACTCCACCATGCCCTCTAAACCCCAAGTGCCACATCTACTGCTTTACAAACACCTCCAGGGATGGGGACTTCACCAGCCTCCTTGTCCCCTCTGAACTTCCCTTCTCCCTGCCCGTGCCCTGGCTGTCCCACGGACACATTGTGATCCAGGTGACACCTGATCTGCAGCTTCTCCCCTCGGCAAGTCTGGTACCTGTGCCCCTGGGTTTGGTGCAGAGCTCTGAAGGAGACCAGAGCAGGGCAAGTGAGCAGTAGGGAAAGCAGCATCGGGATGAGGGCAGAGCTCTGCTGCCTCCACACTCGAGTGCCTAACCTGAGGGCCCAGAAGGAGCACACCTGAGGAGTCACTGCAGCAGGAGCTGCCAGCACGACAAAGCCAAATGCTGTCCAAAGAAGGGGCAGGGCAGACTGAGGGTGGAGGCAGCCTGCTTGCTGGGGACCTGGCTGGATCTGTGCTGTTACAAACCCCACCTTAGGTGCAGTAGAAACTCGAGTTTGGAGTCTCCTTTCTGCAAGCTCTTAACACTTTGAGCACAAGGCTGAGGTTCCGTGTGAGCAGGTCTGGCCAGCAGCTCCACCTGCAGTGCCAAGGCTCTGTGCTGCCTCCACTGCAGAGGCCCCAGGGGCTAATTAAAGACAAAATTCTGTTAAAAAGCAGTCAGAGGCAGGGTCTTTGAGGACTCCCTGGCGGCTGGGGCAGAGCCTCGGAAGGTGCAAAGGCAGCCCGGGGTCCAGCAGGGAGTTGCCATGGATACCTCCCTGCTTTAGGTGCAGGAGCTTAACACGGCAGGCAAACAACTCTGCAGCATGAAGCCCCTGGCCTCACCCAAACAACCACCGAGCCTCAGACCCTGGCCCAGGGCTGCTTCCTGACCTGCCAGCACTGAGCTTGGGAGGTGGGCAAAAGGCAAAGGCAGGACTGAGAGCAGCCAGCCAGGACTCACAGGTCTCAACGGGCAGCCTGCTCCTGGGAGATGCCAGCACTGGCACCCACCAGACCTGCAGCTGTGCTGCTTGTCTTGGGGCTGTCCTCCTGCCCCAAGTTCTGCCTAAACGAGGGCCCAGGCTGGTGCCAACACAAGACAAGCAGGAGGGGATGCAGGCAGAGCTGCATCAATGACTGACCACAAACCTTTGGACCTGTCCCTGGACCAGCAAAGCTCTCCAGGCAGCTGCCACGGGGCTCCTGCTGGCTGCACTAAAGGACGCTTCCTGCACACAAAAGGCTACTCCAGATCCTTCACAGATCCCTGGGTGGCTGTGGGGAGCTGTCACAGGTGCCTGAGTGCCTCCTGACCGCCTCCAGGAGCTGAGAAGTGCCATAGGTTTCTCTCTGGGAAAGCCTGGCTCACGGCTTGGTGAGCATTGGTCTTTCCCACCCAGAAGGACTCCACCATTCCACAGCTGCAGGCTCAGCTCCTTGCCTGCACAACCTCCTGCAGACAGCTTCTCTCCACAGGAACAGCAACCCAGCCTCACACTGCTAACACTGCCGAAGGACATCCCCCTGTCCCCTGAGCTACTGATCCAAGCAGCAGCCATGCTGCTACAGCAAAACAAGAAAAGAAGTGAAGAATCAAACACAGCTCTCCACTGGCACTTCCCCTAACAATGTTCCTGGGCATCTCCAGGGAACAACCCTTCAAAGCGAGCCTGAAAGTGGCCACAGCTGCAATTACAACCACCTTTGTCTCAGTCCCCAGAAAGAGGGGAAGGAGGAGCTGCAGATGCACCTTAAGGCCTCATCTGTAGCAGAAGCACAGAGGCAGCTGTGAACAGTGCCCCTGACAGCCCTGGGCCATGCCTCTGCTGCAGCTTCCTCCCCCTCTGCCTGCAGCACTGGCTGAGGGCTGCTGCTGCCCCTTGCCCTTCTCACGAACTGCTGAGGCAGATGTGCAGCAAGACACAAGCCCCTTGGAGCTGGCCAGAGCCCCACTGCCCCCCTGCTGGGGCTGCCAGCTCTGCTGCAAGTGGCAGTGCTGTGGCTGCTGCCTGGCACACACAGCCCTGGCACAGGCAGTCCCCACTCTGTCTGGAAGCAGCACTACATCAACCCCCTCAGCTGCTGGTTTGCACTCCCAGCTGCAGCCCTCTGAAACCCACCAGCTCCAGTGCACTGTGGGCACTGGTGCTGCTCAGACACCAGCTTAGCTTCACCACACTCAGCACACAGGCAAAGGGCTCCTTAACAAAACAAACCACACTTGGAAGCATCAACCTCTTCCCTAACTTGAAGTCTTACTGGGGGAAAAAAAAGGTCTACATATCAAACAGCAAACAACTGCTCAAGTGAAGGCCAGGTCTGGGCTCAGCTCCTGAGAGCCTGTGGGTGCATCCAAGCAACACCATGGAGAGGAACCTTGGAAACCACCAGAGACAGCAGCAGCAGAGAGGGAACTGCACAGTCCTGCTGGTGAGGTTAGCAAATGAGTTGCTGTGGCTGCTGATGCCTGGAGAGCCCTAAGGCAGGGCAGCACTGCATGCTGTAAGCAGGCACACCCCACAGCCCAACCTAAGGGCAAGGGACTAGGATCTCCATCAAATGCTGGGATTCCAGCATCAAATCTAACTCAGAACTCCTCACTCAGACACAGCTCTCAGCTCCATGGCTCCAGCTGTCAGGCAGCAACAGCCTCCCTAATGCAGACCTGTGACTAAGCAGCTTGCTCTGAAATCAGTGGCACCAGACATGGGGTAGGGAGCTGCTCAGCCCAGGACCAGCTGCAGCTGCCCCAGCACCACTGCTGGGTGCTAAGAATGCAAGAGCCTGAGCCACGGAGCCGCTGCAAACAAACAGGCTGTGCTTCAACAACAAACGCTGTAACTATCTCCTTGGAGGATTGCTGTTCTGTACCAGAGAATTATTGCCCTGCCCCACTTCCCTCCCCCGTGAATTAGTAAATGAATTTCTGCCATGAGCCCTCAAACCATATTCTTCCCAACCAAAGAGTGAAACTATACCCAAGAGAGCAGGGCAGCAGAGAACCAGATCCTGCAGCCAGCCAGCCTGGGTGGGAAGCTGCCCCAGCCACACACAGATGGGCACACAGAGCCCACGGGGTGAAACAGGACAGCACCAGAAGGAGGAACACAGCCCAGCAACGCGGCTGGGAAAACGATCTCCTGGAAGCAGAGAGCTGAGCCCTCTGCGAGCAGGCCCAAGAGGATGATGCAGCGCAGAAGGCAGGAGGTGCACTGCAACAGCCACAGAGCTCTTTGGCTTTCTCTGGCCCTGCACGGCAGTTCCTTGAGGCAAGGTCCATGTCGGGGGAGCACACAGTGCCTGCAGCTAGGGGCCAGTCTATTCCAGACTGCAGGCACTTTCTGGGGAACCAGAGCCTGCAGTTTTGCTCTGGGTTTGGGCTCCAGCAAATGGGGGATGCAATGTGTGTGCCTGTGAGCTCAGCCAGAATGCAGATCCAGGGAGATGGAACTCCTACAAGGCTTAGCTTTGGCTGTAGGATGCAGTGCTAAAGGGCCCAAGAGCTGTGCACGTGGCCTGAGATCAGAGTGCCAGCCCCAGCAGTGGGCACACAGCTGGCACCAGAGCATGCAGCACACACACAGCTCACGTCATGACCATGGCAGCAGGGGATGGGGGCAGGGCAGTCTGCACCCCAGCACCTCTGCCTCCAACCTGTCTGCTCATTACTGGTGTCACTCAGGATGCAAGAACCATCCAGAGAAGAGAGAAGCTAGAAATAACAGGTGCCAGGTAGGGGAGGCAGCTGGCAGGCATCTGTAATTGAATTCCAGAAGGACCTGCTCTATTTTTGAAACTCTCTGTAGGTTAGCTTTAAAAAAAAAACACAAAAAAGCCAACAGGTGAACATTTCCAGAACTCCACACAGCTTCAAAGCCTCATTCCCTGTGACTCCGAGTGGCAGCACTGTGTGAGAACTGTGCCAGAGCAGCACAGCCCAGGCAGAGGGAAGCAGGCTGCTGAGCCCTGCAGCTGAGGGGGGAGTCAACCAGGCCTCTGTAATTGCTCGTTGTGAGGAAGGAGCCTTTCATTTGGAAGGGCAAAACACAAACCTCTCCTGCTGGATTTACACCCTCAGCCAGAGGGACACTGGTTTTCTGCCAGCTCCAAAATGAAACCAGCTTCGCTCTGCTCCTGCAGTATCCTCTAACCCCCAACTTGGAGGGCACCTTCATAGCTGAGCAATAAAGTTCCACAAAAACTATCAAAACAGGAAGCTTTTCCTTCTGTTCTTTCCACAGTGGTAGCTCAGCAACTTGCTTTTGTGTGGCCAACCTGACAGCAGAGCAGGGCTCCTGCCCTTCTCTCTTGCACAAGCCATCTGACCCGCTCCACTTGTACCTAGAGCTTCTTATTCTCCTGTGATGCCTGTTAGATAGTCACCAGCCCTGCAGGTGTTCAAAATACCCTCGGGGCAAGGTTTAGGGGCCACGGTGGAGTCAGGGTCACAGTTGGACTTGTTGATCCTAGAGGTCTTTTGCTACCCTAAGGACTGTAGCCAGAGTCCCAATACTCTCTCAGCCAATAGTCCCCCATCCCGTGGGCAGGAAGGCCACTTGTCTGACGGGGAGCACGCTGCTCATCTCCAGCTCTTAGCACCTCTGCTTCTGCACAGCGCCCTGGGCACTGCCAGAGGCAGGGGCTGGGACCACTTCCTTACCCTCCCTGGGATGGATTAGCAAGGGATGGCAAAAGGCTCCTCCTTACAGCTCAGAACGGCTCATATGGAGCAGGAGAAAGCCAGGACTGCTAAAGCTGTAGAGAGGAACAGCTCTGGTTTGCCTCCCAGCACAGCCCAGTCTGAGCTGGACTGGCTTATCTCTGAGCTGCTGCAGCAGGTTAATTCCTGCGCTGGTAATGAGCAGTCCTCAGCTGCAGAACTGCCTGGTTACACTATCTCAGCATCCACTCCTTAGCAGGCACAGCCACACAGCCTCCTTCCAGCTCCAGCAGGAAGGCAGCACAGGATGCTGGTTATGGTTTGTACTATTCTGCCCTGAGTTGTGCAGAAGGGTTCTCGGCCAGCGGCAGCACACCTCCCTCTGCCTTCTGGCAGTGGTAAATGGCACACAAAAACTTGTGCTGAAAACTGAGCCCGAAGAGAAAGGCAGAGCTCAGTTGTCAGCACTCTGCAAGGCACAATGGACATGTGAGCATCACTGTGTCAGCCGTGTGTGGAGACCCGGAGTCAAAGAACAGAGCAAGAGAAAGAGGAAGAGAGAATTCTCTAAACACCAGGGAAAATATCAGGGTTTGATGCTCATTAACAGAAAAAGCAGCTCCGAGCACAGCTTCCTGCCGGCACTGTGACCCGGGCGGGGCAACCGCATGTGCCCCGCACCAAGTGCCGTTAGCGGCTGAGTGCTCCCCGGAGCACAGCAGCAGAGCTGATCCTGCACAACGCCGCTGGCTTTTGGTGCAGCACAGCTTCACAAACGGCCATTTGCTCACTGCAGCGGTGCCAGGGGACACGTTCAACAAGGAAAAAGGAGGAAACGTTTTGAGTGCCATGCAGTCAGGCTGCCTGCAAGCCCTGCACCCTTCGGCGGCAGGGAACGCAGGCAGCTCAACTGCAGGGGCTTTGCTTTCTGCATGGCTTCTGGGCAGCTGCTTTCTTCTTGCCAAGGGCGAGACAAGGAGTGTCAGCTTCCACCAGAGGAGTGATGGAATTCCAGAACGGACTTTGGGGAAGAGATGGGGTGAAGGTTGCAGGGTGGGGATGGAGCCCCCCAGCTCTCTGACACCACTTTGCTCCTCAGCTCCTCACTGATACAAATTGTTGTGCGCATTTTAAGCCATCCCTGTTCCTCCATGTGTATTTGGGTTGTTCTGGGGTTCTCCCCTGCAGTCGCAGGACCTTCTTTAGGCAGAGTTGGACAAAAACGAGGTTTATAGCAAGAACATTTGCAACTCTGTACAGACATCCCTGCCTGATGCTGCTGGGGTGGATCCCCTCTACGGGCGTCCATGAGGAGTCCCAACAGACCTCAGTGCCTGCAAAGCTGCAAGCTCTGCCCCAGCCGTCCGACTTCTACCGTCTGACCTGCCCAACGCCCCCACCCCGCAGTCAGCTCCGCCGCCAGGCAAGACTGCTGCGGGAGGACCACAGCCCCCAGCAAGCCCACCCAGACAGCGCTGGGCCATGTCCCACCAAGGGAAGGGCGAGGGGCAGGCAGGGAGGGTGAGGGGCGGGCAGGGAGGGTGAGGGGCGGGCAGGGTGAGGGGC
>VWZI01006900.1:24715-39414 GCA_013396835.1 Psilopogon haemacephalus
AAAGGGGGGGGGGTGGTAACTGTTAAACCACCACACTAATATTGTGTGAATCTATGAATCATTGGCAGAAGTTGAATAACGTATTCACCTCTTATTCTGTTAGAAATAGATTTGTTTCATATTCTGAGAATTAGACTAACAAAATAATTGATCTCAGCTAGTAGCCTAAATATTTGTTCTGGCTGTTGGAAGCTGCTGTCTCAGTCACGTTGGAGTTGAAAATAAAATCCACTAACTTAATTCTCTAAAATATAAAACCAGAATATAGAATCATAGAATGGTTTAGGTTGGAAAAGACCTCAAAGATCATCCAGTTCCAACCCCCTGCAATAGGCAGGGACACCTCCCACTAGAACAGATTGCTCAAGGCCTCAGCCAGCCTGGCTTCCTCCTTCCAGGGAGGAAGCAGCCATAACCTCCCTGGGCAACCTGTTCCAGTGTCTCGCCACCCTGTGAAGAACTTCCTCCTAACATCCCGTTTAAATCTCCCCTCTGCCAGTTTAAACCCATTACCTCTCATCCTGTCATTATAAGACTTTGTGAATAGTCCCTCCCCAGCCCTTCTGTAGGCCACTTTCAGATACTGGAAAGTTACTATAAGGTGTCCTCGAAGCCTTCTCTTCTCCAGGATGAAAAGTCTCATGCATGAAGCAATGATGCACTGATGTACATCACATGCTCATTATAAAACAGCTGTCAGGTGTTGACACTTAGGAAAATAGCAGAATCAGAAAAACAAACGCGTAATTATATTTCCTCCATCAAAATTCTATTGGCTCTGGCAGTTAAGGTATTTCCATGCTCCTTGCCCTGGACGTGCTAAGAAGTAGTTTACCAGTCCTCAGATTATGTTTTGTCCATCCAGACCTCTAATTTCCCAAATGGAAAGCAATCGTGACTCTTTTTACACTCAGTTATGATTTACTGTAGAGATCATATAATTTAGTTAGTAAATAAAAAATGAATCTCTAGATCACTGACTTCTTATGCAAGAAAAGTCACTGGCTATGATGCATGGCACTTGCAGTGATTAACAAATGCTCTAGGCCGTTTGAATAGAACAAAGAGGATTGGCATGTAAAACAGATAAAAGACATCAAAGTTAAATGGTCGTCTGTTAAACCATTCTAAATAAAAGCATTAGAGAATAATGTACATTGCTTTCTCTTAATTACAGGAATCCTTTGAGCTGTAAAATGTGGATTTTTCTCAATTAGGGAGCTGTGTTGTCATTGGCAACAATCTCTCTCTAACATTTTACTTAGATAAAGAAAAACTTTGTGACATAAAGGAATCATATAAATTATGACTAAATGAACATGCAAAAGTGAGTAAAGTATGTGATGAGAATGTATAGGCTATGTGGTGGGATAAAATAAAACGTTGAAAAGATTTTTTAAAAAGAGATTTAGTAGTAATTGAAAATGTATCCATACAAACTTCCCAAAATTAGGAAACTTTTCTGTAAATCAGGTGTCATATAAAATATACCTCAAGAACAATATAATTGCTAATTTCTACTTCTTTAGTCCTTGAATAAAAAATATATTGTGCCTAAAAAGTACAAGTTTCATTGTTGGATGTTGAGAGATACCATTTTTAAATGGAAAATTAATTGTCCTTGTACTTGAATTTGCATGAATTAATATTTTATACTATTTTCTTCTTGACAAGGCACTCTTTCCTAAAAATATAAGGGAAAAAAATCTTAAGCAAAACAGAAAACAAACAAATAAACAAACAAACAAAACAACCCAAAAATCCAAAACAAAACTAACCTGTCAATGAATTTCCCAGTGCCATGGAATGAAAGCTTTTTAAGAAGTCATGTAATTTAAGACATGCGTTTTCCATTTTTAATATCTATGTACTTTGTATATTACACTAGGTCTTCTAGGATGATTGTCTGACCTCAGTCAGATTTGTAAATACAATTTAATTGCTATCTAGTTGGTAGAAGAAGCATTAAAATTTGTGTGTGTGTGTGTAAGTGTTCCTTATTTTGACAGAGGGAAAAGGAGAACACCCAACCCAACATGAAGACCATATCAGCACAATCGACATTTTTAAACTAGCTTATATGGAAATTGTTCATGATACAAAGCTTGGAATTTTTTCAGAGGTATTTTGTGAAATCACACATCTGTACTCTAATTTTACAAGGTATTCTCACCCATCCTAGACTTCTTTTTGCAGCTATCAGTCCTCTCATTTGAAAGCTTCATTTTCCGTTCATGAAAGAAAAGGACCACAAGTAATTTACACCTGATGATCTTTAATCAATATGATGTATATGTTATTATTTTTCTTTAATCTGCCTGACAGATTTGTATTTTCACACTTAATGATGAGCAAGGGGCTGTCAATGGTTTGAGTTTAAATCATGAAGTAGTGCACAGTTCATTTTAGAGAATTTTTAAGTGAAGTGCTGCAGAGGATTACCTTTTTAATGAAAATGATTGTCAGCTCATCTTATTAATTGTTCAGGTTCCTTTCACTTCAAACATTTTTAGTTAGAAATTATAATGCAAGACTGCCATCGGTATGAGGCAACACTTAAAGCCCTGGCTAATACAGGTAATTACAGTTATTCACTCTTTGACTTCAGTGAAATTAGGAACATTCACATCAGCTGCTGAGGAAAGAGAGCTTCAAGTTATTTCCTACTTCAAAAGACATGCTGCAGGGCTATTCCTTCTATGGAGCTCTAGCTAGATGAATTTAGGAGGAAGAAACACACTCAGAAATTTGCTGAGTAATACACAGTTTCTGCATTTGTGTAAAATTCCTGGAAGACCAGAAAAAAAGTATTTGTAAACCCGAATCTCTTTTGGGCATGAAGAGTCCTAGTGAGTTCTGGACAAAAGGAACAATAATTATGACTGCCTATAACATATCTCAGGCAAAAATTCTGATCAGACTGGTTGGAAAATAATTCAAGAATCCACAGATGGAACATGTCTTACAGGAGACAGTGGAACACATGGCAAAAAGCTGTTGAGTAGAAAGAGTAGCTAAAGTTCAGTAAGTATTCAAGCATAGTTTTTATCTCCTCCTTGCTTCTCTTGCTTTTTTCTTCTTTTCAAAATCCTTGCTGACTGCAACAATGATTGTCAAAGTGAATCAAATTTTGTGAAATTATGGTTCTCTAAAATGGAAGACATAACATTTTTCTGAAACTGTAGTCTTTTCTTGAAAAGACAAGCGTCTGAATTATGACCCTGTGTAAGCTCTGCCAAAAGCTCCAAAATAGCATCGGCCTCCAACTGCCTTTGTCAGCAGAGACAGATCCTGGGCTGCATGACCTTTGTCAGCAATTGTAGCAGTGGACCATGATAGGATATCAGGTTTCCCTGTTCTAGAGCACTTCTGGGCTTTTTCATAACATGGACCTGGGTGGGCATTTGTTTGTTTTATTACTTAAAACACTGCCTTTCTCTAAGGTGTGGGTTTAAAAGGAGGATTTGCTAAGGCTTATTGACTTAGTTGGGGCAATTAATGAGGCAGGTATAATAAGATATGTAGTTATGTTATTTCCTAAAAGCCCCACCCATAAACTATATACAAACCAGTTAAATTTGGGTTCTAATTCAGTCAGGAAAAATCTTCAAAATGATGCTTGTAGGCAATTTACTAATTTAGGAAAATCAGAAAATTGGAAAATTTAGCCACAAAATTACTCTGCCATACTTACAAATAGGCAGCCTGGAGGCCTAGGAAAGTCTGTTCTACTCAATGAGTTGGAGTAGAAATTTCCTGATAGTCCCTGGCTCCTTTGTGGCAGTGTTGGAACTGCTCAGTGTCTTGACAGCCTTTGAGAGGCTTCCAGATTTTTCCAGGCTCTAGCAGGGTGCTGGGAAATAGGCAGGTGGTCTCCGACCTGATCCTGGTTCTTCTTGGCATGGAGGTTTGCAGAGACACAGGCAGGATCTCTTGCAGATGTGCAGAGAGCACAATGTCGGTGGCACTTCTCACCATGGTGTGAGGCACTTAATGCCTTCTGCTTATAAACTTGAGGCATTTAAGTTTCCAGGTAGTTCAAGCCCAAAACAGCAGGCCTGTGCTGTTATGAAGCAGTGAGGCAGAGCAGAACACATTGCCCAAGCCAAGAGCAGTGAGTCGGAGCATGTTGTCTGAGCAGAGCAGAACATAAAGCAGAGTAGCACGTTGTATGAGCAGAGAGCAGTGGAGGCGGTGCAGCACAACTGCTTGCAACTTAGCTCCATTTCTATTATTTCCCGGAGTGCAATGGCTCATTTGGCCACAGAGATTCACCAATTAGAATGGCATTTGCAAAACTGGCCATATTAGGTGGTACAAGGACTTGTCTACCCTTATTTGGGCAAGACACACATAAGTGCATAAACACCTGTGGATACCTGTTTATCACTTTAGGAGGGAACATAATGGCCCAAGCTTTTTTACCTCCCAAACCTTGCTTCCCCCATCAGCAGAAGGGTGGGGCAAGCTAGGACATGTTTTAGGCCTATTAGACCTCCACAATAGTTATGCAAATAGGATTTATCACTTCTTTTCTGTTTTTCAAGGACTAGCTTTTAAAATACATTTTCTCTTCTGATGCATAGTCTCACTTCCTCTTATCAGTGCTTTTAAATATGTACATTGATAGCAGGAATATGTAAACTCAAGTTTGAAAACAGTTTTTCTCCCACAAGTTGCTCACATAACATATTTCAATTACATAAATGCATTTTATGGCACTTTGAAGAGTTATTCCTCCTCTTCACGAACTTTAAACCATGGTCTACAAAGTAAGAGAATGCTTTTCATGAGCCAAAATGTTCAGAATTTTTATAGTTCTAATAAAAGACACTGCCACAGAAATGAGAGGTTGAAACTTATTTCCATTTCCTCTATCAACTCACAAGGCCTGACTGGCTGGAACACAGTCTTGGCTGATGTGCCTCATGCTAAATCAACAGTCTGTTCTCTTTTCTGACTGTATTGGGAGAGCCTAGCCTCCCAACTTCCTCTTCTGCCTATAGGTTCTGTAAATATTTATCCTGGTACTCAAAACCTTGCACACTTGACGCTTCATCTTTTGCTAGAGGAAGTGATTTTCTTAACATTTTTTTCCCAAATATTCTACAAGGTTGGTTTTACTTCCATGAACTCCAAGAATAAATGGATCCATTCTCACTCCTTTGCCCCAAAGGCACACTTGGGTTGATGGTGAGACAATCTAGTCTTAGCAGATTAATTCATATGTGTACAACCACAATTAAAGTTACTGTGCATGCTTTGGCCTGGATCTTTGAGTTGCCAGCATGATGCTTCATCTCTTCATCATTTTTTGTAGTATTGATTATTATAGCCTACCATGGTTATGGTGGTCTATATTTTTCCGTGTTACTGATATCTTTAACTCATGGCAAGGGAACATCCAAGTGCATCTGGACTGTTCTTTACAAAAACTCTTTAAATGCTGAGGCTCAAAGGCTGACTCCATGTAATTGTTTCTGTTTATTTCTTCTTCTAACTTTTAATCTGCTCCTTTCAGCAGAACAGCTTCCTAAGCTTTGTATGTCCTGTGATCCCTTTTTGATTTAAATTAATACTTAATGGGGTTTAAGAGGCATGCTAGTCTTGTTAATGTGAGCACACCAGCTATATGGCTAATTTAAGAAATAAGACATTTACGCTGTTGGACATGTCACTAGTAGAATTGAAATTTCTGAAGAGCTGAAAATGCCATTCCTTACTTGCCTAGCTACCTGGGAATACAGTTTATCTGTGTATGAATGTAAATTTAAATTTTTTCTTCTTTTAATGGAATTCATCCTTGTCTGTGCTTATTCCTAAAAGGAAGCCTCTGCTGGATCAAATATTACTACATACTCTTCCTATCAGGGAAAGAGGGAAGAATTTGTGTGTATTTAGGTAGCGGTAGTGAATGATTTGAAGAAAAAACTGTCACTCACAAGAGTTAAGAGAATCAAAGCTACCCTTCAGTCCACCTGAAAAACATAGCAAAGGTTAAAATTATACCACATGTACGAGTACGGACACACTTATAAATTTAAAAACAAACCAACCAAACAAAAAAATCTATTTTTCTATGAATAACATGAACAGTAAAAATAGTCACCTTCTCCAATAATTAGCTAACCCACTAAAGAAAGTAATTTTCTAGCTTTTAACACTAACTGTAAGATTGTATTAATATGTAATGCTTATGGAGTTAATTTGCTTTTTCAGAAGCATAATATTTCTTCTAGAATACAGAAGTATAAGGATTTTTACCCAAATACTTTATTTTATTTTTGTAGTGTAGCAATGTCACCATCATGTCCACTGTAAATACAAAGAAAACACATCTGTGTTTTTAAATTACACATTCCATGAGATCAGACACGTAAACAGGTAAACAGGGCAATTGTTACTTTTGTAACTATCTCCTCTGTTAAAATCATTTAAGAAGGACTTTTTAGCCCAAAGTTTTTAAGGCGTATTTCCAAAGCATGGTGTGATAAGGCAATGTATAAATCAAAGTAATTGAGACTGCTACAGACCAAAAACGTACATAAATTCTGTAGCTCAAGTCTCCTTTCTCCTAATGACACATTTCCTTCTATTTTATGGGAGTTTCAAGGCTTTTAACTATACTTTGCTAGTCATAACTGAATATTCTCATTACATTTGTCATTCAATCATTTATCTTTGCAGAAGGATCTTACAATGCTATATTTATTTCTATACTCATGTGTTTCATGAGCAGCTGAAGAATTAACATTATTTGGTCTGATTCAAGGTAAGTTTTTACTTGAGTGGTCCAATATCAGAATGCTCTTGTTTGTCTCCAGCACTTTGATATGGAGAGAATATTTAACTTTATATTCTTTGACATAAAGGACAGGTACTAAATTACTGTTAAATCCAAACATCTATTTGTGATTCAGTTTTTAATTCTTGAGAATGTGCTTCTGAAAGTATAACTAACACATTGAATCATTACTGTAGACATTATTGTATTCTAAGCATTGAATTACTTTTAGCAATACATGGTACAGAAGTGTAGCACTTATGTAAACCTTATACATGGGTTCAGCAAAAGCCCTCATCTAACTGGATAAAGAGATGATTATAATCATCTGGCATATTTAGAAAAACAGGTGATTTCTTCCTCAAGTAAGGGCAAAAATATCCTACTGTACTACTTAATACCATAAACACACAAAATATACGCTCAGACCTACCAATAGAGGTACCCTTATCCACTCACTCTATTCCATGCCTTATTCCCTTTCATTTTTGTTTTGGGGATAGTTTTACCAGACTCAGTAAAACCTTTGTAAAAGTCATAGAGTATTTTCTTAGGTCGAGCAGAACTAAACCTGCCTAATGTTTATTCCAGCTATTAAATCAGGCCCATCTTGAGAGCGCTATTCAGCAGGCTTATTGGACACCTACAGTGAAGCAGCTATAGTACCCTTGCTCAAGAGAACACTCATGGGAAAATAAAGCTGTATTCTTTAAGACAGGTACAGCTGGCAAAATTATACACTCATTCATTGAATGGTCATTGAATAGAAGTTTGTTCTGCCTGGTTGTCAGAGTGGCACCTAAAGTCAAACCCCTTGCATGCTACCTTCCACAGATATGCTGATTCAGCTACTTAATCACGAACAAATGTATAGAAGAGCAGAAGTTTAGCTGCTGTCTTCCAAGTGGGTTCTTTAAAATATATTATCTTCTAGCAGAACTCTAGTTCCAGAAGAGATGACATACTGGAATATCAATGAAAGTTTGCAGATGTTCTCGTATTACACATATATTTTTGAACAGGTGCTATCAAGAAAAGCTCCTGGGCTAGTCTTTACTGACAATTTCCAATTAAGTCCCACTCACTCTGCTTTCACTGCCTTTTCCTCTCAGATGCTCCCTACATACACTCAGCTTGCTAGTAATTTCTTCCTTCTCCCTTACCCTCAGTTTTTTACTTGCAGCTGGGGTACACACATGCAGCAGCCTGCTCAATCTGGGCAACCATGGTTAAATGGCTCTGATGTCTAAATTTTCTCTGCTACATTGTGTTCTCTTCTTCTTTGACCTTTTGTTTGTTGCAGGAAGGAGAGTTTCTGTTTTTTATGCACAAGTGTTCATGTATTTTACCTACCTAGAGAGAGAAGGGATAAAATAATAAAGGAATGGAGGAATCTTTTTCAACAGGCCTTTACCTTATTTCTCATCCTTCTTCCTCAGCTTTCTTCTTCCCTTCCTCCTTTTCAAGTGTGTGTGTATGTGTGTAGATGTTTATGTGTGTGGATAAAAAGTGAACAGGCCAGTTTTGCCTGCTTGTATTAGCTTCACATACATTCTAAAGTGACATTATCCTATACAGTGTTGCAGGGCTGGAAAGCAACATCAAGCCAATTGATTTGATTGATTGAAGAGAAACAAATTGACAGTTTAACATGCAGAAGGCATTTGTTCTTTTTGCTTCTTCGTTATCAGAGAATCAGGAGGAGGAATAATTTCTGATTATGATCTACTTTACCAGTTTCATGAACACAGAGTGTTCGCCAATATTGCATTGCTCTATTTCTCTCATTTGGAAATTGGATCACTTTGAACTCTAGTCATTAGTTTTTAAGTTCTTAACTTTTCAGCTCACCTTGCACTAACTGATGACAGAAACATTCCAATAGCAGTACCTTCAAACACTGCATCGCCAGTCTGCCAAAGATAACAATTTCCTCTCAGAATGAATTAAATTTGACTCACAAAAAATTAATCTTGTATGTCACATAGAGGCTTCAATTTTGTTTTTCAACTTGGAGACTAGTGAGGATGAAGTACAAAGATACATTTATTCAATTAAAATATTAGGTTGATGAGAGAGGACAGGCAGAGAAAGATATCAGGGAAAGGAGCAGAAACATGTTATACAATTAGTTGCATCTGGCTACACAGGGATAGCAGGCAATGTGTTTACTCCGTAGCTGGTAAAGCACATCCTCATCTGCCACTCTTCATTTTAGGTTGGTTTTGATTCACTGTAGAATTATTTCTTTGCCTTTATTTCTTTCTTCAATGCACAGAAAATGTAGTTCTAACACCTGCAGGCATTGGGCAAGACTGGGGCCCTGTCTGACATGTCATATATTGTACACAGTGCAGAGAAAATCATGGTCAAATAAATTTGCAGTCTGAATATTTTTTTTAAACAAAACAATGTCTGTGTGAAATACTGTCCATGTCAAAGAGAGAAGATGTGTATAGCAGTGTTGATGTCAGAAGACACTTGTCTAAGAAAAATGGAAAGGCTGTAAACATAAACAGAAGAGTACTGTGAATCTGACTGAGTTTGCAAATGACTAAATTAATACATTGGACAGATTTCCAAACCCTGAATTGTGTAAGTTTTATTCTCCTCTGAACCAGTTCATTGCCAAGGAGTTTGGCACCCATGGCTTTACACTGTTGGTTTAATGCTTGACAAAGTTTGTTGGCAGTTCAGAGAGCTACTAGCAGCTCACAGTTTGATTGCTACTTTTCATTCCTACCTCTTAAAAAACAGCTGCAGTGAGTAACCTTAAAAACACTCTTCAACAAACAAACAAAAAAATTGCAGCCACATAGGCAAGTGATTACAAACATTAAATGCGACAGTGACACCGAGTGGTGAAGCATTCACTTTCATGCTGCAAGGACAAACCGGAGTGTTTTGACACTTCTAATCTCTTTTTTATTTTGCCTTCCCTCTCCCCACCATGCAATCAATGTCAGTATCAGTGTTCAAATGTATTTTCAAAAGCAGAATATGGCTTTTTCTGCAGAATTTATTACTAAAAAAAAAGTCTAAAAAAAAAAACTCAGTTCATGTCTTCTTCCAGTAAAAGATGGAAAAGCCTTAAGGGTTTATTTTCAACCATAGGTCCTTTTGTTCCTGTTTGTATCACATCACATAACAGTGACACAATTCAATGAGTATGAAATTGCTGAGGACTTCTATAGGAAATAATTTGAGAGGTTAAAGAGGTGTCTCTTACTTCTCCCTCAAATAATTTAAAGGCATTCATCCTTTGGTGACAGAACTGCAAAGGCAATTTGTAATTTGGCTTAAGGTCATAACTGCACTAATTTTATTAAGAAAACACCCAAAAGCTATCAACCACAATGTATATGCACAAAACATGGGTTTCCCCTCATGTAATAATGCTCCCACACTCTTGAGTCATCCAGAATCATCCTTTCTCCATATTTAGAGGTGGTATGAATAAAACACAAATACTTAAAAGTGGAAAAAGGTGAGTTTGTTGCCACTATTATTGCACTTCCACAATTGTTTACTCACATGCATCTCCCATCTCCTTTGAGATGTACAACTTCCTTAGCTACCATAATTGTATGTTGCAGAATATCTCTGAGAAGCAGAATTGAAGCAGTGAACAATTCACTGCTGTGAGTGTTAAGTACAGCGGAACACCTGTGAACTGTACGTGCAGCCGGAACTGGAACGGAAGAGAAACAGAGATGCAGAGTGGGACAGTTCCTGCTTCTAAAAAAGTTACCTAGAAGTTTCTGGATAACTGTGAAGTCACTTGTTTATGTACAATAACCAATTATTGTCTTCCACATATGATCCTTTGTGCCAATCACCTTACTTGCTCTGTAACCACCCCATCTTGGGGGAGATAAGCTTAACGAACTTGTATTGAGTAGTAGTAGAAGTAGTAGTAGTGTATGTAGTAGTAGCTGCTCTTGTATATAGTGGTGACAGAAGAAGAATAAAGGAGAACGAGTGTATAACCATATTGGTAACGAGCCTCGTTGCTTCTGGTGCGCTCACCGTCAGTCATTTGCAATTCAACTTTAACAGCTACCGGCAATTGTAGCTCTATCTGGCATGACATAGCTTAATAAAAAATCACTCTGTTTCTAGGAGACACATTGGGCTGTATTCGCAATATAATGTATTACCAATTAAGAGCAAGATTGAAACATTTTTTAACTCCATAAATGTACCTAAATTACAGATTTTATATTACTCAGATGCTAATTCAGTAAAGCAATTAGAACTCATTAATTTGGAAAGGAGGAGAGATAAACAAATACTTTAGAAGTCTAGCTGTTTCTGGAAAAAAAAAATCAGTATTACTAATTATAAACATATTGGCATATTAATCCACTTAAATATCAGAGAATAGTGGAAGAAAATCCTGTATTACTGCACAAGATCTTCAAGCCCACTGGCATGGGGTTACAAGCCCAAAGGCTTTAATTTTTTATATGATGTTAGAGGAGATGTTGGTAGGTATGTGCATGAATTACCATCAGAAGTCTTGATTTCTTTTACTGATATAAAGAATGGATAATAATAAAAATATTTGAATGGAAATGGGGACCTCATAGTTTTGCTGATGGAGTTTTCTTCTAAGAAAGAAGAAAGAAAAAGAAGTAATTAAAAAAATCTACAAGTACTGTCTTTGCTTTCCACAGATAATGAGAAAATTGAGTTGCCGTTGCAAGTTTTTATTGTTCTGCCTATCTGAATCAAAAATAATCTGAATGACAGAAAGACAACACTTTCAACAAAACTATATGGCTTACAATTAATCTTCACTTCCCATGCCTGAGAGGCCTTCTTATATTTATTCTGTGAGTTAATAAAACAGCAGACAGTAAAGCAAAGGTTTGAGCAGAGACATATGAGATTGACTTAACAGATATTGCAGGTCCGAAAAGAATCATTTTAGCATTCTAAATAACAGATTTTTTTTCTATCCTGGTGCAAAGATTAAAGATAGTAGTGCGCAGTCTAGGTAGTGTGAGTATGTATTTTAATTGTGTGTGTGTGTGTGTGTGTGTGTGTGTGTGTGTGTGTGTGTGTGTGCATAAACAGAGATAATAATTTACGTATTTGTTTTGCCCAAGCCTCTAGTGACTGACTAGAGATGATTAGGTAACCCAGTTAGACAAGACATAGTGAGAAAGAAAAAGAGTGAGTTTGGAAATACTAAGCATTTATAATACTGAGATTCAAACCTTTAAAGTGTGGCAGTGAAGAAGGAAAGGCTCAATTTGTTGCATATTTTGGCAGATGGATGCATCAACTGGGTGAATTTAGAGCAGGATTTCACAACTGAGAAGTTCAGCTGGTAACAGCTTCCACAGTGCTGTGAGCACATAGAGAGTGCAGTGCAGTTAGACTTAGCTCAGTTTGGAAAGATTCCACAATAAAATTTTCTTATCCTACTTTTCTGGTGAATAAAAGCAGTCCTAAAGAAAGGAAATACAAACAAACCTTCACTCCTGTATACCACACATTGATAAAGTTTCCAATTCCCCAAACTTCTCCTAAAGATTATATGGATCTATTTTTACCCTGTTGCTCTTCCAATATAACTAACTAGGAAAAAATTCCTCACCTTGTTGTCTACAATAACTTTTGCATCATGACTGAAAGTGGGTATATCTGCTTGTTCTATTAAATGCAAGAAGATCAACAGAGGGTTGGACTAGATTACCTTTGAGGTCCCTTCCAACCTAGACCATTCTGTGATTCCATGACTTGCATGAGTTCTTAAGCAAACAATAAAAAAGGGTTTTGTGTCCATATTCTCATTGTCATATTTTGTGTCCATGTGCCTGTGCTTCAGGCACACTCTAGCAAGTGTCAAGAGCGGGTGCACTGTGATTTTCAAACTGAACTGTGTCTGATCACTAGATGAGAAGTTCATTTTCTGCCCAGTAGATCTGAATGACAAATTCTGGAATTCAGAAGCTGGGATTAAGGTGAGAAATATCTGCAGCACATATTAAAATGATTCTTAACAAAAGTAGTAAATATGCACACACTTACATACACATACCTATATGCACATAAATCTTTAAGTACAAATAGCTTGTGTAAGGGCTACAAAGCCTAATAGGTTGAAAGCACATCTTCTGAATAGTTCCCAGATAATATAACAAATAAATTCATCTGCGCTCTCAGAGGTTCTCTGCTAAAGTACTCCTCAGCCCAGCATCGGAAGTGCAGCAGAACTGCAGCTGAAAGTTCCCAAACTCTGAGCTTGGTCTCTCCTTAGATAAAGGCTTGTATTCAGCTGTGTCGTAGCTGAACTGCACAATGCCTATGTTGGACAGTGCCTTGGTGATGGTAATAAAAACTGAGGAGTTACAAAATCTTTTCCAGCTTGAAAGATACCCTTAGGCACACCAACCTGCAATTGAATCACAGAATCTGGAAACATCCATTTGGAAGAGATTTAAAAGATCATCCAGTCTAACCTTTGACCCAGTACTGAACATTCAACACTAAACCCTGTTCCTTAGCATCAGGTCCACAACACTGGTTCAACACCTCCAGGGATGGCAACTCCACCACTGTCCTGGGCAGACTATTCTGATATTTGATAACCTTCTCTGTGAAGAAATATTTCCTAATATTCAGCCTGAACCTCCCCTGGTGAAGACTGAAACCATTTCACCTAGTCTTGTCACCTGACACCAAGGAGAAGAGGCTGACACCCTCCTCACTCCAGCCTCACTTCAGGCAACTGTAGAGAGCAATGAAGTCTCTTTTCAGTCTCCTCTTGTCCAGACTGAACAATGTTAGCTCACTCAGACTCTCCATACAGACCATTCTTCCAGGCCCTTCATGTGAGTCGTTGCCCTTGTCTGGACACTCTCTAACACATCAGTGTCCTTCTTGTAGTGAGTAGCCCAGAACTGATCATAGTGTGACCTCACCAGTGCTGAGTGCAGGGGGATGATCACCTCTGCAGCAGGTTAATGCAAGGGCTAACCTGCTTGCCCCCCAACACAAAGGTGAGGGGTAAAGTAAAACACAAAACCCTGGCTTGAGATAAAGAGATAAGAGTTTAATATAACACAAGATATCATAATCACAATGCATTATTACCTTAGCTAATAATGTAGTTAATCAAATAATGCAATGCATGATTGCCTTAGCTAAGCAGAAACAGCACAGTGAAATACAGATTAAAAACAAAACAAAACAAAACAAAACAAAACAAGCTCCAAAACCCCAAGCCACCAGCATAAAACAGAAAACCAAAACCAGTGAGCTACTTGACTCTCACCTGTCTCAACTGCCAACACCCAGGGAATCAACACTCAAGACCTGAAATGCAAACGCAGTATGCACTTCAAGCCCCATAATATTTTGCTTCAGTTAACACTTTAATTTCTGAAGCTGACCGCAGCATGCTATGAATGACAGCAGCAGATTCAACTCAATCCATGACAACTTCCCTGTTACTGCTGGCTAATACATGTCAGGATGCCATTGGCTCTATTGACCACCTGAGCTCACTGTAAACTCATGTTCAGTCGACTGTCAATCTATACCGCTAAGTCGCTCTCCAAGTCACAGTTTCCAACCACACATTCCCCAGGTCTGTAGCTTAGAATCATAGAATGGTTTAGGTTGAAAGAGACCTTAAAGATCATCCAGTTCCAACCCCCCACCACAGGCAGGGACACCTCCCACTAGATCACGTCACTCAAGACCTCATTGAGCCTGGCCTTGAACACATCCAGGGAGGGAGCAGACACAACCTCCCTGGGCAACCTGTTCCAGTGCCTCATCACCCTCACTGTGAAGAATTTCTTCCTAACATCCCATTCAAATCTCCCCTCTGCCAATTTGAACCATTCCTCCCTGTCCTGTCATTACAAGACCTTATGAATAGTCCCTCCCCAGCCCT
>VWZI01006902.1:1446-22816 GCA_013396835.1 Psilopogon haemacephalus
TTGCCATCAAATTGCAAAGGGACAGAAGTTATAACTATTTCTGGAATCACTGGTGGATCTCAAGAGTTAACTAAGTTAGAAGCTGAGATAAGTTTAACTGGTAAAGAGTGGAAGAAGCATTCTTCCTGATGCGCCTTGCATTTTGGGAATTGACTTTTTGAGACAAGGTTGTTTCAAATATCCTAAGGGTCATAAATGGGCTTTTGGTATAGCATCAGTAGAAATTGAGGATGATAAACTGAAATTGTCCATCAGACCTGCTCTCATGCTATCTTTAATCTCTGTATTCATATCTTTTAGCTTTGTAGTCATAATTTTTACGGCAGGGACTAGGGTAGAATACGACAAGCTGCCCCTATCTGACTCAGCTGGCCAGTGAATTCACCAACAATAAGCAGCCTTCCCTTATCACACTTTAATAGAAAATTGCTAGCCAAGATGTTAGCATAAGATGAAGGAGCAAGTTTTATAACCTTCTTTATGAGACCTGTTTCAAGAGGAATGTTATCAGGCTCAAGTGTGGCATACAGAACTTCCTTCACAGCAAACTCCTTTAGAAGCTTAATTCCCTGCTTGACTGTGTTCTGTTTTCTAGCTATCCATGGCAAGTCATCTCAGTAGGTGTATCTCATCAGAAAGCGTGTCCACAAGCTAACCACACCAACTGTGGTTGCCAGATGTTTGTCTGCTCTACACTCCTTTATGAATGGCCCTAGCTGTTTTGCAGACTTGTCTCCTACCTGTAGGGCATTTGCACCATAGTATGGCATGTCACCAGCCAGCTTAGGATTTGCTCTCCTGCTTCCCTTGAATATTCCTTTCTAACTTTCCTGACCTCTCTGAAGGGATTATAGGAGTCCTGGATGTTATCCTTCTCCTCTTCCTCTCCTTGCTGGTCTATTGGTGCCTGGCTAAACAAAACTCTTCTAACAGCACTCCTAATCTCCTGAGACCCATCTTCCCTCTTGGTAGCTAATCCCACATTGTCGTCATGTTTCGCTCTCATAAAACCAGTCAAATCTTTAAGACTAACTTTGTCCTCTTCTTCCTCCTCTCATCCACCAGAGGTCCCTGCCCCTAAACCTTCCTTTGAGCTACACTTTGATCCAAGTTTTGCTTTTCCTTTTGCAGCAGCAAGCATAGCCATGGATTTTCCTTCTATTTGATCTCAATTTTAGGGCATTTGAGCTGCGGTCTTTGACTCAGAACTGGTTGCATATATAGAGACCTGAGAGTCCTGACTGGCTTGACCTTGGCTGCCTGACTTGGTGTTATCCAGAATTGAGGTACTAGCAGCATTGTTTGAGAACATAGTCTGGGCATACCACCAAAACTGTTACCTAAATCTGCCTGAACAGCTATAGCTTCACTTCTGATTCCTTTCTAGCTATCTCTTTATTGGAGCATTTAGACATAGAGCAGAAATTAAGAATAAAACTATAATTAATAAGAATACAATTACACCTGACATATATATCACCATGTTCCTTGAGTAGAAGTTTTGACAAGGATCAGGGATAAGCTCTGTCTTATCGGTGTTTTGGTTCTTACTCTTATACTATCTCAGTAAACCTATGAGTGGAGTAGAATCAAATTTTGTTTTCCTTTCTCAGCCTATAAACTAATTTATCTTTAAAATCTCAAATTGGTTCAAACCAGCACACTGTTTTCTTGTCCTTGACATCCCTTGCAAGGTTGAATTCCAAGGAGGTCTTAGCCTTCCTAGTTGCCTCCCTATGTCCTCTGACAACAGTCTTCTCTAAAGTGGCCAGCCCCACCTTCCATAATCTGTAGACTCTCTTCTTCCACTTGAGTTTGCTCAGCAGTTGCCTACTTAACCATGAGGGTCTCCTGACTCCCTTTCTTGATTTCCTATTTGCTGGAATGTTGTGATCTTGAGCTGGGAATAAGTGGTCTTTGAATATTTATCAACTGTTGCAGCCCCCATTGCCTCCTAGTTTCCTGGCCCATGAGATCTGCCCTAGTAATTGCTTGAAAATGCCAAAGTTGGCCCTGCTGAAATAAGGAGCACAAGATTCAGCAGCTCTCCTCTCCTACTTGGCATATCGACCATTTGCATCAAGAAGTTATCATCAACTAGATAGCTGGCTGAGTAGGTCTTCCAGCATATATGTGGGTAAACTCTCCCATGAGAACCAGAGCCTGTGACTGGGAGGCAGCTGTCAGATACCTGTAGAAGGCTTTATCAGCTTCCTAGCCTTGATCAAGTGATCTGTAATAAACATCTACAGCTGTATAATTTTTGATAGCCTGTCCTTTAATTTGCACCCACAAATTCTCAACTTTCCCCTCATCTACCCCTGAAGAGAACTCAATATACTCGACTTGCCCCCTTACATAAAGAGCAACTCCACTACCTTGCTTTTGACCTGTCTTTCCTAAAAAGGACATAGCCATCTACATTCCCGTCATGTCAGCTGTCCCACCACATCTTTGTAATTGCCACCAGATCACAATCCCTTGACTGCACATGGATTTTTAACTCCTGTTTATTCACTATGCTGCATGTATTGCTGTGCAGGCATTTCAGGGACTGAGCTGAGCACACCAATTCTACCCTGGCAGGATGGGAGGCCTTCTGGTCCTTATTAATACCATGACACCGCCCCACTGGTGCAAACCCAGCAACAACCTCATCCCTCTTCGATTCTAGTTTAAAGTTGTAAGAATGTGGCCTGCTAGTTCTTGTCCTAGAATCCTTTCCCCCCTGCAAGGTAAGCCTTTTCCATGTACTACTACCAGTCGTAGTGTCCTATAAAAGCAGCCATTATCAAAGAACCCAAAGCCCGCCCTGTAGCACTAGTCTCAAAGCTAGGTATTCTTCTACTGCCTTCCATATCACGGTCATGGAAGTAGAGAAGGAAAAATAACTTGTACCCTGGACTCTTTCACCAACTGTCCCAAGACCTTGAAATCTCTCTTCATTCCCCTCGGACTACAGGATGCAGCTGTGGTGGTACATCCACATTTTGCCTGAATATTATATGTTAGATACATGCCCTAATATCCACCTTGCCCCCCTCTCTTTCCCTTTTTCCCAGGGTGGCAAGAGGCGGGAGATTGACAAATACACTGGCGCCTCACTGTCTGCGAAACAGATACCATTTAGAGGCCCTGTTTTGCACCTTCATTGTTTTGGGGGTAAACAACATCACGGGCAGAGACGCGTGCATCTCCCTTTTTGGGTGGTATAATTTTGGATTGGTTCCATAGATGTTTTCTTCTGTTACTATTGGCCAAAAATGGTCACCAAAGTGCTTAAAAACCCTCGCAAAGCTGTTTGTTTATCCCATGCCAACTTTGCAACCTGCTACCTGTGTGATTGAACATGCTGTGAAAGCGTGGGGAATTCGCTCCCCTGCGAACGGCAGAACTTCTCTTGAGCACCGAGCCGAGGCCCGAGGCAGTTTTAGCCTTTGATACTGGAAGAGGCAGCTAATCTCCGAGAAATGGCTTAGCGGCTGGACCGCCAGCCTGCTACCCGAGCCAGGGCCTACCCTTGCCGTGCCGCATCCGAACCAACTGTTCCAGCCTGCAAATGGACACTTTATCCAAAAGGTTGACTGCTTGGTTGAATCCTGACAGCTACAGACGATTCATCTCGTGTCTGTGGAACCTTCAGACGGCTCCAACCGTAAGCAGCAAACCCAGCTTCAACACCGCGTGGCAGAACAATTAACCTCCTGTTTATGTCTTTGCATATATCTCTCAGACCGTAAATATTAAGGCTTAAGCAGTGAGTAAACACTATTCTCTTCCAAAGTTTCTAAAGTTTATAAGGTTCAGGTTTAATTTTTAAGCGGCAAGTTTGCTTTAAAACTCTTCCGTAGTATTAAATCTCCTAAACTTTTCTTAAATTCATTTAGTTAAGTTAAACTGTATATGTACATTCTGCGAATAGTTCCACCGACCACATAACAGAACCAGTGTTGGTAAATTGTAAAAAAACTTGGGTGACTTTTCTTTGTACATATGTTAAAAAATATTAAATAATTTTATATCAGCCTCATCGCAATTAAATATTAGCCCAGATTCACTTCCTCCATAACATCTGGTGACTGCACTCCATGTTGGGGAGTTCTCTAATGATATCCCTGATTCAGACTCCAGGAAGACTGCAGACTTCTCTGTGATGAGGATTGTGGTAAAAAGCATTCATTCGTGTCAATAAAAAATTAGCAAAGAGCTAGGGAAAATGCCTAAGTGGATTTGGGGCACTCACTGGAATGTGCTGTGACTGTACCATTCCCCAAGAAAAACAAACAAAGCCAAGAAGCTAACTGATAACGGACACTCTGCCAGGAAGCTGATAACGGACACTCTGCCTGAACATAAATTAAGGGATCCTGCAAATTCCTCTACCAAGGATGCTACAGTTGCGCAACGAGGACCAATTGTGTGGGACTTCACGAACTCCTTAGCACAGTTCACCGAAAGGACACTTGGAGGATGACTCCTTACTTCATCCAGGAGACCACCAGAGGGGTACGGAGGGCCCCCAAGAACCAATACGCATGAGTAAGACAACCCTCATGAGGACCACCCACAAGTTTAAACAGTTTGAATAGGTATTAGAAATTATTTGCATATGTATTAGGAACATGTAATAAAAATGTGTGTAGCCTTGTTTCTGTGTGCAGTGTGGAGAGTTCACTCCCCTGCACCCAGCGCAGTTTTGCGCTGTTTCGCTTGCTATCCAATAAAAGAAATGAGCTTGTGGAACAAAATCTCTGGCTCATTTATAACAGGGTCAACCCTGCATGTTGGGCTGACAAGTGTATCCACAAACTTCAGACTTAGTATAAAGGAGAAAGTTTGCTGAATGTTTGAGAGCTTTTGTCTTGAGTTTCTCATTTGTTTCCTGTCCTTGAGGATTGCAATCCTCTATATTGTGACTGCTGTACTTTTGCTGGGTGAGGTATATAAATTTATATATGTTGCATTGACATTAGTATTAGTTTGGCTAATTCATTAGATCAGTTTTCTTTACAGCCTGTGGGTCTTCTTTAATTTTCTTGATTCTCCTTCTCTGCTGGGGACACACCATCAGGTGACAGAGTAACTGCTCTTGTTTAGCTCCAGATATGGGTTAAACTCAGACACTAATGTCTTATAATGAATCCCACATTATAAGACAAAATTAGGCTTGGAATATCCGGGGGTTTTCATTTTTATTAATTACAGATAGTTGTGTTACAAAGAAAAAACATCATCAAATTGAAACAAGCATACAAAAAAACTTTTTTTTTTTCCTAATTATTTAAGATGGATGCCATGATTATATGAATATCTTAAAGTTTTCAAAACTAAAGTTTGCGGAGTTCTATGCTTTATATTGCCATGATGGAAAATCCAGAAAATGTTACACTTATTATGGTTGAGTATTCATGGCCTTCGAAGTATTTTTACTCATTACATTTCTATAGTCCAAATCTGAACTTCTCTATATAATTCACTGTTCATTTACCAGATACCTTTTTTTTTAACCTCAAGCTGTTCTCATCTGCCAGCGGAATAAAATTTCTGATGTCTGCGTCCTTTGTGAAGCTTTATTGCTTATGCAGCTATCTTTTCCTGAGAAGTTTCTGTCTGATCTGTGAAATAGTAGAATTTTTTCAGTTTAACAGCAATTACAAAACATTGGTAATTATATAAATAACTGATTATTGATTGTATATATATGAAAAATTGAAAATCAACCTCCCTTAAATTTAGGGAGTAGTTAGAAATATGTCAGCTACTTTCACTCCACAACATGGAACAGTTTCAGTAATATAATAGCTTCTTCATATAAACTCTTCCTGAGAAGCAAGGTGAAGGTGAGAGAAAAGGAAGACACATGCAGGACTGAGTGAAGAAAAGGGTTCAGTTGCTATGGTGATAATGAGCATATCCAAGCAAAATGTCATTTAAGGAGGTGCTACTGAATGACTGTGTAATGTGCAACTCAGCAAGTATAAATAATTTTGTGTTCTGAAAATGAAGTGACACATTTTAAAATGGCCAGCACATAACTTGAAAGTACTAACAAAATTGTTCTTTTCTTATTCTTCAAAGTTTACTTGAGCTCCATTTACTAATATCTGAGTCTTCACAGTGTCAAAAGGTCATGGCAGCACCATTGCATATTGCTTGACCTCACTTGCTTTTGCTCCCTCAGTTCTGTGCATTGTTCTGTTTGAGCATAGCAAGAATAAACTTAGGAGCAAGAAACGTGCATACCTTCATTTACAACAGACTGCAATGAAGATCAGGGAGCAGGGAAGGAGAATCACAGAATCATGGAACAGTTTGGGTTGGAAAGGACCTTAAAGGTCACCTACTCAACCCACCCCCTTCAATAAGCACATGTATCTTCAGCCAGATGAGGTTGCTCAGTCTAGGCCAGACTAACATTGAATGTTTCTAGGGATGGGCTATCTACCACCTCTCCTGGAAACAACTTTCAGTGCTTCACTACCTTCATTTTCACTATGTCTAATCTCCCCTCTTTGAATTTAAAACCATTACTACACATCCTGTTGTAACAGGCCTTACTAGAAAAATTGCCTCCACCTTGCAAGCCTCCTTTAAGAAATTAAAGGTTGCAATAATGTCTTTCCTGAAGCTTCCACATCTCAAGCTGAACAACCCCAAGTCTCATAACACTTTTTGATAGGAACAGTGTTCCAGATCTCTGACCATTTTGTGACCTTCCTCTGGACCACACCACCACTCCTTCCTCACTTATTTTCTGAACAGTTTGTAGACGTTGAAAGTCACACTCCTGTCACAGGAGTAAATTAACCAATTTTATTTAAGTTTAGAATATAATATATTAATATTTGTTAGCAGTTGTTTTCTCTGTTAAATGGCTTGTTAATCACAATTAAGTCTTAAATCACAATTAGTACTGTGAAGAACTCACACAAGCCCTATAGTTCTTGCCCAGTATAGATCAAGACAAGAAGAACAATATCTGTTGTGGAAGTATTTACTAAAAGTTCAGTATTTCTTTATTATTTACTCTGCTCTGGTGAGTAGACACCACCTAGAGTACTGTGTCCAGCTCTGGAGCCCTCAATTCAGGAAGGACTTGGACCATATAGAATGGGTCCAGAGAAGGATCATATAAACGATCGGCGTTAAAATGCTTTTCCTACAAAGGTAGGCTGACAGAGCTGTGTTTGTTCAGCCTGGAGAAGAGAAGGTTCTAGGGAGATCTAATAACAACCTTTCAGTATCTGAAGGGACCCTACAAGAAGGATGGAGAGAGACTGTTTAGAAAGGCCTGTAGTGATAAGACGAGGGCCAGTGTTTTCAAACTAGAGAAGATTTAGATTGGATGTTAGGAAAAAGTTCTTTACCATGAGGATAGTGGAAGACTGGAAGAGGTTGCCCAGGATGGTGGTTGAGGGCCCATCCCTGGAGATATTTGAGGTGAGGCTCCACAGGGCTCTGAGTAAACAGATCTAGTTGAGGATGCCCCTGCTTACTGCAGGAGGGGTTGGAATAGATAACTTTTGGAGGTCCCTTCCAACCCAGATCATTCTATGATTCTATGATGCTATGATTCTGTGATTCAGTTCCTGGCCAGATCAGTGTTCTTAAGAGGCCATAGGTTTCAAACAATATGTTTTTCAGTCTGCTGAGGAAAAAGAAAGGAGTGAAACAATGCAATTCCAGTCTAAAATAAGAAATAAACACTAAGGTAAATCAGTTGTTAAAACTTTTCATTTTTGCTATGGATCTATGAAGTATTATTTATTTATACTGAAACTAAACTAAGCAAAACAGTAACTGCTCCATCTGAATCTAAAGCAATGTACCTGTTTGAAGCTGTCATGTAAAGATCATGCATTTAACAGAACACACATGTCTCTTGAGGGCTTTCAAATGCTAGTATTCCTTGATGAGTAACTCAAGTCCAACTTAGATGCTGCTTTCAAATTTGTATTATATATTTTTAATTCTGTAAGCATAAAGACCTTATTCTACTACTGAATGTGGAGGTATTGTACCAAACATTACAATACATTAGCTGACAATGTTCTAGTTAAATGCTTAAACAGATTTAGTAAACAACAGGAAACATCTTTTAAAATAATTCAATTGCCTGCACAAGTAAATGCCAGATAATCTGGAAGGTGAATCAAGCATTAGGAACATGCTATTTCTAATGTAGCGTTAGGAATTAAGAAGACATGTCTACAGCAGAGATAATAATTAGGATGTTACTATACAGTCAGTGCACACAAATAGCCATATCTGGAAATCTCTCAGGCTATGTTCTAAAATGCTGAATGATTACGAAATAATGGATAGGATTGGGTTGGGTTGGAAGGGACCTTAGAAATAATCTAGCTTCAAATTCCTCCCTATGGGCAAGGACACTAGCTACTAGACTAGGTTGCTCAAGACCCTATCCACCCTGGCTTTGAACATTTCCAAGGTTGAGGCCTCTATGACTTATTTACACAAGCTCTTCTTTACACAAGACTTCTTTACCACCCTCATGGTCAAGGGCTTCCTCTTAATGTCTGATTTAGTTTAGATTTTTCCATTTTGAAGCCATTAACCTTTTTTCTGTCACTACATGCCTTTGTAAAATGTCCATCTCTAGATATTGTATAGGCTCCCTTGAAATACAAGAAGGCTGTTGAGAGGTCATTTTGGAACTTTCTTTCCCCAGGTTGGGCAACACCAACTATCTCAGCCTGTCTTCACAGGACAGGTGATTTCTCATACAGGATGTATACTGGTTATTAAGTTACAGATGTGTTACAGTGTTATGTGTTACAGACCAAATTGACAGTGCAGAGATGAGATGGACTCAGACACTAAAACACTTAAATTGCATGCTCCCTACAACTACCTGAAAAGACATTGTGATGGTTGGTCTGTTCTCTCAAGCAGTAAGTGACAGGATAAGAGCAGGTGGCCTCAAGCTGGGTCAGGGGAGGTTTAAGTTCATTAGGAACATGTCACCCCCACCCCCCGCTCAAGCCCAGGAACTGGCTGCTGAGGGAAGTGGTTATCATCCTTGGAGGTATGTAAAAGATGCATAGACATGGGACTGCACTTACAGTACAGAATCCAGTAGGTATTGTACAACCCTTAAGCACAAGAGAAGTAGTGTCGGGCTATATGCTGGCTCCTGGCAGGTTCCTCCCTGCTCACAGAGTGCTGCTGCCCTTCTCAGCTGCTGTGAGGCTCTCAGGCTCTTGGACAGTGTCCTGGTTCACTCTATGCACTGAAGCTGTGTCAAGGTCTGGGTGCAAAGCTCCTTTTGCTTGCAGGCTGTAGCTGCAAGTTACAGTGATACAGATTTATCTGGGGGCTCTTAGCTCACCCGGTGCTTACCCCTTTCTGCATGGTCTAGGCAGCTGTTGCCTGCCATCAGGGTTCCTGACAATGCATTAAGGCTGGCATTATTCCTGGCAGCTTTCGGCAATGACTTTCTTGTCTATGGGCAGATGCATGGGGCACTTGTGTTTCTCCCAGATAAACAAGGTATAAATCACAAAGCACCAAGGCATGAAGCAACAAGGTATGGTATAAAGCAACAGGGCACCTTGTTTACAATCTGGCTTAAATTTTTATGTCTGAGAGTTGATTTGACCATAAACGACACAAGAAAACACAATCAACCAATAGAATGACATTTAGCCAGAGCTATTCCATATTTGGGAAGGCATGGGCTTTCCACAAGTGGAGCATAGGCCAGGTATGTTTACCTTGTTTACCACAAGATATAAACATCAGAAAAACATGTATGGGCAAGCCCTTGTCTTTGGACTCCCTGGTTCCAGATTCCTTTGTCTCCTCCCTGCCTTCCCTGGACGCCAAAAGGATGAGAAGTGTATTACGGCCTTGTCATGCCAGAATGTATTTGGTGTGTGTTTTGGGCTTATTTAGAACTTATTTGGGCCATTTGGCTCTTCCACCACACTGAGGGCTGTGGGAAAGTCTGGACTGAAGAAGATTTACCATTTCAACAAACTGGACATAGACAAATCTATGGGATTTGTTAAGATGTTCCCTCGAACGCTGAAAGAGGTGACATCAGCCAGCTGATACCATTGTGTGATCACATGCAATTATCCAAGAAAAGTGATGGCATCCTGGGGGCTTAATAAGGCTTCAGGGGACTAGAAGAAAGCAAATGTCCCTTCTGTCCCCAGAAGGACAAAAAGGACAATCCAGCAAACTATAGGTGCATCAGCCGTGTTCCAGTCTAACACTGAAAAAAGAGAAAGAGTTTGGTTCACAACTGAGACAGCCTAAATATCTTCGCTCTAAGAAATGACATTCAGCTCCACAGCCTTAAATTTTGACACCTGAACATTCTTGTTTACATATGAACTAGATATCTAAGCTTGCACTATAGCCAGTAGCAGTATAGTCAACATAGCCAACAAAGAATTAAGTAGCATTGGTACCTATATTTTCACTATACTTACACAGATAAGTTTAGGTACCTAAATTTGGAATGAAATCTGACATAACACATGATAAGAGAAACAAATTATTTCTAGTCTTGATTGTTGTTTGCAAAGTATTAAGCATTTGTTTGTCTTTACAACTGCTATTTTCTATATAAAAAATCAGCTAAAATATAATTTGCACTGTTAATATAGTTCTATCAAAGCTTAAAACTTTATAGCAAATGTGTAAATATTAAAAATCATCAACTTTTTTTCATTACATTTTTTCTTATCCTTTCCTTCTCTTATATTAAACATAACTGGAGTTACTAGTAGAGTTATGAATATGCATGTTGTCTAACAAACAAGCATATTTAAACAATTACTGTCTCCACATCCTGCTATAAGCATTTGACTGAACAGTAATTACTTGGAATGAATATGCATGTGGAAAAGCAAATACTAAAAGAAGCAAGTACATTCAAATTGAAGCCGACTGACTTTTTCCATTTTCTTTAAATTTCTTCAGGAAAATTACAATATATTTAAAATCTATGAGCTGTCCAATGCATTAGTTGTGATAACGGGACTCCTTTAATCATATTTAAAATAATTAGAAACTAAAAATCAGCTTTTATCTGTTAACAAGAGTTCCTGTGCTGTTTCTAATGCAGTTGCTAAAGTACATGTAGAGCATGAAAAATTTACAAATATTATAATGACCATCTATTATTCAGAAAATTAATTTACAAAATATCAGTAATCATTTATCTGTTATTTTACACATGGAATCCTTACAAATTTCTATGATAAAGATTGAAATTTGCTTACCAGTATTAGCTACAATGCAATACCTAAAGGAAGCAGGGACTGGCTATTGAGTATTGGAATAGGTCAAGCAATGAGTCATGTACATGTAAATATTAAAAGACAGCAAGTACAAAAGGAAAAGGAAGTTCAAATAGTCTATAAAAGGCATATTTTCTCATTTCTTCATTGCTAAGTAAAAATGATCCAAACGCATATCAATAAACAAAATAAATAATGCCAATTAATAAAACCCTACCTATTCTTAATATGAAGATGGCAATCTGATCTAGTTAAAGATGTTACTATTCACTGCAGGAGGATTGATCTAGATGACCTTTAAAAGTCGCTTCAAATCCCAAACATTCTTGATTCTATACTGAAAAGAAGAAAAAAAAAAAAGGAGCATTAGTGATATCAGGCCTTAAGATATTTATAGGATTATCTTTTTTTCCTGAAGAAGAGAAAGAAAAATTTTCCTTAAGTTAGGATAAAGTTAATACTAGAGAATAAAAAGAAATCTTTTCTGTTTTAAAATTTATGTTATGAAAAACAGAAAACAATTTGCAGATTTAAGTTTAATCTCTTAATTAATATAAAATGAAGGTGTAAAAAAGGTGTATTTTATGTTGGGTTCTTTTTGTCTTTTAAAAGATGTTTTCAAAGTATTTTAATCAAATATAATAAGAGCAAAAATAAGGTTCTGATATGGTTGAGGAAAAAAAGGGCTAAGGAAGAATTTGGAAGAGTTTGGTGCTCTTTCCATTTAGTTAAAAATGCCACGATCAGGACAATTGTTTGGGATGAGGGATACTATTTGGTTTCAGCTTCATTTTCCATTTCGGATAACTGAAATAATTGTTCTTACTGAGAAGGTTGCTTAGTGTGATGATTAGCAATATGGTTTAGTGGTGAACTTGGTAGAGTAGGGTTAAATGGTTGGACCTGAGAGTCTCAAGTGTCTTTTCCAACCTGAATGATTTTATTATTCTGTGATACCAGTCGGCAGAATATTCTGAAGTGCAGAGATTTAAATGATATTTAAAAAACTTTTCCTTTGTAAATCTAATAATCTACTGTTTAAGGACAAGAAACGAATATCAGGACTTCTCTCCCTCAGCCCTTTGCAATATAGGTCTCTATAAATGAATTAGTCACTCTTTACTCAGTGAAGAGAAATAAGCAGTTTTAGGGCAAGATTCATTTCATCCTAAAGCAGATGTCAGATATAGGTCAGGCAAATTTCTGCCTAAAAAGTGCCTCTTTTTCTTTATTGACTATAAAGAGAACCCAGGGTGACTAGCTCAGCTGCAGATATCTGTATGTAAGACAACTAAAATTAGATAAAATTGATGCTATCCTGGATGTGTCAGCAAAAGTTCAGATAACCAGTAATGAATGACCTAGTTTATGGTTACACTTAAAGATTAGCGATTTCTTGTTTTTCTGCGTCAGTGTTATCCTGTTTTTTATTTACTCTGGTTTTGGGAAGAAAGATAACTAATTATGGACAAGACTTCAGCAAACTTCTATTAGGCTTGAGTTATCCAGTGTGATTCATCATGAAAATTACATGCAGAATTGGTTTTCATATTATATTCACTATTCTGCCATGATCTGCAACACACTGAAAAAAAATGTTAATGCTAATCAGAAGATAAATATATGAAAATGTGAAAGGCTTATATATTAAAACACATGTAAAAGTCTCTTGATTAGCAGCAAATATTAAAAGATTAGCATGGCTGAAATATAGCAGCACTATTATTAATAAAACCTCTTTAAATTAACATTCTGAAAAATACTCATTAAAAAAATACTTCTACATAAATCCTACATAATAAATATTCATCAAGAATAGGAAGTAAAACTTTAAGTTAGGTCTATACCAGGCTTTTCACTCTCTGTGTATTGTGGAATCAACCTGCACATGCAGTAAGTCTAATATTTGAGATTACATGAACAGAAAAATGATTTGCACATCATTGTAGAATTAGTCAAACATATCCTCAATCAGACCTACTATACATATGCACTTGACTTATGCATGTGCAACAAGGTAACTGTGAAGTTGTGTACTAGGATTTCTGGCCAAAAAAACATTACTTGTCCATGCTAAACATATTTGATCCAGATTATGTTGTATGTACAGGTCTTTTGGCATTGGTGTGTCTGACTTTACTTCAGACCACTTCAATTAAACCCCTGGATTGTCTCTTGAAGTTATGATTTTGAGTTAATGTTCAAGCTACAGGAAAAATCTGCTTAACTAAAATTTTTAATATGGAAATCCTTAAAGCAATGTGAAGGATTAAAAAAAAAAAAAAAAAAAAGATAAAAGATAAAAGCTGTCCAGCTTGTCAGATCTGCACAAGGATTCGTTTAGGCAAACTAAATTATGTCTGAATCATCATACTAATGTCACTACTTTTACACAGTAGTTCACCATCCCTTCAACACATAGTGAGAAACTTGGTGCAAATTCTCTTTCAAATGTAGGAAATTAAGTTATTCTTGTTGTACACCATTCCCTTAGAATGTCATTCAATATTTTAATTATCAGGTGATGATTGCCCCTTGTGCTTCACTATTTGAAATCTCTTTTCCTTCTTGGATCTCTGCCTATAGCATTAAAAACCCAAGCATTTGCTCTTCCTTCCTACATGATGCTCATGCTGAGCTGTGAAATCATCCAACAGAGATTTACTTGCTCATCAGCTTTACAGTGAGCTAAAAGAGGAAATATAAAAGATATTCTGTTACCTTCTGGCTGCAGCATACCACTATGTTCTGCCAGTACAAGGTAGTGAGAGAGAGAAAATAAAAGGTTCAAATTTGATATTTTCCTTGAAGAATATAGTGGGAGAAAATATGTCTATCTCCTGCAGTTTTAGTTCCTCCGTAGCCTAGGATTTCTTTTGGCACAAGTCTCAGAGATAAATGCTTATGTGGTCTGTATCTTCATTTCTTAGGCTTGCTACAATGAAAAGAATCTCTTGCTTGCTAGGTACATAACAGTACTGCAATGTAGTGCTTTTGTACAGTAGAGGCAAATTGGCAAAGGGCAGATTACAGTGAGACAAAGTATTGCTTCCATTTTGGAGACAATTACCTTTACTGTAAATGACCCATTAGCCTCAAGAGGATTGAGTGTTCATACTTGATTTGTTTGAGAGTCTTCCCTTTTCATATCCAGATATTCAAATCAAATTATGACTTTTAAGGCACTAAATTATAGCTGCAGGTACAAACTCAACAGAATGAGTAAAGAAAGACATTGCTGAGCTTTAGATTTGCTATCCATTGCTGACTCTAACCTTACTACAATCTTAAACACAAATTGTAACAAAGTAAAGCTTATTATGGAGGCTTTCTGTGTAAAAGAAAAAAAGACTCATTAGTAACAATACGTAAAATTCTGTTTCTCAAAAGGTTCTAGGAATGAGATTTAAATAGAAGATTAAGCCACTTGAAATTAAATGCTTAGATAGATTTTGGACCAAACACTTTGTGAAGTGCTTTGTCAATAGATGCCTACTTACAACATCCTCTGTAATGTGATGTTACCGTAATATAGTTTTATAAAATTCTATTGAAAAAAACAACAAAAAAAGAGTCTTGCTCTTCACATAACCATGTTAGGATCATCTACACAGCACTTTTTAATGGAATTTCCTAAATCTTAATATTCTGAAGAAGGCCAAAAGTCAGAAAGTGGGACCTGTATTTTACCAGCACAGCAAACAGTGGTATCAAGTTGTTGCTAATGTGAAATAGAATACATTCAGTAGCTATATTAATTAAATACCTTTCTCCTGGAATAAAATGGATGAAAAAAATATTCAAAGTCAAATGTTTTGAATGTTTTCTGAAGTGCAGCATCAGTGAATTTTTACTTGTACTGGACTCACAGCTTTATTTTCCAGCTGTAGAATGATTTTAACAGTTATGAAGCTTTCAAAGTAAACTTGAATTTGATCAATGTGAAGTACAGGGACCACTAACCTACATCTGTATCCATCTGTAGATATACCCTCAAAAGGTTGGTATACCATTGAAAGTGTAATTAAACAGCATATTGGTCCAATATATGCACTCATAGAAACAGAAGCAAGATCAAAGTAAAGAACACAAGAAGTCACAATGTATTTCAAAACTGTTCAAATTTTCAGACTGCTCAAAGCATTATATAAGACTCCTCAGCTCTAACTACATTTGGAGTATCAAGAAAAATATGAACTCTCAAAGACATTCAAGCTGTACATGATTTCTCAGTTAAAAGTATTTGCTTGAGAGCTATCCAGACTAAAGTAATCAAAGAAAACTGGATACTGTGTGCGCCAGTGTTCTCTGTTCTCATGGAGATACGCAACAAATAAAGTGCTTGTCATGAATTCAGATTAGGTTTGAGATGTGCCTCTAGCTATCTTACCTAGACTAGCCCTTTGACTTACTTTCTGATTTGCTTCTAATTTTTAGTTACTGTCTGTACACGTCGCATGAATGCTAACTCTGGAGTAATTCCCTTGGTTCATTCAAATTGGAAACAAAAGCATATTTCTCATCTGGAAGAATAAAGAAGTACTATGTCAGGTTAGCTCCATCTTCCCAATGCAGCCTACAAACAACATTTGGGAGGGTCTTGGTTACTCAGACATCCCTACTTGCTCTTATACCATGCCATCATGTTATGCAGTATATATTTTTAGGGTCACTGGTAGATTTCAGCACACTTACGCATTTACAAATTTACTGAGTATTTATGAAGTAAAAACAATAAGGGCATCTCCTCTTTGCGGATGATATTTATGGCTAAAAATCATAGGTTTATTGCTGGTGAACTAAAGACTTATAGGAAAAGTTATGAAGTGAAAATGCTTACTCTCACTCTGTAGAAGAATGATCTCTGCAGCAGTATCAGTCTGCAAAAAGTGGGGTACATAAACAGTGGGTGTTTCAATCTAATTTTACAATGAGCAAGACATTAATAGCTAAAGGTAGCTTTAAAAATATCACAAAACACCAGCCCCCAGCCAGGGACAAACCACCACAGCCTTCTTTGGTGCACTGACCAGGAAACTATAATATAGCAGCAGTTTTGTTGTAAGCTTGCTTAAGATAAAAGTTTCTGTGCTGGTCAGGTGGCTTGTATTTGCTTTGTTTTGGAAATGTTTCTTTTGTTTGGGAACATGTTGAGACAGATAATGGCAATGTGTCTTTTTTCTCATGATGATAGTCCTACTATTCTGTGGAAGTTATGGTGGGAGGGTTATAATTTCTTTCTCTCCACCTGAAATGAATACAGAAAGCTATTTTATTGTAATGATATGGGTGGGATTTATTCCAAAATTAATATAATTTATTAATTTTGATATACAGGAATCTCACCACAGACCATAATTTTTAATAATAGGTTCTTTACACAGTCACAAAAAATATTACATGGAGGGAAAAACAGGGCATCTAGAACACTTAAACACCCAAACACTAGAAGGGAGTTCTGTTGGTGTCCTAATAGCTGTTGAAGCTTCTAGATCTTCCCAAGCTCTAACAGGGTGCTAGGAAAGAGGCAAATGATCTCTGACCCAATCCTGGTTCCTCTTGGACTCCAGACTCAGCATGGAGGTTTGCAGAGGTGCAGGCAGGATGTTTTGCAGATGTGCAGATGTACTTCTCACCATGTCATGAGGCACTTAATGCCTTCTTCTGGTAAACTTGAAGCACAGCAAGTTTCCAGGTATTCAAGGCTTGTACGTCAAAGCTAAGATGGTCTGAAGCACAAGACAGAGCAGAACACACTAAGGCAAGGCAGAGCACGTTGTCAGAGCAGAGCACACTGCTTGCAGCTTAGCTCCATTAATATTATTTTCCCAAGTGTAATGGCTCCTTTGGCCACAGAGATTCAGCAATCAGAATAGCACTTTGCCAAAACGGACCATATTAGATGAAACCAGGGCTTGCTTACACTTATTTGGGCAAGACACTCATAAGTGCATAAACACCTTTGAGTACCTCTTTATCACTTTGGGAGGGGACAAATGGCCTAAGCCTTTGTTTTCTTCCTGTCCTTACTTCCCCCATCAGCAGAAGGGTGGGGCAAGCCATTTTAGGCCTATTGGCCTTCCACAACAATTACCCAGGCCACCAAGATTCTGATTCATCCTTGCACGAGCTCTTTAATATTGCTAATCAGTGTCACTGGCATGTTACAGGTTTTGTGGAATCTGATGCCATTACAGTATGAAAGGAGACTGCCCTTGGGTGAGGATATACTGAAATATTCCCTGAGGCAGCTGAGACAGGGAATGTGGAAGGATTTGGGCAGATTCCTATGACAGTTATCACCTCCCATAGCCTGGGAATTTACCCCAGAATAGGTAACTGACATGCCATCTGACAGAAGGGTGCCTCACCTACCCCAGTGAGAATCAACAGCTTTTTGCACTCTATTGGGACCTGGCCTATGCTTACCAGGCCACAGTTCAGTACTCTAAAAGGACTGTGGTTGAGGCAGGCATCCAAACGTCACCTGAGGATACCATGTTTGAGATGGAAACCCAAACAGAAACCACAGTGATTGCGCCAGTAGTGAAAAAGAAGCAGTGGACAAGAAGGCCAACAGATCTCTATCACCAATTAGTAAGAGGTGAGGAAGATCAACTGGGAGATCAGAGGGAGTGAGTGAGATCAAACAGGACTATTGGGTCCTTAACCTGGAGAATTACACCCTCCAGCCAGGAGAGCAGATTGCTGCTTGGCTGCTCCTGTGCTGGGATAATAGCTTTGATATCCAACTTCTAGAAGGAAATGAGACCCAACAACTGGGACCCATTGGTAGAAACAGAGGGATCAAGAAAGGAATTGGAAAAGAAACAGGCATAGGCAGTCTCTGGAGATGACTTCTCACAGGTAATTTGAGACAGAACAAGGGGGGGATGGACTCAAACTGAGACTGGGTAGGTTTAGGTTACATATTAGGAAAAAGTTTTTCACAAAGAGTGGTCAAGCACTGGAGTGAGCTGCCCAGGGAGGTGGTTGAGTCACCGACTCTGGATGTGCTTAAAGGTCATTTGGATGTGGTGCTTAGGACTATGGTTTAAGGTGAATCTTGCAGATTATGGTTATAGGTTGGATTTGGTGATCCTGAGTGTGTTTTCCAACCTAGATGTTTCTGTAATTCTGTATGACTCCTGTCAAGTGTGACGGCAAGGTACCCATGCAAGGAGGACCTTGTGAGTTTTCCAGGGAAGTGGAACACTGCAGATGTAGGCATCTGGTGCCTAAGAGAATTAGCAGTGCTGGAAGTTATCTGTGGTGACCTAGACGATCTGAGGGTCTCCACAAATCCTGAGGATGTCCCATGTACATGGGCCATACAGAGGAAGGCCAATAGCTGCTGTAGAGAACTAAGAGTGTAATCACTGATCTTCCAGGTGGAGAAGAACTGAGGTTGCATCCCTTGATCCTGATGAGGGGACCCCTGGCCAGGCACCAAGAAAGATAGTGAATACTTTGATTAAGACCAGGAGTAGAGCATCCCTGCCTTCGACCAGAAGGAGGAAAGGAGTGACAGAGTATACTGGACTGTGTGGTTCTGGTGGCCTGGCACACTGAAGACTCGGAAGTATAAGACATTAGTAGACATGGATGTACAGTGTAAATTGATGTCATCAAGGCACAAAGGCATTGGATCTATTTGGATTTCTGGAGTAACAGGAGGCTACCAGGAGTTGTCTGTATTAGAAGCTTACATGAGCCTAACAGGGAACAAATGGGGAAAAAAACATCCCATTGTGACTGACCCAGAGGCCTCTTGTATTGTTGGTATAGATTACCTCAAGAGAGGATACTTCAAGGATCCAATGGGCTGTCAATGGGCTTTTGGTGTGTCCATGGTGAATACAGAGAAGATCAGACAGCTGTCTACCCTGTGTGGCCTTTCAGAAGATCCCTTTGTTGTGAGATTGCTGCAGGTTGAGGAACAACAGGTGCTAATTCAGTCAGGATGGTGCACTGGTGGTAATATCACACAAATCTAGACTCCCTCGCTCACGTCTATGAGCTGATTCATCAGCTAGAGATCCAGAGACTGGTCAGCAACACACACTCACCTTTCAATAGTCCCATCTCACTAGTACAGAAATCTGACAGAGAATGGAGATTAACACTGGACTATTGTGGCTTGAATGAAATGACACATCCACTGAGTACTGTTGTAACTTTGTGCTCCGGTGCAACAGTATGATCTGGAGTAGAAGGCAGCCAAGTGGTATGCTGCGATTGACATCACCAATATGCTGTCAACATTAATAAATGAGGTCACAACATTAATAGATGAAGGGCAAGCCACTGATGTCATTTATCTGGACCTGAGCAAAGCCTTTGACACTGTCCTGCACCACATCCTGGTCTCCAAGCTGGTGAAATATGGGTTCAAAGGGTGGACCACTAGGTAGATAAAGAACTGGCTTGATGGCCGCACCCAAAGAGTGGCTGTCAATGGGTCCATGTTCCAGTTGAGGCCAGTGACAAATAGAGTCCTGCAGGGATCAATCCTGGGACCAGTCTTGTTCTGTATCTTTGTGGGTGACATGGACAGAGGCATTGAGTTCACCCTCAGCAAGTTTGCTGATGACACCAAGCTATGTGGTGCAGCAGACACGCTGGAGGGGAGGGATGCCATCCAGAGGGACCTGGACAGGCTGGAGAGGTGGGCACAAGCCAACCTCATGAGGTTCAACAAATTCAAGTACAAGGTCCTGCATCTGTGTTGAGGCAATCTCAAGCACAAATATGGGTTGGGTAGTGACTGGCAGGAGAGCAGCCCTGAGGAGAGGGATCTGGGGAGTGCTGGTGGACAAGAAGCTCAACATGAGCTGACAGTGTGAACTTGCAGCCCAGAAAGCCAACCAGATCCTGGGCTGCATCAGGGGAAGCGTGGCCAGCAGGTCGAGGGAAATGATTCTCCCCCTCTACTCTGCTCTGGTGAGACCCCAGCTGTAGTACTGCAACCAGTCCTGGCCCCTCTATTACAGGAAGGATGTGGACATGCTGGAGCATGTCCAGAGAAGGACCACAAGGATGATCGGAGGGCTGGAGCACCTCTCCTGTGAGGACAGACTGAAAGAGTTTGGGCTGTTCAGTCTGCAGAAGAGGAGGCTCCAAGGTGACCATATTGTGGCCTTCCAATATCTGAAGTGGGCCTACAAAAAAGCTGGGGAGGGACTTTTTAGGCTCTCAGGTAGTGACAGGACTAGGGGGAATGGAGCAAAGCTGGAGGTGGGGAGATTCAGACTGGGCGTGAGGAGGAAGTTCTTCACCATGAGAGTGGTGAGACCCTGGAATAGGTTGCCCAGGGGGGTGGTTGCGGCCACATCCCTGGAGGTGTTTAAGGCCAAGCTGGATGAGGCTCTGGGCAGCCGAATCTAGGGTAGGGTGTCCCTGCCCAAGGCAGGAGAGTTTGAACTGGATGATATTTGTGGTCCCTTCCAATCCTGACTGATTCTATGATTCTACAATTCTAATTATGCTGACAGTAAAGCACAGGCCACAATTTGTTTTCACGTAGAGGGTTGTGCAATACATTTGGAATCAAATACCCCAGGGGTGGAAACATGGCTCCACCATTTGTCACAGACTAATGTTTGTCTGGGCTAATTGTCCAGACTGCACTGGAAAAGGGTGATGCCCCTGAACACTTACAGTACATTGATGACTTCATTGTGTGTGGTGACAAGGCAGAAAAAGTATTTGAGAAGGGAGGAAAAAGAAATTCAGATTTTATTAAAGGATTGATTTGCCACAAAGAAAAGCAAAGAGGATCTGCACAGGAAATTGAGTTCCTGGGAATAAAATGGAAGGATGGATGCCATCATGTATCTATGAACATGATGTCTCCACCATCTAAGAAGAAGGCAGCACAGGCTTTCCTAGGCCTTGTGGATTTCTGGAAAATGCATTTTCCAGGCTATAGTCAGTTTGAGTCCTCTCTATTGAGTAACCCAAAAGAAGAATCATTTTTAGTGGGACACTGAGCAATAGCAAGCCTTCAATCAGATCAGCACTTGGGCCTATCTGAATGCGACCATTGGTGCAAAATGTCTTCTACACCACAACCAAGGAACATAGTCTTGTTT
>VWZI01006907.1:36597-53712 GCA_013396835.1 Psilopogon haemacephalus
ATTCTATTCTATTCCATTCCAATATATTCTATTCTATTCTATTCTATTCTATTCTATTCTATTCTATTCTATTCTATTCTATTCTATTCTATTCCATTCTATTCTATTCTATTCTATTCTATTCTATTCTATTCCATGCCATTCTATTCTATTCCATTCCAGTATATTCTATTCTATTCTATTCCATTCCAATATATTCTATTCTATTCTATTCCATGCCATTCTATTCTATTCCATGCCATTCTATTCTATTCCATTCCAATATATTCTATTCTATTCTATTCCATTCCAATATATTCTATTCTATTCTATTCTATTCTATTCTATTCTATTCTATTCTATTCTATTCTATTCTATTCTATTCCATTCTATTCTATTCCATTCTATTGTATTCTGTATGGATGAGCCTCCTGAACTGCATGAAAACATTTTGATGAGTGTGGTGGCACCTGGCAAACAGAAGCAATTGAAATTCCAGAGAAGCTCCATTCCCCTTTCTGCACACACAGAGCATTAATTCTCCTAGCTGCAGTTCAGCAGGGTGATGTCCAATCTCTTTTAAAGAGATAGAACAGAAGACACAGGATAATAAATTACCTGTTAATGGCCACCAGAGAAATCTTGTTGCAGTTGCTGCAGAGCAGAGAGCTGGATGATTGTCTCCCAAGTCTCAGCTCAATACCATATTGCAAAGGTTCCTCTTTCTCTCCTACGCTTTGGAGTAACTGCTCAGGAGCTATCTGTGCAGCTCAGCAACAGCAGCCACTGCAGAGGTCCTGCAGGACCTCCAAATGCTGCAGAGTGCTGCATAATGTCAATAGGCTGATACAGGAATCTGCTGATCCAGCTATGCCTTGCTGGATTTGCAGATGGACACACACAGAGAGAGAAGCAAAACTCAGAAGGCTTCTGGCTGAGCCTAATGGCTTCAAACACAGCAACCACTCACAGAGCAAATACCCAAAGGGACCACTGAGTGGCCTGTGTGCTCGCTTCCACTGCAGAAACAAAGTGGGCCACCAGGGTGCAAATGCATCCCAGGCTGCACTGAGATGTGTTTTGCATACAAGGGAAGCATGACAAGGCTGCTTCACACTGCCACAGCTTGGGCTCCTTTGGGGCACTGCTAATCTGGCCTGATCAAAGGCACACGGGGCAGGAGCTGGGAGCAGGCTGCACATGCTTCTGGGAGGGTCAAGCAGCCCTGGCCAGGGGAATATGCAACTGGAAAATTTATCCTGTCTGATGAAGTCGTTGCTCCCATTTTCAAGGCAGATGTTTATGAAAGGAAACCTAAATGCCTGAATGGCTGAGAGTGAAAATTGCACTTTGTCAAAGCTGAGATAGGATCTAGACTCAGATGTGTGCCTCCCCTCTTCCCACACTTCACTGCCAGACTGAGGCTTCAGTTTTCTTGTTCCATGGCACCCTCTTAGCACTGGCAGTTCTAAGCATCAAGCAGGTGTCCCAATGGCCTCTACTCTAATAGAATAGAATAGAATAAAATGGAATTGAATAGCATATGCTATGCTCCCTTGTAGGGGTCACTTATTCCTGTAGTGATATACAGGCCAAAATAATCTATTTAGAGCAATGGTAATTAAATAGAAGACAATGGAATAGAGTAGAATAGAGTAGAATAGAATAGAATAGAATAGAATAGAATAGAATAGAATAGAATAGAATAGAATGGAATGGAATGGAATGGAATAGAATGGAACAGTATGGAATGGAACGGAATAGAATAGAATAGAATAGAATAGAATAGAATAGAATATAATAGAATAGAATGGAATAGAATAGAATAGAATGGAATGGAATAGAATGGAACAGTATGGAATGGAACAGAATAGAATAGAATAGAATAGAATAGAATAGAATAGAATAGAATAGAATAGAATAGAATAGAATAGAATAGAATAGAATAGAATAGATAGGAATAGAATGGAATGGCATAGAATAGAGTTGAATAGAACAGAATGGAATAGAATAAAATGGAATGCTATATAATACAGTAGAATGGAATAGAATAGAACAGAATAAGCCAGGTTGGAAGAGAGCTCCAAGCTCATCCAGCCCAACCTAGCACCCAGCCCTAGCCAATGGCACTCAGTGCCCATCCAGGCTTTGCTTCAACACCTCCAGGGATGGGGACTCCACCACCTCCCTGGGCAGCCCATTCCAATGCCAATCACTCTCTCTGCCAGGAACTTCCTCCTAACATCCAGCCTCCCATGGCACAACTTGAGGCTGTGTCCCCTCCTTCTCTTGCAGGTTGCCTGGGAGAAGAGCTCAACCTCACCTGGCTACAACCTCCCATCAGGTAGTTGTAGAGAGCAATGAGGTCATCCCTAAGCCTCCTCCAGGCTGCACACCCCCAGCTCCCTCAGCCTCTCCTCTTGGGGCTGTGCTCCAGACCCTTCCCCAGCCTTGCTGCCCTTCTCTCAACACCTTCCAGTACCTCAATAACTCTCTTGAATTGAGGGGACCACAACTGGACACAGGACAGTTACATCACATCCAATTGAACTTTTTAGATCTTTTACTCCTATCTAAAAGGATCTTTTTCAAGGTGAGAATAAAAAAAAAAATCTCCAGCCATAGACTTTAGGTCACTGAAGATGTTTCCATATGCTCCAGCAGCTGTTGTCCTCCTCACAGGAGGCTCCAAAACAAAAGCATTCCAAAGTTCCCACTGGTGTCGTGACATTGAGGAGGAAAATAGGAGGTCTATGCAAAGTTCTTCATTTCAAGTGGAAAGCTAAGAAGCACTGCCAAAACATCAATCTCACTGCACATAGGAGAATCAGTAAAAAAAAAAAAAAAAATCACAGTAAAAAAAAAAGTAGTTTAGAATTTGACCCAAAGTTTATTAGTAGCTTTGTTTTTTTTTTCCTGCCTGCCTATCTGGGCTGTGGCAATAAGCATCAGCCCTCCAAACAGCATCTGCCCACTTCAATACCACCTTTTACCTGGAATGTTAAATAGATTTAGCATCACGACACCATCTGAGGCAAAGGCAATAATACTGCTTTTTGCTGCCTGGATGGAGTGTGAAGAGAGTGAATAAGCAGCCGAGACTTAATACTCGATGCCTCCAGTAGAGAGAAAAGCAATTCTAATTTCCCCAGCAACAGAGGCTGTTCACTGGAAAAATAAATCTGCCAAGGAGTAATACAGTCTTGGAAACCAGTTCTGTGCAGTGCACTTGAGACAAAGCTGGGGAGGAGCCTGGAGCACAGCCCCAAGAGGAGAGGCTGAGGGAGCTGGGGGTGTGCAGCCTGCAGAAGAGGAGGCTCAGGGCAGAGCTCATTGCTCTCTGCAGCTACCTGAAGGGAAGTTGTAGCCAGGTGGGGTTGGGCTCTGCTCCCAGGCAAGCAGCAACAGAAGGAGGGGACACAGCCTCAAGCTGTGCCAGGAGAGGTCTAGGCTGGATGTTAGGAGGAAGTTGTTGGCAGAGAGAGTGATTGGCATTGGAATGGGCTGCCCAGGGAGGTGGTGGAGTCCCCATCCCTGGAGGTATTGAAGTAAAGCCTGGATGGGCACTGAGTGCCATTGGCTAGGGCTGGGTGCTAGGTAGGACTGGATGAGCCTGGAGGCCTCTTCCAACCTGTCTTATTCTATTCTATTCTATTCTATTCTATTCTATTCTATTCTATTCTATTCTATTCTATTCTATTCTATCCTAGCCTGTTCTACCCTATTCTATTCTATTCTAGCCTATTCTGTTCTGTTGCATTCTGTTCTATTCTACTCTATTCTATTCCATTCTATTTAATTACCTGTGCTCTATATAGATGATTTTGACCTGTATAACACAACAGGAATAAGTGATCCCTATCAGGGAGGTGTTTGGGGCCAGCTCCCTGGAGGTGTTTTTGGCCAGGCTGGCAGAGGCTGTGGGCAGCCTACTCTAGGGTAGGGTGTCCCTGGGCATGGCAGGGAGGTTGGGACTGGCTGATCCTTGTGGTCCCTTCCAACCCTGACTGATTCTATGATTGATCAGTTGCTCTGAGGCAAACCACAAAGCCATTGCCATAATTCTGGGAGTGCTTCTAACTGCTAGCACTGTAATAGAGAAGAGAGGAGACAGTTTCTTCAAGGGCATTCATTTGGACATGCTCTACCAGACATATGTGCCGATTAAAGAAACATGTAAAAATCATAGTTTCAGGCAAATGCAAATTGATCTCACTCCCACAATGGTGTTTAGGTCCCACGAATTTGAATGACTGCCAAGAAGCTCTTATTGCAGGGTGAGTTGCCCAGGTAGAAAATACTGCACCTTCAAAGTGCAGAATTTGCATATCTCTGCATCGCCAGCGAATGTACTGTGTGCAGCTCTGCAGCCCCCAGCACAGGAAGGACATGGAACTGCTGGAGTCCAGAGGAGGCCACCAAGATGCTCAGAGGGCTGCAGCAGCTCTGCTATGAGGACAGGTTGAGGGAGTTGGGGCTCTGCAGGCTGGAGAAGAGAAGGCTTCGAGGAGACCTTATAGCAACCTTCCAGTATCTTAAGGGGACTACAGGAGGGCTGGGGAGGGACTGTTCACAAGGTCTTGTAATGACAGGATGAGGGGGAATGGGTTTAAACTGGCAGAGGGGAGATTTAAATGGGATGTTAGGAGAAAGTTCTTCACAGTGAGGGTGGTGAGATAGTGGCACAGGTTGCCCAGGGAGGTTGTGGCTGCACCCTCCCTGGAGGTGTTCAAGGCCAGGCTGGATGAGGTCTTGAGCATCCTGTTCTAGTGGGAGGTGTCCCTGCCTATGGCACAGGGGGATTGGAACTGGCTGTGCTTTGAGGTCTCTTCCAACCTAAACCATTCTATGATTCTATGACACTTCACCTCCTGAGCACTAGGAGATTTCAGCAATTTCAACATCGAGCCCGATTCGATGCAAAAGCCTAAAGAGGCTCAAACAGCTCAATTCTCAATGGAGCTGAAGACCACCAACCTCCCCCACAGCTCAGTGCCTACAGGGAGTGCTCAGCAGCAGTGCTGACCTCAAGAAGGGCTTCTCACCTCCCGCAGGTAGCCCTCCCTAACAGGCTTGGAGACTCACTGCACTGGCACAAGGCTCTGGCAGGGCTGGTGTGTTATTAAGAGAGACCTTAGAGCTTTGGTTGCCTCTGACAACTCTCCTTTTATGCCGTGGTCATTACCCATGAAAGCTCTGCCCTCTGGCCCAGGGCTCCTGCACTCTGAGCAGAGCTGAGTCCATCAGGTGCTCCCTTTCACCGCATTTGGCACGGCAGCATCCAAGCGTTCCACAGCAGGCAGAGTAATTTCCTCGTGGGCTTTTCTTGCTGCAGGAGCTCTGTGCTCTCCTAAGATGAATTAATTCCCTTTTTTTGCCGTGCCCTGTGACATTGCTACTGCTTTACCCACCGGAGAAAGGCTGCATGCACCTAGCCTTCTGCTTGACAATAAAGCCTGATTGTTTCTTTGCTCATAGAATCATAGAATCATGGTGGGGCAGAGCAAGAGAAGAGTGGGCAGGAGCAGGATAAGCAACAGAAAAGGCATCTACAGAGAGCAAGAGCATCCCTGGTGTCATGGCAAAGGACAGGGCAGAGCTGCTCACCCCTTCTTAGAATCATAGAATGCTTGAGGTTGGAAGTGACCTCAAATATCAGCCAGTTCCAACCCCCCTGTGCCATAGGTAGGGACACCTCCCACTAGTACACCTCCCACCTCCACATCCCTCCAGAATCACAGAATCATAGAATGGTTTAGGTTGGAAGAGACCTCAAAGATCATCCTGTTCCAACCCCCCTGTGCCATAGGCAGGGACACCTCCCACTAGCACAGGATGCTCAAGACCTCATCCAGCCTGGCCTTGATCTCCATGCATTGTAGCTCATCCTTTAACTCACATCAGTAGGGATCAAAACATTTGCAGTGCATACAAAATAAAAAAATAATTGAGACAGTCTGTAAGCAGCTGTATGGATGTTGTGCAGCCTGAAGGATGATAGAATCATAGAATCATAGAACCAGTCAGGGTTGGAAGGGACCACAAGGATCAGCCAGTTCCAACCCCCCTGCCATGCCCAGGGACACCCTACCCTAGAGCAGGCTGCCCACAGCCTCTGCCAGCCTGGCCAAAAACACCTCCAGAGATCTGGCCCCAAACACCTCCCTGCAGGGGCAACCCATTCCAGCCTCTCACCACTCTCATGCTCAACAACTTCCTCCTCACATCCAGGCTGAATCTCCTCACCTCCAGCTTTGCTCCATTCCCCCCAGTCCTCTCACTCCCTGAGAGCCTAAAAAGTCCCTCCCCAGTTTTTTTGTAGCCCCCTGCAGATCCTGGAAGGCCACAAGAAGGTCCCCTGGGAGCCTCCTCTTCTCCAGCCTGCACAGCCCCAACTCTTTCAGGCTGTGCTCACAGCAGAGCTGCTGCAGCCCTCTGAGCATCCTCGGGGCCCTTCTCTGCACACTTTCAGCATCTCCACATCCCTCTTGTCCCAGGGCCTTCAGAACTGGAAAAGCCTTCTTCAAAGCCTGAGGATCACTTTCTGCATCGTTTGCCCTCTGTTCACACATGAGACACAGGAAATGCCAGTGGGAAAAAGAATAATCATAGAATCACAGGATGCTAGGGGCTGGAAGGGACCTCCAAAGCTCATCGAGTTCAACCCCCCTGCCAGAGCATTTTATTCTATATAACCATAGATATTCCCTTGTTTCCCAGAAATCCCCACCTGTACCTCACACATTATTCATAGATGTCATAACTTCATGGTCACTGGGTATTATTTTTTGTCTGCAGTCCTTTGGACCACTGAATCACAGAATGCCAGGGGCTAGAAGTGACCTTGAAAGCTCATTCAGTCCATCCCCTGCCAGAAGAGGATCACCTAGAGCAGATCATGCCAGAATCCGTCCAGGCAGTTTTGAGTATCTGCAGAAAGGGAGACCAGAGAGGGAGACTCCACGACCCCCCTGGGCAGCCTCTTCTAGTACTCTGTCACACTCACAGGGAAAAAAAAAATCTTCCTCATGTTTAAATGAAGCTTCCTCTGGCTCAGCTTCCACCCATTGCTTTGGCATCCCCCAGCAGAGCTGGCTCCAGCCTCCTGCCACTCACCTGCACACATTGAGAACCATCGCTGAGGTCACCTCTCAGCTCCTCTTCTCCCAGCAGCACAGCCCCAGCTCCCTCAGGCTCTCCTCCTAACAGAACTCTTCCATTCCCTTCAGCATCTTTGTGGCTCTCTGCTGGACTCTCTCAAGCAGTTCTATGTCCTTCTTGAAGTGGGGGGCCCAGAATTGGACACAGTACTCCAGATGTTGCCTTAGCAGGGCAGAGTAGAGAGGCAGAACCTCTTTTGACCTGCTAGACACAGCCCTTCTAATCCACCCCAGAATGGCATTGCCCCTCCTGGCCACCACAGCACATTGCTGGCTCATGCTCAACCTCCCATCCACCAGGACCCCCCAGATCCTTTTCCCCTTTGCTGCCTTCCAGCAGCTCAGTCCCAACCTATCCTGCTCCCTAGGGTTGTTCTTTCCCAGGTGCCAGACTCTGCACTTGCCCTTGGTGAATTTAATTCCATTTCTCCCTGCCCAACTCTCAGCCTGTCCCATCCTGGCTGAATGGCAGCACAGCCTCTGCTGTGGCATCCACTCCTCCTCTCCAAAGAGCCTCAGCTCCCTCAGGCTCTCCTCCTAACGGAGCTGTTCCATTCCCTACAGCATCTTTGTGGCTCTGCGCTGGACTCCCTCAAGCAGTTCTATGTCCCTCTTGAACTGGAGGACACAGAACTGCAGATGTGGCCTCACCATTGCAGAGCAGAGGAGCCAGAGGTTGGATAGAGTAAAGCCAGGGGACAGGGCAACTAAAACAAGATTGTGCTAAAATACTTCACTCCCTTCCTCTCACAGTGCTACCCTATAGAAAGGTCAGATGTGCTGTGTTACCAGACTAAAAATAATTCAGGGTTATAAAGCTTCTTATCCGATGCTGAAATTGCAGAGGGCACACGAGAGAGCTCTTTGGATAAAGTCTTCATAAACCTCAGAAACCAGAGCATATTTGTGCTGGGTTTGGGCTGAGCTGGAGCTCATTCTCCTCAAAGCATCTCTCTAGTGCTGTGCTCTGCAGTGCTGGAGCTGAGCGTTGGTAACAGACCAGCGTTTGGGCTACTGCTGAGCCAAGCACCCAGGCTGTGCTTCTCCAGCATTTTTTCCCTGCCCCGAGAGCCTGAGGGTACAGAGCTGAGCCAAACTGGCCAGAGAGATATTCCCTGCCATATGACATCAGCTCAGGTAGAAAAATGAAGTGAAAGAAGGAAGTCTGTGGAGATTCGTCTGTGCTATCTGTCCCCCAGGGAGACTATGACATGCAGAGAGCCCTGCTGCCCAACAGCCACCACTGTCCTGCTGATGCCAACTGGAGAGATTCAGGACATTCAACAAGGCCAAGTGTGAGGTCCTGCATGAGAGTGGTGAGAGGCTGGAATGGGTTGCCCCTGCAGGGAGGTGTTTGGGGCCAGATCCCTGGAGGTGTTTTTGGCCAGGCTGGCAGAGGCTGTGTGCAGCCTGCTCTAGGGTAGGGTGTCCCTGGGCATGGCAGGGGGGTTGGGACTGGCTGATCCTTGTGGTCCCTTCCAACCCTGTCCCCTGTCTGAAAGCACAGCTTGGACCTGCCCCTTTGCTGCTTTTGCTGCTACACCTGCTGCTATCTTCCCCAGCTGCTGCTGCTTCATCATTGCTTGACCCCTTCCACCATCCTCCTTAAGGTTATTTTTTCTCCCTGTAGTAGCATATTCATTTTATACTTCTGTATTTACTATAAGATAAATACTGCTCTATGTACTATAAGATAAATACAATTTCATTTTTCCTGACTTTCCAGAAGAATCTGTGTTGTAGTGAGTTTGTTCTAGCAGGGCAGGGGGATCTGCTCTAACCTGGTGCACAGCCAAAAGCAAAATCACAGCTCAGAGCCAAAACAGCTGGAGCCAAGAGAGAGCTGAGCAGAAGGTCTGCTCCTATATAGGAATGCACTAACATGTTACAATACCCAATGCCTCCCTCTGGAGACTTTCCACCCCCTCCTCTGCAGGAGTTCCATCTCCATGGTGAATCCTTAACCTGCAAAGAGGTGGAAAAATCCCAGGTGTCAGGACAGCTACCAAAGGCAATGCTTCTCCTGAAGGCTGCCAGTGACAATTTCCCTGGACCAAAGTGAGGAAATGCAGTATTTCTTTGGATGGCAAATCCTTGCTAGGGTGTCTGCAACCAGACAAAGGGCAAGGTCCTGCAGCTGGGTGGAGGCAATCACAAGCACCAATGCAGGCTGGGCAGGGAGCAGCTGGAGAGCAGCCCTGAGGAGAGGGACTTGGGGGTGCTGGTGGAGGAGAAGCTGAAGATGAGGCAGCAGTGTGCACTTGCAGGGCAGAAAGGCAAGCAGAGGCTGGGCTGCAGCAGGAGCAGTGTGGGCAGCAGGGCCAGGGAGGGGATTGTGCCCCTCTGCTGTGCTCTGCTGAGAGCCCACCTGGAGTAGTGCATCCAGTGCTGGAGCCCCTGGGACAAGAGGGATGTGGAGATGCTGGAGGTGTGCAGAGAAGGGCCCCGAGGATGCTGAGAGGGCTGCAGCAGCTCTGCTGTGAGCACAGCCTGAAAGAGTTGGGGCTGTGCAGGCTGCAGAAGAGGAGGCTCCCAGGTGACCTTCTTGTGGCCTTCCAGGATCTTGAGTGGGCTATGAAAAATCTGGAGAGCGACTTTCTAGGCTATCAGGAGCATTCAGCAGCATACTATGGGTTGCCAACCTCTAGCTTTGGCAACTGTAACTGAAGTGAACACCCCTGCCCCCCCCCCCGACTCCAATTAGCCCCATCCACATTTTTCCTGTGTCCTCTACAATATCACAGATACCTTTTTGTGGACTTCCAGGATCTGAAGGGGGCTACAAAAATGCTGGGGAGGGACTTTCTAGGCTGTGAGGGAGTGCCAGGACTAGGGGGAATGGAGCAAAGCTGGAGGTGAGGAGATTCAGGCTGGAGGTGATTTCTTTGGATGGCAAATCCTTGCTAGGGTGCTCAGAGGAGCAGCACAGCTAAGCACTGCAATTTCCAGAGAAGATTGTGACCTGTGACCAAAGCTCAGGCTAAATCACTGCTTCTATGGGAGTGGATTCTAGCAGGCACCCACTGCAATCAATCCCGGAGCTCAGAGAAGAAGGACTGCAGAGCACACAGTGTCAGAGCAGCACCTCAAATGGGCAGAGGCAGAGGAAGAAAGGACACAGGGAGAAATTGTAATGACTTTCATTTACTGAGGAGCATTTTCACTTTTAAAACTGGCTCGCCTCAGGGCAGGACTTTTATTTCTGACACAGAGTCCAGAGGAGGCCACCAAGATGCTGAGAGGGCTGCAGCAGCTCTGCTCTGAGCACAGGCTGAGAGAGTTGGGGTTCTGCAGGCTGGAGAAGAGAAGGCTGCCAGGAGACCTTGGAGTGGCCTTGCAGGATCTGAAGAGGGCTACAGGAGGGCTGGGGAGGGACTAGTGACAAGGTCTGGTAATGACAGGATGGGGAGGAATGGGTTTGAAATGGCAGAGGGGAGATTGAAACTGGACGTTAGGAGGAAGTTGTTTGCAGTGAGGGTGGTGAGACACTGGCACAGGTGGCCAGGGAGGTTGTGGAGGACAGAATCACCCGATGTGATCAAAGATCATATCAGGTGATTCTGCCCTCCACAACCTCCCTGGAGGTGCTCAAGGCCAGGTTGGATGAGGCTTTGAGCTACCTGTTCTAGTGGGAGGTGTCCCTGCCTATGGCACAGGGGGGTTGGAACTGGCTGAGCTTTGAGGTCTCTTCCAACTTAAACCATTCTGTGATTCCATGAAGCCAGGACAGCAGGTCTCTTGGGGCTGTGCTCCAGGCCCCTCCCCAGCCTTGCTGCCCTTCTCTCAACACCTTCCAGCACCTCAACATATTTCATGAATTCAGGGGCCCAGAACTGGACACAGCACTCAAGGTGTGTGCTGAGCAGTGCCGAGCACAGGGGCAGAAGAACCTCCCTGCTCCTGCTGCCCACACTGCTCCTGCTCCAGCCCAGGATGCCATTGGCTCTGCTGCCCACCTGGGCACACTGCTGGCTCCTGTTCAGCTCCTATCTGCCAGCACCCCCAGGTCAAAATTATGCTCCCTGCTCCTGCTGGCCACACTTCTCCTGATCCAGGCAGGATCCTGTAGGAGTGAACTCTTGGCTGCAGGCTGTCTGCATGCACAGAGCATCCTCTCAGTCAGCTTTAAAGCATTAATAGCCACGCTCTGATAAATCTGCCACGGTAGGAACAGGATTAATTCTTACATGATTTTAGTGGATCAGAAGTAAAGCCTTGAGTCCTTGCATATGTTACAAATGAACCCTCCAGCAGCCAAAATACCTCCAGTGATTCAAGAGACCTGTAGAACCTGAGCTTTACACCATTTGCTCTAAGGATGAGCCATGTGTCCTACAAGTCATGGAGTGGGGATGGGCTCTGCTCTCTTCAGACCCCACCTGCAGCTCTGTGTGCAGTTCTGCAGCCCCCAGCACAAGAAAGACATGGAACTGCTGGAGAGAGTCCAGAGGAGGGCCACAAAAATGATCAGAGGGATGGAGCAGCTCTGCTATGAGGACAGGATGAGGGAGTTGGGGCTGTGCAGCCTGGAGAAGAGAAGGCTTCCAGGAGACCTTATAGCAACCTTCCAGTATCTGAAGGGGGCTACAGGAGGGCTGGGGAGGGACTGTTCACAAGGTCTTGTAACGACAGGATGAGGAGGAATGGGTTCAAACTGGCAGAGGAGAGATTGAAATGGGATGTTAGGAGGAAGTTCTTGACAGTAAGGGTGGTGAGACACTGGAACAGGTTGCCCAGGGAGGTTGTGGCTGCTCCCTCCCTGGATGTGTTCAAGGCCAGGCTGGATGAGGTCTTGAGCATCCTGATCTAGAGGGAGGTGTCCCTGCCTATGGCACAGGGGGGTTGGGACTGGATGATCTTTGAGGTCTCTTCCAACTTAAACCATTCTATGATTCTATGTGGCTCAAATGATTGACACAAAAGGACCCCACTAAGGTGCCACAGCAGAGCCAGGCAGAGTACAGCTGCCCAGGGGAGGCACAGCAAGGGATGCTGAGCACAAAGTAATAGGCCAACAGCTAACAGTCAGGGGTTGGACTTGATGATCTCCTTGGGTCCCTTCCAACCCCTAACATCCTGTGACCCTGTGATCACAGACTGCATGCAGGCAGGAGGCTTTCCAGGAGCCTTCCTCCTCACAGTCCCCTGTGCTGATTGCCTACACTTGCAGCCCTGGGCAAGTCTCTTTCTGGGACACTGGAGCAGGTGCAGAGAAGGGCAATGAGGCTGGTGAGAGGTCAGCCTCTCCTCCCCAGGCAGTGCTGCAGTCCCCTCAGCATCCTCACAGCCCTCCCCTGGACCCTCTCCAGCAGGTCCCTGTCCCTCTGCACTGGGGAGCCCCAAACTGAAGGCAGTGCTCAAGATGAAGTCTCAGCAGGGCAGAGTAGAGGGGCAGGAGAACCTCCCTTGATCTGCTGGACACACTCTGCCTAATGCCCCCCAGGATCCCCTTGTCCCTCTTGGCCCCCAGGGCACATTGCTGTGCCATGGATGTTCTCCCCCAGCACTCTCAGCTCCCTCTCCTTGGGGCTGCTCTCCAGCAGTCCCCTCCCAGCCTGTCCTGCTGCAGTTTCTTCTTCCTGCCCAGGTGCAGGACTCTGCACTTGTCCTTGTTGAGCCTCCTTTGGTTGCTCTGTGCCCAGCTCTGTCTGTGCAGCTCTCTCTGGATGGCCTCACAGCCTGCAGCTGGCTCAGCCAAGCCTCCCAGTTTGGTGCCATCAGCAAACTGCTGAGCAGACTCTGTCTGTCTGTCTGTGCCCTCATCAATGGCATTGATGTAGATATTTAATTCTGTCTTGAAGACCTCCTTTACAAGAAAACAGGGAATGCTCCTACGTGGCACACCCCCTGCTCACAGCTGGCTGGGAGGCACAAGGTCTTCCTCACACAGTGCCTCACCTCTCTTTCCTCCCCTAAGTGCCATGTACCTAAGCCACATGTGAGAAATGAGTGTGTGGTGCTCCCTTTCCACTTCTGCTTTCCATGTTAGAGGGATTATTAAAGAAAAAAAGAATCAATCAGGAAAGAGCAGTTTTAGAGAAGGGCAAGGGAAACTTCTCAAGCTCCCCTTTCCTCCCCAGGAGCTACGTCTGGCTTTGCTTTGAACCTGTCTGAAAGATGTCAGACATGCAAATCCCTTGCCCTGGCACCAGCTCCAAGAGAAGCAGGACTGCAGCAGAAAGAGGAGCAGAGACCTGAACTGGTCCCTCCCTGGATGTGTTCAAGGCCAGGCTGGATGTGATCTTGAGTGACCTGTTCTAGTGGGAGGTGTCCCTGCCTATGGCACAGGGGGGTTGGAACTGGCTGAGCTTTGAGGTCTCTTCCGACCTAAACCATTCTTTGATTCTATAATCTGAGCATCTGCAGCCCTAAGGGAGAGCTCTGCAGCTGCCAGAGCTCTCTGTGTCCCTTCCACCCCCATCTGCCTGAGCCACTCTCCTTCTGTATGAGCACCTGCATCCAACTGCATCCAGTTCTGGAGCCCCTGGGACAAGGAATGAGTTTAAACTGGCAGAGGGCTGCAGCAGCTCTGCTGTGAGGACAGGCTGAGAGAGTTGGAGTTCTGCAGCCTGGAGAAGAGAAGGCTGCCAGGAGACCTCATAGTAGCCATCCAGGATCTGAAGGGGACCAATAGGAGGGCTGAGGAGGGACTACTGACAAGGTCTTGTAATGAGAGGAGGAGGAGGAATGGGTTTGAAATGGCAGAGGGGAGATTGAAACTGGATGTTAGGAGGAAGTTCTTTACAGTGAGGGTGGTGAGACACTGGAACAGGTTGTCCAGGGAGGTTGTGGAGGACAGAATCACCCGATGTGATCAAAGATCATATCAGGTGATTCTGTCCTCCACAACCTCCCTGGAGGTGCTCAAGGCCAGGTTGGATGNGCCAGGCTGGATGAGGCCTTGAGTGACCTGTTCTAGTGGGAGGTGTCCCTGCCTATGGCACAGGGGGGTTGGAACTGGCTGAGCTTTGAGCTCCCTTATGACCTAAAACATTCTATGGTTCTGTGATTCTATGATTAAAATTGCAGGACTAAGGCTATTATAGAATCATAGAATCAGTCAGGGTTGGAAGGGACCTCAAGGATCAGCCAGTCCCAACCCCCCTGCCATGCCCAGGGACACCCTACCCTAGAGCAGGCTGCCCACAGCCTCTGCCAGCCTGGCCAAAAACACCTCCAGGGATCTGGCCCCAAACACCTCCCTGCAGGGGCAACCCATTATTAAGTGAGGAAAAAAGCCACAACAAAAAAAAAATCTTCCACAATAGGCAAGATCCACTCGCATGAAAAACAATGGACATCCCTTTAGCCACCTTTGGAGGAGACTCCAAGGATGACATGAAGTAGCCTGGTTGGAGAACTTGGGGATGTGGAGATGCTGGAGGTGTGCAGAGAAGGGCCCCGAGGATGCTGAGAGGGCTGCAGCAGCTCTGCTGTGAGCACAGCCTGAAAGAGTTGGGGCTGTGCAGGCTGCAGAAGAGGAGGCTCCCAGGGGACCTTCTGGTGGCCTTCCAGGATCTGAAGGAGGCTACAGAAAAGCTGGGGCGAGACTTTTTAGGCTGTGAGGGAGTGCCAGGACTAGGGGGAATGGAGCAAAGCTGGAGGTGGGGAGATTCAAATTGGAGGTGAGGAGGAAGTTGCTGAGCATGAGAGTGGTGAGAGGCTGGAATGAGTTGCCCCTGCAGGGAGGTGTTTGGGGCCAGATCCCTGGAGGTGTTTTTGGCCAGGCTGGCAGAGGCTGTGGGCAGCCTGCTCTAGGGTAGGGTGTCCCTGGGCATGGCAGGGGGGTTGCAACTGGCTTATCCTTGTGGTCCCTTCCAACCCTGACTGATTCTAGGATCCTATAAGCCTCATCTCATGGATGGTTATTTTTTCACCCAGGCCTCATTCCTGTTCTTTAAATTCTTTCTTGGAATTTACTGGAATTGAGAGGAGCCACAGAGGCAAAAAGAAACCCAAAACCAGGTACACCAAGCACTCAAACCTTTTCCAAAGCAATTCTTTGCTGCTGGTGCTTTGGCTGCTGCTGTTGGCTGACTGAAGGATTGCTTTAAATGCCATTGTCTGGAAAAACCCCTACCAATTTACTGCTGCTATGCTCCAATGGCTGCAGTGTCAAAAGACAGTTTGGAATGATGCCTTCACCGGCAAGAGCTGAGGGCTGCTCAGGAGGAGCAGGGACAGGCTCTGATTGCTTGCTCCCTGCGATAGGACAAGGAGAATAGAATAGGATAGAACAGAATATGGAATGGAATGGAATAGAATAGAGAAGAATGGAATAGAATAGAGGAGAATGGAATAGAATAGAGGAGAATGGAGTGGAGTGGAGTGGAATGGAATGGAATAGAATAGACTAGAAGAGAATGGAATGGAATGGCATGAAATGGAATAGAATAGAATGGAATAGCATGGAATGGAATGGAATGGAATAGAATAGAATAGAATTAGAATAGAATAGAATAGAATAGAATAGAATAGAATAGAATAGAATAGAATAGAATAGAATAGAATAGAATAGAATAGAATAGAATACTATACTGTACTATACTATACTATAAATAAGCCAGGTTGGAAGAGAGCTCCAAGCTCATCCAGCCCAACCTAGCACCCAGCCCTAGCCAATGGCACTCAGTGCCCATCCAGGCTTTGCTTCAACACCTCCAGGGATGGGGACTCCACCACCTCCCTGGGCAGCCCATTCCAATGCCAATCACTCTCTCTGCCAGGAACTTCCTCCTAACATCCAGCCTAGACCTCTCCTGGCACAGCTTGAGGCTGTGTCCCCTCCTTCTGTTGCTGGGTGCATGGGAGCAGAGCCCAACCCCAGCTGGCTACAACCTCCCTTTAGGTAGTTGTAGACACCAATGAGGTCTGCCCTGAGGAGCAATGGATGGAAGCTGCAGCACAGGAGGTTGCAGCTCAACACAAGAGGCAACTTCTTGCCTCTGTGGGTCCCAGAGCACTGGCACAGGCTGCCCAGAGAGGTTGTGGAGTCTCCTTCTCTGGAGGGTTTCCAGGCCTGTCTGGATGTGTTCCTGTGTGACCTGAGTTAGATTGTCTGGTCCTGCTTTGGCAGGGGGTTTGGACTTGATGACCTCTTTAGCTCCCTTCCAACCCCTGATGTCCTGTGAGCCTGTGATCCTGCAACTGGAGGGTTAAAAGCAGACTGGCAGGCTAATGAAAGATACACAAGACTTTCCTAGAGCCACTTTTATTAGGGGGGTTGGGGGGAGGAAAATTGCAATCATGTGTAATGGAATTTGTTTTTACCACTCAATAGACCAGAAATTACCAGGTACAGTCGTACTACTCCTGGAAACCTATTATCATTAACAACCATATTGATTTCCATTTACAAAGGCATCTTTGGAAGAGATGATTGCCCAATTTCAGTAGACAATTCCCTTTTAACTAGGGAGAAATCTGTGCCCTGACAGCCCCCTACACAACAGATTGTTCTCCTCCTACCCTAGGAGTGAAAGACTGAGTAAGAGGCTGCTTTACTGGTTTAGACTTTGTGGTATAATTCATGTGAGGTCTTGTTCAGCATCTTTGTGGGTGCCATGGGCAGAGGCATTGAGTGCAGCCTCAGCAAGTTTGCTGAGCACCCCAAGCTGTGTGGTGCAGCAGCCAGGCTGGAGGGCAGGGATGGCATCCAGAGGGAGCTGCACAGGCTGCAGAGGTGGGCACAAGCCAACCTCAGGAGGTTCAACAAGGCCAAGGGCAAGGTCCTGCAGGTGGGCTGAGGCAATGGCAAGCACCAATGCAGGCTGGGCAGGGACTGGCTGGAGAGCAGCCCTGAGGAGAGGGACTTGGGGGTGCTGGTGGAGGAGAAGCTGAAGATGAGGCAGCAGTGTGCACTTGCAGGGCAGAAAGGCAAGCAGAGGCTGGGCTGCAGCAGGAGCAGTGTGGGCAGCAGGGCCAGGGAGGGGATTCTGCCCCTCTGCTGTGCTCTGCTAAGAGCCCACCTGGAGTA
>VWZI01006922.1:1950-15334 GCA_013396835.1 Psilopogon haemacephalus
ATGCCCAAACTTTTCCATTTTTCTGATTTTTCCTGAATTACAAGAAAAGGCATCATTGTGAAGACTTTTCCCGACCGAATTAGAACCCAAACTTAAACTAATCTACACACAGATTGTGGGTGGGGCTTTTGGAAATTATAAAAGCTACATAATTTATAATTTCAGCCTCTTCAATAGCCCACAATCAATACAATGAGCTGGGCCGGAAGGGGCCTCTAGAGGTCGCCTAGTCTGGCCCCCACCCCGCAGTCATCAGGGACATCCCCACTAGACCAGGACACCCAAGGCCCTGTCAAACCTCACCTTGAATGTCTCCAGGGAAGGAGCCTCAACCACCTCTCTGGGCAACCTGTTCCAGTGCTCCATCACCCTCATAGTAAAGAACTTGTTCCTAACATCCAATCTAAATCTGCTCAGCTCAAGCTTGAACCCATTGCCCCTCATCCTGTCACTGCAGGCCTTTGTTAACAGCTTCTCTCCATCCTTCTTATAGGCAGCTCAGATGTCTGTCTAAAGCAATAGAGCTGACATTCAGGAAAAGTCAGCATTGACAATCATGCCCCCAGCATGAACCATTCCATTGCTATCAATATGACCAAGGCTGCAATTCACCTGGCCACTAGAAATGAAAATGAGCTAGACACATTCTTGAACACCTATTTTGTTGCCTCTGAAATAATGTCAAAGCTTGCCTGTAATTGGAGATGGCATGTCAGTCTGGTGGGGCTGATGCTCCAGGATAACATAAAGCTTTATATTTCATAGTTGACTTTTGTGATTTGGTTTGCTTAGGCACAAACTGATAACCTAGTTTAGGATTTGGAATGTATTTTCTCTGCACCATGCTGACTGATACAATGGAGTTTTAGTATTCCTCTGAATATTGCTCACTTAAATTCTGTAGGACCTCGGGTATGGGTGGAATCTCAATTTCTTAGTCTGCCTAAGAATTTATTTAACATCTTGAGGACTGAAAAACTGTCCAAAACAACTTTAATTTTTATCTGCATGAGATTTAATCTCCAAAGAGATCAGATTAAACAATGTGACAGCTAATTTTGTGTTGGCAATGTCGCCAGCAAGATTTTATCTTAGTTACATTGCCAACTTGGCTAAAAAGTGTAAGCAGTAGCATCTAATCCTTCAAGGCTGAGCTCAAGTGAGCTGACACCACTGTTGTAAAAAAAATAATATTTATTCTAGAAATAGATATATGAAAAGAGAAATAATATCCAGTACTTAGCATAGATTTGTGGTTGGTTATTCTTCCATAGTTTGCAGAACTAAAGGTGCATATTTTTTAAAACTTCTGTTTCTGACAAATCAGCTTGCTAAAAGGGTAGGAATAAACTGGGTTGCACACTGGAGTGAGACTGCCATTCACTTGCACTGAGATCATTATTGGGACTTAAATAATTTATCATAGAATGTTTTGGGTTGGAAAGGACCTCCAGAGGTCATCTAATCCTACCTTCCTGTACTACATAAGGTTGCTCAGAGCCTCACTTTGAGTATCTCCAGGTGGGGCCTCAACTGGATAACCTGTTACAGTGTTCCAGCACCCTCATGCTTCAGAGCTTGTTCCTAACATCCAATCTAAATCTCTTCTCTAGTTTAAAGCCATTTGCCCTCATCCTAACACTACAGGCCTTTGTAAACAGTTCCTCTCCAGCCTTCTTGTAATCCCCTTTCATGTATTGGAAGGATGTTATTAGGTCTTCCCAGGGCCTTCTCTTCTCTAGGCTGAGCAACCCCAGCTCCCTCAGCCTGATCTCAGAAGTGTTCCTGTACCCTGATCATCTTTGTGGCGCTTCTCTGGACTCATTCAATCAGGTCTGTGTCCTTCATGTGTTGAGGGCTCCAGAGCCTGATGCAGTTCTTCACGTGAGGTCTCACCAGAGCAGAGTAAAGCTCTGATCCTCTGGCCATGCTAGAATATGATTGGCCTTCTAGGCTGGAAGTGCACGTTATTTGCTCTTGCCCAGCTTCTCATCCACTGTAGGTCTTTAGGTACAAATAATTTCTTGGGTTTGTCCAACTTTTCCTTTCCCTTTAAAATCTCTATGACGTGTAAGCCTCCTGCTCTCTATTTTTGTCCAATAGTTTTGAATTTAGTAAAAAGTAATGTCTCACTTCAATGAAGTAAAAGTGAAATGATCCGAGGAATTAGTTATGCCGATTCAACTGAAGGGAGTAGCCTTTGGAGCTGTTTTGAAACACATAGGGGGAAAAAAAGTCCAAGTCAAAATACCAGAGCAATCAACGAAATGTGAACTAAGTTTTAGCAGCAGGGATAGTCGAGAGAAAACAAATCTCAATGATCTTGAAGTTAAAAGTATTCAGTAGGAATATAGATAGGAGGCAGAAATGTTGGAAGACAAGGATTCTGGTCGATGAGTAAAGGAGACTGCCAAGCTGTTAGTAGCAGTAATGAAAAAAAATGAAAAGCAGGAACTTGGAATAACATGGAACACCAAGAGGTGGTACTTTAAGGTACTTCATAAGGAAGTAACAGGTAAAAAAGGGCTGCCAGAGGGATAGAACATATTTAAAAAGTGAGACAGTTATCATGGCTGTTCTATTAAGTAAACACACTTACCATTAAGATAAGCACCTCAAATATCATGACATGAAGTGCTTATGAGTTAACATTTTTAAACTGTACTCATTGAAGATCAGAAAGCAGAGTTTCACAAAACACGTTGAGCAGCAAATTGCCCTAATCTATAGCTGATGTTGCCAGTTACCATGTTACTGGAGATCAGCAGTGACTAACATTAAAAGTATGTCAAGAGGACATTATGGTTGGTGTGGTGTTTATAAGTGATGGTAAGTATATAATATTTCTAAAGCATTTTGGGTTTTTTTTCTTTTTTGAAGTGGATAGAGGGTTCAAAGTTTTATCAAATTCACCTGCAATACTGAGCCTTTAGAAAAAGTAGTAGCATACTTTGTATTTGGAATCAGAGCACTGGAAGTCCGTTCAGTTCTTTGCAAAAACTGTTTTTGAAAGTAAAATTCTGTGGACATTAAAAAAAAAAAACAGTCTTTATGGGATTATGGAGGGACCCTGTTCAAAATTGGAGAAGATGTAAAGGACCAAATGTAGCATTTATACTTCCATTCTTACACTGGCAACAGTTCACAGAATCACGGAATGTGAAGGGACCTTGAAAGATCATCTAGTCCAACCCCTCTGCCAGAGCAGAACCACCTATAGCAGATCACACAGGAACAGGTCCAGGCATGTTTTTAATATCTCCATTTAATCCCAACAGGCTCTAGTGCTGAGAATTACTTTTATACAGAGATATCAACAACTGTGGCTTGGAAAATAAAAATAAAACCAGTTACTCTAAACTTATGTCCCAAGCTGTTTCCCAGCTCTGCCACATTTCCTGAAAGTACATAATTTAAAGACTTGGTCCAAAGGCAACTGAAATTGCTATGTTTGGATTACTGCATCAATTTCTTGAAGAACAGTGTCCACACACAATATATAGACATTGTCAGGTCAAAGAGCATTCTCAAGCTCATCCTATTACAAATTTAACATAAAAGGAAATGAATTTATAGAATAAAGAAACAACTCAGCCTTAGCATATAAGGTTTGTAGGTAGACCACATGTGAATTCACAGAACATCTCAGACAAAATCAGGAGTGACCACATGCCAGTGAACGTTTCACATATGATTCCAAGTAAACATGGTGCTTGCATCAGAAGAGCAGGGAGAAGGAGTACTATGGAAGGTAGTCATTCCCTGAAGGGTTTGTAGCTCCTGGCGCTGGAGTGCTGGAGTTCATCTCGACTGCAGATGTCTTTGTTAGTATAAGAAACAGAAATAGGAACTGAGGAATTTCATGCCTTGAGAAATCTACAGCTAGTATAAGTGAGAACCTGAGGGCTCCTTGAGGTCCTTGATTTCCAAAGATATCTCTCTAGAACTGTGCAAGGAAAAGACAACTAAGAATTCTGAAGGGTAGTCAAAAGAAGAAAGGAAACTTCTAAAACTCAAGCAAGAGAGAGAATGAAGTGTTTTAATCAAAAATAAGGGGGGATGGGAGGTAAATTAACAACTGTGCAAGCCATATACATGCTTTGAAATGTCACAAATAAGCTTTGTTTTTAATTGAGCACCACAGTTTTTGTTAGTGTAAATAGCTGCAGATCCACTTAAGAGAGAAACATTTGTCATTCTTCTTTTCTGCTCTTAAACCTTCTCTGTGACAGGTAAATGGGACTTGTTGTGCAGCCAATAACTCTGAACTAAAATCTACTGTAGTTTTTAAAAAGATAGCAGTCACACTGATGTCTATGGAACATGTAAGTTGTCTCTATTTAGCATCTTCAGGACTGCATAATCATTGACTCAGTATTTCAAAGGCAAAAGTATGCTATATAATGTTCCTATTAAAAAATCAACCACCAACCCAATAGCTTCAATTACAAATGCAAATGAAAGAAACTGCAATAAATTATAGGTACTACACATTGAAAAAGAACACGTAGGCAGTTCAGTCTTTCTATATGTAGGGAGTACACTTTATAAGAAGGAACCATACATAATCCATAATAAATACTATGCCAGTGACCTGGAACTGTTTAGCAACATTTTTATTTTTCTTCCTTAATGTAGGCAAGAAAAAACTTGTGGATCACCAGTAATTTTTCCAGTCACGACACTAATTACTTAGTGAGTTTGCCAAGATACATCCTTTAAAGATAAGACAGATAATCAGATACTCTTGAGACCAGGCAAAAGAGTGCCTTGCTTTTAAATAGGTGTGATTCATTGTACTATCTGCTGTCCTACTGTTTACCCAGTGCATAAATGTCTTTCCAATTTGTGCATCAATTTATTTCCATATATTTTCAAACGGAATAAAACTTGGCGGTTGTACCGGTTGGTGCAAGTGAGCATGATAACCTGGTGTTTCAGACTGTGAGCAGGACTTTTGCGCGGGTGGTTTTTGATCCAGCTCAGCAGCTGAGGGCTGTTTCTCTGGTGTTTGTGCTCCCTCTACTGTTCTTTTGGAAGCATGTAACTGGAGAACGCAGCTGTCTTAGCATACTCGGCTGCATGAGAACAGGGCTTCGTGAAAGGATAGACTAAAGGTCGACAAAATCGATTAGAAAACTGAATCTTTGAGTTGGATCTTAATTCGTCTTCCTGGCTGCACTATTTGTAATACAGTCTTTAATTATATGTCATAAGAGGATAGGCTATGAAAGCTGGTGCTTTTTAGCCTGGAGAAGCAAAGGCTTGGAGGAGACCTTGGAGTGGCCTTCCAGTATCTGAAGGGAGCCTGCAGGAAGGCTGGGGAGGGACTATTGACAAGGCCCTGTAATGACAGGACAAGGAGTAATGGGTTTAAACTGTCAGAGGGGAGATTTAAAGTAGATGTTAGGGAGAAGTTCTTTCCAGTGAGGGTGGTGAAACACTGACAGAGATTGTCCAGGGAGGCTGTGGATGTTCCCTCCCTGGAGGTGTTGAAGACCAGGTTGGATGAGGCCTTGAAACCTGTTCTAGTGGGAGATGTCCCTGCCTCTGTCAGGGGGTTGGAACTGGATGATCTTTGAGGTCTCTCCCAACCTAAACCATTCTCTGATTCTGTGATTCTATGATCTATAATTTTCCACAAAGCTTTGGTCTTATGAGATGATTAACTCTTACTTAGCATCTGTTGTGGAAACTGAAGGCCACTTATGAAATACAGTGATACTCTTCAAATTGAAAGAAAAGTTTTTTAAGAGTAAGCAATCTCAGTTTTAGTGTCCCCAGGATTCCTAGTCTCTGAATGTTCTGTAACTTTATATATGAGGTTACAGAGAAAATATGGGATAAAAATTGTATCTAATGAAAACCAAATGTTATAGGCAGTCCATATGCTGCTCAAATATTTAAGATACCATTTTAAATAAATTATTTAATGCAAATACATAAATTTATAACAACTTACATGCATATACATAAATAAACATGATTATTTTGTTTAAACAGAACTAATGGGGGTATAGTAGCATATTCTCAATCACTCCAAGTTTACATTGAGCCACAGGATGAATGTTAATACTCATTAAAAGGAAGGTGAGAAACAGCAATGAGTGGGTAGTGTTTCTTAACAGGAATCTTAGCAAGAATGCTGTCAGGAAAGTAAGGCTCAGTTTTATCAATTACATCAAATGCTAGAATAGTGAAATGGAAAATTTCCATTGTTGCCTAGTGGAAAAAATAACATCCTTGTTTTCTGTTTAGAAACAAAAATGTAATAGTTGAATGACTTTTTAATCTGTCATTAAACTGAAAGTTGAGCAGTATTATAATGATAATCAGTTATTTCTGTAGTCAGTAAGAGGACTTAAGACTACTTTCTAATCAAGGTTATTATCAAATATTTGAGAAGTTTGTAAAATATAAAATTTAAATTTATAATAAATTCTCAGAAACACTACATTTTTCTTTTCTTTTAGAATGTTCTACTCTGCAGAATGTGATAAAAGGTCTAACACAAACTATTGAGAACCAGTGTAGTGTGAAAGGTAAAAGCAAAGATTTTCTCATCTATACTGTACTGTAATTTAGAAAGAGCACCCATTTGACATTTTTTTTATTGTTGCTTGTATTTACTGTTTTATTTCTGAGAGAGAAACTCACTGGCAGCTAAACAGAAAGGAAAAAAAAAATCACCTAAAACCAGTCATGCAGATTTTGTTGGTCTATATGCTTAATTAATGTCTGTTGCTACTCCTCTATAGAAACCATGTGTAAAAGATGCACCACAGCGAGGCTTTTTAAATCAATTGTTGGGCTTTACATTTATTTCAGCATAGCACAGGCAATTTTACCAAAAAGTGAGAATGTATCATACAGCTGCTGGACTGTAGTCTGTTAAAGTGTTCATGCACAGCTCTTACAACTTTTTTCAACCTCAGTGTAATGTTATTAAAACTTAGCTATTATCCATAAGTACTTGACCATTGATCACTTATATTTTAAAATAAAATGTATAAATACTTGTTACATTAATTTAGCTCTACACCAGGCAGTCTATTTTATACCCATTGTGTATCCAAGGCATATTCAAAAAATACAAATGAGTCTAAAAACTGAAAGTATGTAGCCACTTTTGATACTCAAAGTAACTTCTTTTATAAAATATAAAGTAACTTACTTTTATAAAATATAAAAAGAATCATCTGCATTTCCTAAGTTGTGGGTCTGGGATACTACTTTCTAGTTTTTGGTAGACAAGTACTTAAAAAAGTTACGTCTTCCAATTCAAAACTGCTGTAGCCATGATAATAATGTTTGATTTTCTTAGCCAAAGAACTTTGCATCTAGATTTTCTTGAATGCCTCAGTTATCAGAAGGCTAAAGGCAGTTCAAAGTAACAATGCCAGGCAAATGTTGTCATTAAGCTATCATTTTTCTTTTTAAAATAATGGAGACTGAGATGATGTAGTTCTGTAAATTAGCATTATCATGTCTTTTTTAAAAGTCTCAAAATTCACATAATTCAACAAATTAATTTCCTTATTCTGCTTTCATTCTAATAATACTGTCAAAATGTATCAAATAGCTGTTTCTTTGGGTTTTTTTACATAGAGGAAAATGATAGACTGAAGGGTACCATTCACATCCTGGAACAGAAACTAAATGTTTGTGAACAGGTAGGTCACAAATGATCATTATTTAGATAGAGATGTAATATTTTATCTCTGGTTTAGTAGTTCATGTCTCTTTACATTCATCAGTTTGTTACCAATACTGTTGCTTCATTTTCCTAATGTTTATCATGTGTGAAAGGAGAAGAGTTGTTCTCATGGCAACATCACTATGAGAATGTCTTAAGAGGGGCTAGGATGTCAAAACTACTAAGTGCTGAGCAGGCTTGCAGGTTAAGTGCTTGTAACATAATAGGCCTCTTCCTTCCATCTGTGTCCCTGCCCTGGTTTAAGACAGCCTGCTCTAAAAAGCAAGCCCCACACACACAGATCAGGAGTGAAAATGGTGGAAACAGACAAAAAGCCCTGTGGGTTGAGAAAAGGAGAGTTTAATGAAAATCATACAGTGTACATTCCTGTGTGAACCAGCCAAACCAGCTAAGCCTGCAAAAGACAGTCGGCCAACAAGCCAGCAAACGGTAGAGGGCAGCAGCATCCAGCAGAGTGGAAGAAACCAACACCCCTAACCAGAAGCTGGGGAAAAAAGCCAACAAAAACGCAGAACAGGAAGTTTCTCATGTTACAGACCAAACTACAAGCTCCATAATGCTTTGGATCGGCCAGCAGTTTAATTTTAAAGCTGGTATTGAATGATACTGAATACTCATGAGCAAATTCAACAGACCCCGTGGCATTCTCCACTCCTTATCCTGTACCATCTAGGCCATGTCCAGCAGCAATTAACATCATACGACACAGATCATACATCACTCACTGCTCATTATCACTCAAAATGGGATTGGTACATAATGGACTTCTTACTGCAGATGCAGTCCAGTAAGTCCAGTAAGTTCCAGTGCAGTCTAGATCAGTCCAAATAATGGAGTTGTGTTTTCACCCCCAGGGCACTCAATCACAATGACTCCTTCCACCTTCCCAAGTGAAAGCAAACAGGCTTGCATTCCACTGCTCAGCTTCCAACACAGTCAGCTGTTGGCATCCCCCATCACACCAGAAATAGAGATATGTTCCACCCCTTGCAGTTTGATAGCATGAGAGTACACTTTGTGCTTGTGCCTTCTAAAGCTTTATCCTCTTGTAGATCCTATGTTCCAGGCCACTTGATCCGTACAGTCCAATAGATCTGATTTCTCTCTCCTTCACATGGTCACAGGCAGGGCCCCTCTAATTATGTCTGGAATTGCTTGCATCTTGTGAAGATGCCTTGGAAGTCCCTTCTGGAGGATCTGTAATAGTGTCAGTTCTTTTGCTCATTTTGGGTGATCTCCTACCTGAATATGCAGCAGCATTCTTCTGGGAAGAGTTTCCTTGTAATTCACAGACTCAGAAACGTAAGACTGAAGTGGGTTTTCTGTCCCACTTCCTAGTGTGCTCCCACTTACTATCTTCTAATTTTTATATCACTTTTTGATAGGAGGTAGCACCAGCAGGGCTAGCCACAAGCTGTGTTTGTTCTCTGTGCTAATATTCTTCCTGAACAGGCTTAGGAATCTTGATGCTTATGCCAGTACTGAGTTATAATTAAAGTATTATACCAATACAGCTATTATCTTGGCAACTACAAAAGGTAGTACTTTATTCTCAAAGACATGCTAAAACCTGGATTCTATACATTGCATGGTGGAACTTCCTAGTATTTGAAGGTACTTACTTGACTATGTCTAGGTATACTGTAACCACCAATTAGCAGTAGTCTTCCAGGACACCTCTGAGCATTGCTCTGGTGAGTCACTACATAGTTTGTCAGATGGCTCTGACAGAAGCTTTGGAGTAACATTGGCAGCTACAGCAAATTAATTTCTTGATAATTCTGGAGTGGTTGTGTGAACTAACTTACAATGGGTGTACTGTAACTCTTCCCTTGAGTATCAGTGCCACCAGCATCACTACTGCTGATACTACTGACTTTGCTGTTGCTCCTTGTGTGCTGCTGTGGAATCCTTGGTATAAGCATTATTATCAATATTCATGCTTCAAATGTTATTTTGATTATACAGTCTTATGATGAAAAATTCACAAAAGTAAAACTGCAGTCACTTAAGTGCACCACTGTAATCAGATCCTGGACTGGGAAAAAGAATATTATCTCTCCATTTGCCTACTGTCCTGAAGTATGGTTTTTAAGTTTATATTAACTGATACCTCTAATACAATGAAATCTGTTACACTTTTCACCTATGGACTTCAGTCAGATTACATAAGAATCAATAGAGTGTTTTAAATATACTAGATTGAGGATAAAGCAAGTACTGAATTACAGTGTCCTGCAGATTTTTACATGAATGCTGTGCTTTGCAGAAGGCACAGAAACCTGCAGATTGTTAGGAAGCTTTTTGGTTTGTTTTTTTATATTCACAGGAATATAAGGATCAGATTGAGAAGCTTGTGACAGAAATGGAAAACAAAGAGGAAGAGCACAAATTAGAAATAGCACAGCTGAACTGTGATGTAAGAAAAAAGTGTAAGTTCTCTAAAAACTGAATCCCATAGTGTTGACTGAATCATGTTGTAAGCTGTAGGAGCTGTACTAGTTCCACTTCATAGCAGAAACACATAAAAGCTGGAAGTAAGTGGACAGTGTTTAACTTGAGTTTTATCTTTGCTCAAGAGAGTAGGCAGTGGCAGTGAGGCAGCAGTACAGCAACAGAGATGGTCAAAAATTCTCTAAAAGGTAGAACAGGCACTGGAAACTGGGACCTAAAAATGAAATTTTTAGTAAAGTAAATGAAATTTTTGGTAAAGTGTTGACTGGAAATTTGCTTTGAACTATAAGCTGATTACTATGTTCAACTATATTCAGGAGAGTAGGACATTATTTTCACAGATAAACTTGCAACAAGAAAAAATCTGGATTTGTTTTTTGGGTGGTTTTGATAAGTAGAATTATTTTGTCATCCATGTAGCTGAAAAGAAGCCAAAGGAACTCTCTGTACAATGTGATGCTTCTTTAAAAAGACTGCATCTTACTGGGATGGCACAAAGTGTTTTTCACATAGTTTTAAACGTGCTTTTTTTTTCCTGGATGAATTTGTTTTGCTGTGAAAAAAACCTGACCTGCTGTTCAAGGTTATTTTCTATATATAAACATCTTCTATAAACATCATATTTGGTGCTCCTGTATTGCTAGTTGAAGTAAAAGAAATGGAGTATAGGAAGCAGAGAGAGAAAAAAGAACTGGAGATAGCAGAACTAACTCGACAGCTGAAAATTCAAAATGAAGAGAAGCAGAATGAAATTGTTAAACTGCAGATAGAGGTATGCATTACAAAATTGTTACAGATCAATTTGGCATTGGGTAAATTTAGACTAGATTGTGTACTGAAAAATGTTAATTAGTACTTCACATGATATCATGAAATCTAGGAAACTTTAAAGATTTCCTTTACAAGGATCAGCAGTGTGTTCACACTTCCATAGAAGTATCTGTGCTCTGCACAGGAATCAATTTCTACCTTCTGTACAGGCAGACTGAGGTTTTCTCTGTTATTGTTTCAAATTAAATTAGCTTGAAAACTTTGCCAGTATTTTTGAGCCATGAAAAAAAAAAAAGATTAAGCAACATTTTGTGCTTTATTCTTTTTTAACTTCTGAATGTTGGTTAAATGAATGTTTTTATAAACTTCTGAGAGCTTAAAAGCTTCTAATCCTGTGGATATTTGAGTCACATATTTCAACACCTGTTTAATGAGTCAGGTTTTAGCCCAGTCTCGTTAGAGAAACAAATAAGGAAATGGAATCATAGAGTTGTTTCTGTTGGAAGAGATAATCAGATTAAACTGTTAACCTAACACCACCATGGCCATTAAACTGTGTCCCAAAGTGCCACATCCAGATGGCTTTTGAACACCTGCAGGGGTTAGAAATCCAACAGCTCCCAGGGCAGCCTATCCTGACACCTGACCACTCTTTGAGTGGAGACATTTTTTCAAATATCTAATCTAAACCTCCTCTGGTGCAACCTAAGGCCATTTCCTCTTGGCCTATCACTTGTTACTACAGAGAAGAGACCAACCCCTACTTCATTACAGCCTTCATTCAGGTGGTTGTAGAGTGCAATGAGATCTCCCCTCATCCTCCTTTTCTCCAGACTAAACAACCCCCATTCCCTCACCAGCTCTTCATAAGGCTTGTTCTCCAGACCCTTCACTAGCTTCGTTATCTTTCTCTGGACATTACCCTGCGCCTCATTGTCCTTCATTTAGTGAGGGGCCCAAAACTGAACACAAAGTGCAGCCTCACCAATGCATTATTTCCCTGCTCTTGCTGCTCACACTATTCCTGATACATGCCAGGATGCTGTTGGCCTTCTTGGCCACCTTGGCACATCCTGGAGCATGTTCAGCCAGCTGTCAACCAGCAGCACCTCCAGGTCATCTTCAGCTGGGCAATTTTCCAGCCACTCTTCCCCAACCCTATGGTATTTACATGGGGTTGCTGTGACCCAAGTGCAGGACCTGGCACTTGGCCTTTTGAAACCTCATACAATTGACCTCAGCCCGTTGATACAGCCTGTCCAGACCCTTTTGCAGAGCCTTCCTACCTTTTTCAGGAGGTCAACACTCCCACCCGATTTGGTGGTGCCTGCAGTGTTACTGAGGGGTCACTCAATCCCCTCATCCAGACCATTGTGATAATGATACTAAGTACTTCAAACTTTCCGCATATCAGAAAAAGAAACAAGGTGTGAAAGTGTTCAGGCTGAATTATCCTTGGAACACAGGGGAGGGGTGGTGGATTCAAAGGGCATTATCTGCATTTTCTTTTCCTGTAGATATGCAGTGATGGACCCTCCACATTTTTAGAGCACTCATCATATTTGTTTAAATGTGTTTGGTTTGTCATATTTGTACCATTTGCCTTTTGCAATATTTGGAGCCATTTTTTAAAGAAGCATAGATTGAATTGCATTCTTTTCCAAACATAGTTCAGTAGTTTCAACCCCCCCTTCCCCACCCAGGAAGCTGTGGAGTCTGCCTCTTTGGAGATATTCAAGAACCATCTGGATGTGTTCCAGTGTTATCTGGTCTAGGTGACCCAGCACTGACACGGGAGCTGGACCAGATGATCTTTCGAGGTCACTTCCAGCCCCTGACATTCTATGATTCTATAAGCTTGCCATTGCTACTTTCAGATACAAAATCCAATTTGGGTAAAGGGAAAAAAAAAAAAAAGTAAAAAAAGTTTAAATTATTTAACATACTTTTTTTTCCTATGATTCTTAATTATTTTTTTTCTTGATCCTTTCAGTTCAATGCTAAGTTAGCAAGAGTCCAGAATAAAACAACAAAGTCATTTTCAGATGCTTCTGTCTTGCCACAAACTATCTATCGGCGGGTATGTTTTTTACTAGCCTCTAGTCTGCAGATACCAAATGCTGTTACAGCCTGTTTGGAATAGCACTTCCCTGGGGTCTCATTGTGTTTGTTCTGCCACAGAACTTGGGGGATGGAGGAGTGTGAGGAGGTGGACTTGTACACCTTAAAGGTCCATCTTATTCTCCTGCTTCTATTCAACTAACTGTCTCTTGCTCTGATGTTGATATCTCTGGGATTCAACAACAAAAGTTAGTATTTTTATCACAAAATTGTTAACCTGGAAAAACAGAAGATATAAGCAAGAGTGGAATAAATTACTTATGTGCATTATTATTGTAGGCTTGTCACAAAAAAAAAAAAAGGATTCTGGGGAAGTCATCT
>VWZI01006926.1:0-13538 GCA_013396835.1 Psilopogon haemacephalus
TTTTGGGCTCAGGGTGGGGGCAGCTAGCCTCAACCCAATACAATTCATTAGGTATTATCAATACCTGGCAAGTCCAGATGAGTCCACAGTGCTACCATCTGTCCAGTCTGTGGACAAATGGATAATAAGTGGTTGGATTTGATGAACTTGACTTTGTTGTACATTAACATCTTTTTTATGCTGTTAAAAAACTGATAAAAATCTGAATGTACAGCAGACCTGAATCCAATACTAAGGCAGTGCAGGATGAGTTATGGTTGAAAAATAATTTATGAATTAATAATCACATTTAATTCTGAGTGACTTTATGTTCACTTAATGCTCTTCAGCTTCCTCTGTCAGTTTTAGAATCCAAACAAATTTTCCTTTTGGTTTCACTGTCCTCATTTTAAAACTAACATTATGGAGTCTGTGTGTGATATTTGATAAAGTCTTCTCTCTTTCTGGTCCTTGGCTATCTTCAACAACAGCTCCTATGTCTAAAGCTCTTTCTCATCTGACTGAAGGCAGCCGTACTACCATAGACTGATAATTTAGGAAACTGGACTGATTAATAGGGTATGGATGGCCACACATCTTTGGAAATTCAAAGGATGATAGTTATGGGGGGTTTTCACTCAAGGCCATTGTGGAAAAGAAGAAAAAAAAACCCTGGTAAATTAATGAAAAAAAAAAACACAAAACAAAGTATTCTGGATGTAATGTGGACCAGATGTGTCCCATGGGATATGTATTTTCTGCAGACATACTATCTACTTCTCAATTATGAGTCATAACCTCTTTTCAAAATAGCAGTGCTTTGCTTGCTACCTGAATTGTCTTCTAATGCTCAACATCCTGGACAACATTGTTATCTGTTTGGTTTTGTGGTTTTGGAGAGAGAGTGGCAAGAAACAAAAGAATTGAGTAAATATTTAGTCTTACAGCCAGAGAAGTCAAATAATTACCACAGACATATCTAGTTGCCATAGGCAAAGAAGCTGTTCACAATAATGTTACTATCACAAGCCAAATAAGAAAGGAGACTTCATACTTGCATGTAAAGGCAGAAAAATCAGATTTGTACCTACACCAGGATTTCAGAATGACAAAATCAGGGAATGGTAGGGGTTGGAAAGGACCCCCACAGAGATCATCCATTCTAAGTCCTCTGCTAAAGCAGGTATACCTACAGCAGGCTACACAGGAATGTATCCAAGCTAGCTCTGAATGTCTCCAAAGGAGACTCCTCATCCTCTCTGGGCAGCCTGCTCCAGGGCTTTAGCACCCTCACATCAAAGAAGGTTCTCCTCATGTTGAAGCAGAACCTCCGTTGTTCCATTTTGTGTCTATTGCCTCTTGTCCTGTCACAGAGCACCACTGGAAAGACCCTGGTCCCTTCTTCTGGATACCCACCCTGAAGGTATTTATAAACATCAGATCCTCTCTCAGTCTTCTCCAGGCTAGCAAGCCCCAGGGTCTCTCCACCTTCCTCACCACATGATGTTCCAGTCCCTTCACCCTTGTAGAATCCTCTGGGCTCTCTCCAGTAGTTCTATGCCTCCCTTGAACTAGGAAGCCCAGAACTTGACACAATACCCTAGGTGAGCCCCCTCCCAGGGCATAGTAGAGAGGCAGGAGAACCTCCCTTGCCCAGCTAGCCACTCAGTTATATTTGCACTGTGGTCATTGATGATTTTTAGTCCTTACACATTCATACCTGCATGCTATCTGCATGCTGCAGCAAGACTTTCAGTCATTAGTTGTGAAGATTTGGTGATTTTTTTTTAGTGCATAGAAAAGTCTGTAAAAATAAACCACATTGTTCTGAGCTGTTGCGGTCCAGCTCACCCCACAAGCAAGAGCAATACTTTCTCATTTCAGAATTTAAACACACCAGGATAATTGAAATAAATAAGTCTGTGCCAGGAAAATTTCAAAGTCCCTCAGATTGAGTTTGTATTTCACAATACAAAGCATTGTACCAATCACTGTCAGGAGTAACATGTTTGTGACTGTTGGAAGCCTTTTTTTTTTTTCCCTGTGAGTACTTTGAAAACCCTCAGCAGAGACAATGAAGGCTTCTAGTAGAATCTCAAATGCTTTTCTCTCATTCTCTCTCTCCAGAGACTTGGCTGTTCAAGACACTAATCACCCTACCTTGAACTTTTTCATGTCACCTTGCTTGCACAGAGCACTTGTTATTGGTCTGGAGAATACAAATCAGACCATTTTCTAGCACCTAACCATCTGAAGTGGCTTTCCATGATGCAAAGTGAAGCTTTGTCCAAAATTCCAAAGCTCTAAAGCTCACACAGCTGTTAGGTTTTGTTTCTTACACTGACACTGTCTTGCAGAGGCATTGAGTTGCCGGAGTGGGTCCAAAGAAGGGCAACAAAGCTGATGAGGGAGAGGTCTGCTGAGGAGCATCGGAGGCAGCTAGGGTATTTTAGCCTGGAGAAGAAGAGGGACAAGAGAGACCTCATTGCTCTCTACAATTCCCTGAATGGGTGCTGGAGCCAAGGGAGTGTCAGTTTCTTCTGCCTAATATCAAGTGATAGGATGAGAGGAAATGGCCTCAGGTTGCACCAGGTTGAAGACAAGGAAAAGTTTCTTAATTGCTAGAGTGGACAGGCTTTGGAACAGGCTGCCAGGGAAGTGATGAAGTCATCACCTCTTGAGGTGTTCAAGAAATGTGTGGGCACTGCTGTTTGGGATATGGTTCACTGGCCATGGTGTGTTTGAGGGTTTGAGTTGATGGTTGGACTCAGTTTCAAGGGATTTTCATGGTTGGACTCAAGGGATTTTCCAACTGACTTTATGATTCTATGAGAATCACAAAATAAAGTGTGGTCTAGGAAACACCACTGTCTCCACATATCTGAGCATATCCTGGTTGGGTGGCCTCTGGCTTACTGATTCAGAAGGAGCCAACATGTGCGGTTGGAAGGAGAGGAGACAGAAGCACGACTGTTGTACTTGGACTTGACTCTTGCAGCACAGATATTTTATACTACACCCTCTCTCTCTCAGGAAGACAATACTAATTATGATTATTATTATTACAGACTTGTAATAATATATGACTGCTTTTTAATTTTTTTCTTTCAGGTAGGTTAACTTCTCTCTTCATTTCTTTTCTGAAATTATAACTTTCTGGTAGGTCATGGTACTAATTAGTTGAATTGGAAGCTGCATACAAATTTTTTCTAGACATTGTGAAGTGACTGTACCATTTAATGAGGACTATGAAACAAAAAAAAAAAAATTGTTCCCTATAATTAAAATAAAACTTTAACATATCTTTTATTCAGTCACATTTCTTACTTTTGAAAGACCTTTGAGCAGTCAGAGCTGATGAACATATTTGAGAAACTTGATTGTTGTACTTAAAAATAATTTGTAATTAGAACTATTGTTCTGCAATAGGCAACTTTAAAAGGTTCTGTGGTCCACTGTGTTCAGTGTTAGAGTGGAAGTAGTTTCTTTCTAACACATGGTGTTATGGATCTGCATGGAAATAGGTTATATCCCTGGGAAAATGCAACCTTCCCTAGATAACAGTGGGCAGTACTGGACCATTTTGCCTTGCTGCTGATGCATCCTCAGTTGTTTTCACCTTGCTGATACCAAGCATATGAAAGGTTTTGCCGAGGGTCTCTGTGTGTAGGGGTGTATGAAGGTCCAGAACTGCCCAATAAGGTGGTGGAAGATGCTGAAGTCCTTACCTATGGATCCTGTTGTGCTTTGTGCTTGTTACAAGCCTTTACCAGTTGAAGTGTATAAGGTCAATAGGTGAGATATCACAGCCTTTGCTTCTCTTTCTGACTTTGAGCGGCTGAGGTCTTGTGCGTGTGGCTTTGTCTGGAAATTTTTAAAAATTATCCCCCCGCCTTGTTGTAAACTGCAAGTTTTAAGTGACGTTACAGCTCATAAGTGATGCAATCCTCAGTTAGAGATCAGACTAAGGTTGTTCTCAGAACCAGTTTGCGATGTGTTGATCCAGAGTGTTTGTAAGCATGGAAATGGGCTGTTTGTCTCAGCTTGAAGCAAATGACCAAATACATAGCAAGTAATCAATAATTAGCAAATCAGAGCCCTCCAGCAACTCAAAGCATTTGCTGTGGTGTTCTGTCTGGGTTTAGAATGTGGGAGAGAGCAACAGCTTCAGGTTTTATTGTCATCATTTTGTCTTCCACTTCTGTTGTTGAAGGATGAATGAAGTACTTGATTGTGTAGTCACCTGCCTTGTTAGGAACTTGTGAAGACTGACTTTTCTTTTAAGACAGCAGTGGTGGATGCCCAGATCTCAGTGCCCCAGTGCTGCAGGGTGTGATGCAGCTGAAGAGGGAGTGCATCCACCCTGGTGGGCTGCCCTGGAAGGAAACTGTGCACAGATCTACATCTTGCTCATGCCCTAGCTGGGAAGCACTGTTACCCCTCGGGATCAGTGAGCATGGGCAGGTGGTCTGCTCATGGAAGGTGTTCCTTGTCCCTCTGTGGGACTGCCTTGTCCCTCACTGTGCCTGGGGCATGAACTCATGCTCTGCTCCCCAAAGCCAAACAGTTGCAGTGTGGGTACAAGGCCTACTGGCTGCCCAGTGATCTGCTCCCACTGGTGATGTATGAGTCTGCCCTCCTCATGTTCATCTTGGGAGGCACCACCCTATGGCACCAGACCCTGGCACAGACGCTGCTGTCTGTTTCCCTCTTTATACAGAGCCATTTGAAGCCTGTGAGACACAATGTGTTAAGTCAGAAACCTCTGCTCTGAAGGTGACAGAACATGTTGCTAAGCTGAGGGTGTCTTATGAAATGTTCTGAGATGCTAGAAGCCCAAGGAAACAGCATTTTAATTCAAGTGCATCTGTGTCTAAGTTACTTGGCCCTCACTTCCTTTCAGCTCTATTTTTATTTAACTCCTCACTGCTTCACAAAGTGACAGACAATGACCTCAACATGCTTCCTTCCCAGGGGACAGAGTAGTGCCTGGGGAGGATATTGGAGGAGTGAATGAAATTTGTTTTTTCAGTCTTTTCCATCACACATTGTGGCTAAAGACAACATCCAAAAGTAATCTTAAAGAGTTTAATTTCTTCAGAATAATGCACACATTTCTACATATACATTGACATGCCATTTCCAGGCTCCCTGGCCTGCAAATGGAAACAGGTCATGGCTTCTGTCCTCTGGCATGAATAGGATCTAGGTGCCAAAATCAGGGACTCTCAGGTTTCAGTTTCACAGATTTCACCATCTCAGTATCCTCTTCTTCTAACATCGGTTGTTTAAAGTGAAGAAACACTCTCTGTGTTCCAGATGAAGCATAAGGTTCCAGGTTGTTTAACTGTAAGTTAAATTTGTGTATACTCTTAGAGAGTGTTCCAGGCACCTTCAAAATCAAACCCATAATTTTAAAGCAATTCTCTGCTCATGTGATTCAATAATAAGCAATGCAATTACAGTGGCATCTGTGAGGTGTGCTAAAAAAAAAATAAATGCAAGAAATGTGTGGCTAGGTCTTTAAAAAGTAAATAAGAAAACACCTGCATGTTGTAACTGAGATCTTAAATAAATAAATAAATAAATAAATAAATAAAAAAGGCAAACCAGACCACTCTCTGGGACTTTTATGAGGAGAAATTGTTGGTGATGTTTCCTTCAAATACAATGCACAGAGGCGAACCTATGAAGTTTCCCTGAGTTCAGGCTGCTTATCTCACAAATCTCTGTAAAGCTCTGGTGAATAATTTATACCAGGCTTGAGGTGACAAGTTAAACACGCCCATTTTGTCTCAAATGCTATGAAGGCATAAAGATGGAGCCAAGCTGCAGGGTGAATAGAGCTCAGCTGATGAGAATCTGAGCATGTCGAGAAGGGAGATGCTGCTGTAAAGAAAATGAAATGTAATGAGATACTTTTTCATGCATAATTCATGGGTGAAAACATGACTGCATAAAAAGCAGTGGTATTTAACAAGGCAGGGCTGCAATCATGCACATTATCTTCCCAGAGGAACTTTATATAATATTGGTCAAAAAGAGAGGATTCTGAATGCCAGTACAAAATAAAGCTGACATGTTTTCAAATGCAGTAGAATTTACTTTAATGTACAATGGCTGTAAAGGAAACAATTTATATTTACACCTCAAAATGGTTCCCAGGAAGGGAAAAAAAAAAAAAAAAAAAAAAAAAAAAAAGTCAAAACTTTAAAACATATGCCTGTATTTACTGGCTTCAAGAAACAAAGTGAGATGAAGAATGAGAAAAAAAATGCCTCACAAGGATATATACATATATAAAATATGTCCAAAATGCATGAGAGATATTTTGTTGAGCGTGATGTTAGGCTTGTACTTTGAAATCTTTTGCAGGCATTTAGAAGCAAAACTTTAGATAGGGATGACTGCTGTGAACAGGGTTTTAAAATAGATAAAATGCTAGCTGTTGTCACCATAAAATTTAATTTGGTTACATTTGCAAAAGCAAAAGCTGTAATTCAGCTTTCAAGAAGAGTTTAGTGGCCACCAGGGCTGTTTGAAATGGTATTTAGCACTTGGGGTATTTAGCTGAAGGGATTAAAAGCAGAATATTGATTAAGGCTGGGGATGTCTTAAATTTATCTCCACAAAATCCTAATGACAGACTTAGGGTGCCTCCTTTAGCTCTTCGCTTAGCAGTGGCAGATCACATAGAAAAAAGGCACCAGAAAGAGTCACAGGGAGTTTCAGAATCACAGCAGCTCAAGGAATCTGTGATGTTATTTGTTTAGTTTACCCTGCACAATTTAAATATTTGTGAGGAAAGTATAATAGGCATATTGCATCATTACAGTTTTGTGGAGTCCTGACAGGTGGGTTCACAGTGATTGATGTTTCAAAGTGCTCACCTTCCATGAAACCTTTTTTTCCCTGGCAGAGGCAGAGAAACACTACAAAGAGCAGGCTGAGTTAGTGTAGCCACTGAATGATTTAAGCCATTTAAATCAAGTTATGTTGTTAACCTATATTCATGGGGACTCCAGATTCCTTCCAGGTTTGACAGTACACAAATAAATAGGGTCTGTTCTTGAGCTGGGCAATAATGTAATATCTGATTATAGAATCATATTTGTTCACACCTTTTATAACAATTCAAGCTAACAGAAACACAGACCCTCCCTTTGCTCTCTCAGGCTAGCAGTACAATGGTGTTTTTATCTGTGATCTCTGACTTTGCCCCTTCACACAGGGCTTCTCTCCTTAGCTGTTGTCTGCATTTTTAATTTTCCTTAATGCCATCTCAACTGACAACACTGCTCTTTTGCAGCTTCTGCAGGCACTGCTTAGTCTTTAAAGAGCATGACTGTGTTTTGTCTCACAGCCTGCCCCAGTGAAACCTGACTATCTGTTGCTTTAACCCACATCTGACTTGGAGCTCTTGCTCATCCCCCTTGTAGAAGACTTTAGAACTTGAACCCACCATGGTCTTTGAGTAGCTAACTTTTGGCAACGCCTTCCTCCTTTTAACAATTATGTGTTGTTAAGAGAGAAAGGAAGGAAGGGAGGGAAGAAGGAAGGAAGAGAACATGAGGATACCTGTGGCAGGGCACACCCAAGTCCACTGCCCCACCAGAGGTGTCAATGAGGCAGGAAACGGTCTTCCTCCCTCCCCATCTCTGTCACCGGAGGTTTGGAATGTGGAGTAAAATAGGCATAAAGTACCTTCTCCCACCCCTGTGGGCTTGAACAGGGAAGGAACAAATCGCACCAGTATATATATATGGAAACTGGACAGATCGGAGTCAGACCTGAACTGGGACCTGGACTGGGACCTGGACTAGGACCTGGACTCGGACCCTGAGTCGACCCTTGCATGGACCTGGAGACAGACCTTACATGGACCTTGCAGGGACTTTGAACCAGAGCTGCTGCAGGGACCTGCCTCAGCAATAAACTTCTGCTGTTCACAAGAACACCGCAAAGCACCCTGGCTTTCTCCTACGATTGTGGCTTTGTGAAAGCTGTGCCTACAGTCATTTTGCACTTTGGCGGGCAATGGACTCTGTGTGATGCTGATCCACTGCTGGACTCCGAATGCTGCTGCGAAAGAGACTGTCTCCTGTTTGTAAGTATGGCAAAGCTGTTTTATGCCCACACCTTTCAAATTTTCTGATTTTTCCTAAATTACTTGAAAAGGCATCCTTGTGAAGACTTTTCCCGAATGAATTAGGACCCAAATTTAAACTAATTGATACATAGATTGTGGGTGGGGCTTTTGGAAATTATAAAAGCTACATAATTTATAATTCCTGCCTTTTCAATTGCCCACAATCAGTTCAAAACCTCAATTCAAGTCGAGACTATATTCAGGATACTATTGTAGAATTTGCAAGGGAATTGTTTTCATCTTCTCCCCTCTGCCTCCTTGAGATCAAGCCATCACACCTACACTCTGCTGGCTCCAGATGTCATGGATTTTCTAGCCTCCTAGATGGAGCCATTTCCAAGTATAGAATGAGTTATTTTGCTTAGATAGCTGTGCTCCAAGGGAAAGTCTTCTGTCTTCCACCAGGCTGAATGGCTTACTAAATACCTGGAAATGTAAAGAATCTGAAAAGGGACTGAAGTGCTAATATCAGTAAAGGTCTCTCTAGAGACCCTGTGACACAAACTATGCAGTTAGGAGGATGCAAGAATATAAGCTCACAGAATCAGAGTTTGGTTTCTATTTATTTTCTTCTAAACTTTTAACTACAGTCTTTACAAGATGGGCATGAAATGATCCACTTACAAGGGTTTGTCTGGTGTAGTACAAAAGAGGAAAAGGCTACAGCTTGAGTTGTTGTGATCCACTATGCTGTAGGGCCACATGTCCCATCTTCACCTCCAGCAAAGCCTCCACCATTTGCCAGCCCTAGGAAACACCTCATCTTTATCAGCTTTGCTTATTGTATGACCAGGAAACTTCTCATCCTTGAGCCACAGCAGAACAGAGCACTTCCCAAATGTTGGGATTTTTCTCCTATTTTTCTCCATCTAGTCCACAAAGAAATTTTGTGAGGAAGTGTTGACTCCAAACAAGCCACCTGCAGCCCATGAGTTCAGCTGAACAAAGCGAGGCACACCAAAATGCTTGCAGATGACCAGGCCAGGTAGTTTCACCCATTCCTGGATGTGTTTAAAAGAGGCAGAGAAGTGGTGCTGAGGGACATTGTTTAGCACAACTCTTAGCAGAGTTAGAGAATCACAGAATCACACAATTGTCAGGGTTGGAACGTGCCTCAAGGATCATCCAGTTCCAACCCCCCTGCCATAGGCAGGGACACCTCACACTAGATCAGGTGCCCAGAGCCACACCCAGACTGGCTTTAAAAACTTCCAGTGCTGAGGCTTCCACCACCTCCCTGGGTAACCTGTGCCAGTGCCTCAGCACTCTCATGGTGAACAACTTCTTCCTAATGTTTAACCTAAATTTGCCCTCCTCTATCACGCGTCCATTCCTATCACTACCCAACACCCTAAAAAGTCCATCCTCTTCTTTCTTGTAAGCCCCCTTCAGATATTGGAATGGTTGGACTGGATGATTTTAAAGAGCTTTTCCAACTGAAATATTCTTCAATGCAATCTTCAGTGTATCTCTTGGGCCTGAGGATCTTTTTCCATCAGCCTACCCAGGAATATCATCTGCATAATGACCCACAGTATGGGCTGTGTATATTGGTATGCAGTGGTGACTTTACTAATGTCAAATTTCATTACTTTGACAGATCATCTTTATGAGGTAGGTCCTTGAACTGTGATCCTCTATGTCTGGGGCACATTTCAGGTCCATGATTGGGAATCTGAAGTTAGCAAGGAGCTGAGCACTACAGCTCTGAGCTGAAGCTAAACCGTGTTTTGCCATCAGATGACTACATTAGAAACACACATGGAAAAAAAATTAAAGAGGCACACAATTCCCAAAGCCTGTGCCAGTGCATGCCATTGCTGACAAAGGTATAGCTCCTTCTGGAATTCAGCCTTCCCTTGCTGCTTGTGGCAATGTACCACATTTTGCACAATTCTGCGCAGTGTGAACAAAAGATCACTGAGACATGAGACATTAGTGCAGTGTCCTTTGGCACATTAAATGGGACCTTGATCAAATGTGATCCTAGTCACTGCATTCACTACACAAAGTCCTATTTCAAATTGGGATGTCGACTATCTTGGGTCTGGTTGTGCCCTCAAGATAACAGCAGAATTCCAGGTGATGTCTCTGATAATTTTCATGCACATGAAGGGCACAGCATAGTCTTAAGGTTTAGAAAAAAAGACTAGTTCCCTGACTGGACTTCTTCCAGTATAAGATGATTGTTGGACTTGATGATCAATTTGGGGCTCCCCAGTTCAAGAAAGATAGGGATCTGCCGGAGAGAGTCTAACAAGGATGACAAAGGGACTGGAACATCACTCCTGTGAATAAAGGCTGAGAGCCCTGTGGCTGTTTAGCCTCAAGAGAAGGCTGAGAGCGGACCTGATCAATGTCTATCAATATCTGAGGGCTGGGTGTCAAGATGAAGGTACCAGGCTATTTATGGTGGTACCCAGTGATAGGATAAGGAACAATGGCTACAATATGAGACACAGGAGTTACCACCTCAACATGGAGACACTTCTTTATGGTGAAGGTGACAGACCTGGAGCAGGCTGCCCAGAGAGGTCATGAAGTCTCCTTCCCTGCAGACTTTCAAAACCTTCTTGGTCATGTTCCAGTGCAACGTGCTCTGGTTGGCCCTGCTGTAGCAGAGGGGTTGGACTAGATGATCTCCAGAGGTTGCCTTCCACACCATTCTGTGATTCTTGGCAGAATCCTGTGCAGGTGCACTTTTAGACCATTCTGACAATACAATTACCAAAGGGGGAACAAAAATTATTAACAACAAAATATGCAGATGATTCAAAACATAATTAAGTGAAAGTTAATGACAGAGTCCAGTTGATGAGAAGATATGGTCTGTAAGACGAAGTCCCTTGTAAAACATGTTTTAGCACCATGACTTCCAGGAACAAGTCATGTAGGTCACACTTACAAGGTGACATTCTGGATAGTTTTGTGTGTTAGCCTGCCTTAATCTCCTACCTGTGATGGGGAGTGCTACCCTTGAATACCTGAAGCAAATTACATTATAAGAATACAAAGGTAGTATCACATTTTCAAGTGGAATTAGCAGCAGATCAGTGAAATCATTGGTCTATGGTATTTCAGAAAAGCTGAGTACAAATTACTAGACCAATTCAAGTTGGACAAAGAACGTAGTCAATTTACCTTTCTACAAGAAGGTCAAGGCCATTCTTGATGACAATGTGCTAGGAAAGCAGATTTTATATATATGTATATATATGTATATTCACTTTTAATTTAGAAGGAAAAAAGGTGAGCCTTGTTTTGCTTAGTTTTGTTTTTATTTTATTTTCTCTTTCTGAAACTATGCAAATTCAGCTGTAATGTGCATATTTTTAGCAGTTTGAGTAATGAAGCATTGGGGTGGTTTACCTATGAAAGCAACAAATTCTTCTGTCACCCAAAATCTCTAAATTAAGCCTACATGTCTTTTGGAAAATCTGCTACAGTGTGAACCAAAGCTATAAGTTTGATTTGACATGCTCTGCCCTTTGCCTTGGAGAGAGGTCAGGCTAGATGAGAGCAAGAGCCTCTCATGGCCTTGGCATCCATGAATCTCTGTTGTGGCTTGGCTTAATGAACAGCACAGAAGAGAGCACTGGCTGTAACTCCTCACATTACCCTCTCCCTGCCTTCACTGCCAAAACCCACAGAGGACACACAGGATATAGAATACTACAGCTTTAGGAGATCCAATAGAAACTTTCCTGCTCTATAATGAATGCAAGAACCCTGTCATTTTAAGGGAACTTGGTAAAAAGAGGTCAAAGCAGCTCAAAAGTGACTGTTTTGTAGATTTTAAGCAAATTTTTTTGACCATGGTTTCTACTTGCATGCTTACCTGAACACTGCTCTTACAGAGTATTTTAGAGTAACATACTCATAAAATATGTGTGGTAGCAAATCTTTCTTCCTTAGATTGCAATAGGGGCCAACACACACATGAGAAGCACCTAGGAAAGTTTCAGTGCCACTGCCTGAAACCCATAGCTGAGCTTCCTTCTATTTGTTTCATCACCCTCCTTATAACTCCCATTTAAACTGATCACAGGATCTTAGGAGTTGGAAGGGACCTCTGGACATCTTCCAGTCCAACCCCCTGCCAGAGCAGGATCATAGAATCCAGCTCAGGTCACACAGGAACACATCCAGACAGGGCTGGAAAGGCTCCAGAGAAGGAGACTCCACAGCCTCTCTGGGCAGCCTATGCCAGGGCTCTGGGACCCTTACAGTCAAGAAGTTCTTCCTCATGCTGAGGTGGAACTTCCTGTGACGCAGTTTCCATCCAGTGCCTTTGTCCTATGCCAGGTGTGATGGAAGGCATTGTGATTAATTAATGCCAGATGAATTTCCAAAATTAATATTGGTTATTAATTTTGGTATCCAAACTTTTCCACCTCCAACCACTAATTTTAATAATAAACAGGTTCTTTTGTAACAGTTATGTAACACATCACAGAAATGATATCTAGATCTCGAATTAACTATTAATATATATTAGATCAATCCAATTGAACTCAAATTAGCAAATTAGCACTGAAGAGATTTCTTACAGTCAGTAGTGCCTCTTGGCCACTAGATGGACTTAGGGCCCTTTCTGCTTAAAGCAGAAGCTAGGTAATAAAGGAAGCTTTAGGTTTTACTCACAAATATTATTTCTCCAATCTTGTGGGGTTAGTAATAGATTGAAACAGTATACTGAACACTTGCAGGAAGTTCTGTTGCCTGTCTGGCTGGTCTGGCCATTGGCTGCTGCAGCTGTTGCTGCAGCTGCTGAGGCTTCTGGTTCACCCCAGGTTCCACAGGCTTCTGGGTGAAGGAGAGGGGGGACAGACAGTTTCTGACCTGGTCCTGGCTTTTCAGTGATCTGCATGCCTTCAGGCTTGCTCATCCTCAGGAGATGCAGGCTGGTCTGGCAGGTGCAAGCAGACATCTTGCGATGTGTCTCAGAGGGTGTGTTTCTCATGCTGGCTGTTGTACGGAGCTAATGTGTGAAGGCTATTCAAGTTGCTCCTGGAAAAACTCAAAATGGTTCCATGCGGGACTATAGTTTATGTAGCTATGAAGCAATAAGGCAATGTGCACGTGGATATGGAACACAGAATAATGACGAAAGCATGGCAGAAGCACATTGTGTTACCTGCTTATCTGTTTTTATATCAATGACTGAGATTGATTGGACCTTCGGACAAAATTAGCTTATCCAGTCAGAGTGCCAGTAAGTCAAGTTAAGACCATACTTGGGTGACGCCACAGGTTTGCTATAACCATTTAGGGAAAAACCATAGGCCTAGCACAGGCTTAGCATAAGGCAAGCACCTGCATCTTGTTTACCATGGAGTGCAAGCAGGAGAAAATCATGTTGTGCAAGCCAGAGTGCTCAGACTCCATGACTCCAGGTCTTTTGTCCTTT
>VWZI01006929.1:0-13505 GCA_013396835.1 Psilopogon haemacephalus
CTGAGGTAAAAGCAGTCCAACTTGCTCTTGATGTGGCTGAATGGGTAAATTGGCCTATCCTTTACCTCTACACCGACTCGTGGATGATAGTCAATGGTCTATGGGGTTGGCTAAAGGACTGGAAAAAGAGTGGCTGGCAGAAGAAAGGAAAGCCTATTTGGTGTGCTATCGTGTTTCGAGAGTATTTTCAGTCGTGGTTAGGATTGCTTTTGTTATTAGGCTCCCTGTTTCCTAAGTTCTGACTGTTTAAGCTGTTTAATTTGGTGTTTTAAGTGATTTTGTGTAGTTTCTTGCCAACTGAGCATCCAAACAAATCCCGGGGAAATATTCCCGGAAAACCCACGATTATTAACTGTAATAAGAATTAATAATCGCAACAAGAAGTTCTTTCTCCCTCTCTGGCTACCTTCTGCTTGGCTTCTGGCTGTCCTACCTGTGTTTCTGACATTGTATTGTCTTCTGTATTGGCTTTGTAAGGTAGAAGGTGGGGGTGAAGTCAGAGAAAGCAGGACCTCTGGAAGTCTTCATGTCCAGGGCAGAATAGGGGAGACAGAGCTGAAATATTGTACAAGGAGGGTATTATGTTGTTGTTGAACTGTAAAGATATGTAAATATATCTTGTACATGTTTATTTCCTTTTATACTTCTAATGTTTAATCTGCTTTTGGAAATATAATTTCATTTGACTTCCGAAATTCTATGTGAGTGTGGTAAATTTACTCTGGAGGGTAAATTTTCAGTTTGTTGGGCTGCAAATACAAACCACAACAGCTATTGTGCAAGAAAAATGTTTGAATATTGAAATCAAATTGTTATTCTAAAAGATTTCTTGAAAGATTAGGTATATAAGGTCAGAGGCGACCACACAACCTCTCTGAGCAGCCTGTTTCAGTACTCCATCACCCTCACAGTAAAAAGTTTCTTCTCATTTTGAGGTGGAACTTCCTGTATTCTACCTTATATCCACTATTCCTTGTCCTGTTACTGTGTGCCACCAAATAGAGCTTGTCCCCTTCCTCTTGACACCCACCCTCAGATATTTATGGACATTTAAAAGATCCTTTCTCAGCCTTCTCTTCTCTAGACTCAACAGTTTCATTTTCACAAACTGTCTTCTTAAGAGAGATGCCAAAGTCCCTTAATCATCCTTGTGGCTGTTCATTGGACTGTCTCCAGTAAATCTCTGTCTTTCTTGAATTAGGGAGCTAAAAACTAAATACAGTTTTCCAGGTGTGGTCTCACCGGGGCCAAGTAGAGGGGGAGGAGAACCTCCCTACACCTGTGGGACATGTTTTTACTAATGCACCCCACAGTAACATTAGCTTTACCAGCCACAATGGCACATTACTATGCCACAGATAACTTACTGTCCACTAGGACTCTAAGGTATTTATTTTTTGAGCTGCTTTCCAAAACAATGACTTGTTATTTCTCCCCAGGTGCAGGACTCTACATTTGTCCTTATTGAACTTCATGAGGTTCACCTTCACACATCTCTCTAGCCTGTCCAGATCTGACTTGAGAGTAGTGCAACCTTCAGGTGTGTCAACCATCCATACCAGTTTTGTATCATCTGTCTCCTCATCTAGGTAATTAATGAATATACTGAACAAAACTGGACGCAGTACTGATCCCTGGGGAACACCACTGGTCACAGGCCTCCAATTTGACTCTGTGCCACTGATGACAGCCCTCTGAACTCTGCTTTTGAGCCAGTTAATTAATCCACCTCAAAGTCCAATAATCTATCCTACATTTTTTGAGTTTTCTTGTGAAGATGTTATGGAAGACTGTTAAATGCCTTGCTGAAGTCATGGTATATGACATCCACTGCTCTCTCTTCATCTGTCCATTTGGCCATGCCTTTGTAGAAGGATATCATATTATTCAAACAAGATTTCCCCTTAGTTAATCTGTCTTAGCTACTCCTGATAACATTCTTTTCTTTCATATAGTGTAAGAGGGAAGAAGCAGCATATGTTTGATTGGACTTTTGCAATAGGTTGATAGTTGCTAGGTTACCAGAGATAAAACTAAGAACAACAGGTCCTGCAAGTATGCACATGAGCAGTAGGGAAAGATGTTATGTAACAAACTGCGAAGTAAAGGAAGATCACCGTTCTCCTTGGTTCTGTCTTCTGGAAGAGCCTGGCCATACGTCACAGGATGCTGAGCCCATTTAAACTGAGAGCCTAGATAGCTGAGCAGAATGGCACAAGTCTCATCAGCAGGATAACTGCTGTTTCCAGATGGGGACACCTACATTAAAAAATAAATGCCAATCAGCTTTGTGATCTACGGATCTCAGGAGTGTTGCTGGTCAGTTGGATAGGGTGAGTATAACCTGTTCTTTCATCAATAGAGTTAGTCGGTATCCTTTGCTATATCATATTCAGTATTGTAGTTTACAGTATGTCTCTCTTTTAATGATTTTAGTATTTGAATTCTAATAAAGCATTGGATCTACACCCACACAGGAGTACCTGCGTGTTTTGTATTCTTTTCCTGGATCCCAAAGAACTCAATGGAACATATGGTTGTAGATAGTCTCCAGAACATCTGCTCCATCACCTTACCAAGGATGGAGGGGAGGCTGTCTGGTCTGTAGGTGTCTGGGTCTTCATTCTTGCCCCTTTTGAAGGCTGGAGTAACATTTGCTCTCTTGCAGTCTTCAGGCACTTGTCTTGTTCTCCATGATTTATCAAAAATGATAGAGTCTCAGAGATGACATCAGCTAGCCCACTCAGCACACATAGACGCATCTCATTGGGACCCATCTCTGCATCTTTGTTATCATATCTCCCACCTCATCTAGCATTGGGCCGAGTTTTTCTCTATTCTTCCTTTTCTCATTGACATATTTGAAGATCTTTTTGTTTTCTTTCATGTCCCTAGCCAGTTCCAAGAGAGCCTTGTCCTTTTTTTGTCATATCTCTACATGTTCTGGCAAAATTTCTATAATCCTCCCAATTGACAAGACCCTTTTCCCACATATTGTAAATTTCCTTCTTCCATCTCAGTATTTTTTAGGAGCTCCTTGCTTATCCATGCAAATCTTCTGTCTTCTTTACTTGATATTACTTTTAAGGGAATACACCTGTCCTGAACTTGGAGGAAGTAATATTTGAATATTAATCATCTCTCTTGGATCCCTCTACCCTCTAAAGCCCTGGTCTAAGTATTCATTGTATGAATCTAAGTATTCATTGTATGAATCTAAGTATTCATTGTAGCCTCTAATTTTCAGTGGCATTGGTTAATGTCACCTTTTGCCTTTTGTTAAATATGAGAGGTAAAGTTTTATCTTTAAAATAAAATTAGTCTTTAAACAGAAGCAAAATTCCCAACAAAGTCAACAAAGGAATAGAGAACTCAAACAAGATAAGGTGCTTGTTTCACATTGGCTTATTGCAGGTTTAACTTCCTTTTCAGTGGACTCCTCATGTCTTACAACTGCTGTATCTAAGTATAAAGGTGACAACTGCCTCGGTAAATGGGCAAAAATTTACAATGCTATGGATTTAGCTCACTTCTGATCATATTTCTGCCACTGCAAGTTTAGAATATATATTAAGTAAATGCAAGCTCCTGTACCCTTAGAAATGTATGAAGTCACTTTATCACAGATTGTTATTTGGGATTTTGTTAGTCTATGGTGTTTTACAATGCATTGAATCTAGTTGCATAGCCATCCTAATTCAGTATGCATTAAGATGCTAGGAAGACTATTTGGAAGCAAAGCTGTTTTGACACCATGTGTTCCATAATCATCAGAAATTTAGTATTCTGTTTCCAAGTGCAATCCCAAGAGCTGTCATCTCCTATTGCCTTCATTGTTCCTTTTATCTATTTATTACCACTGTGCAGATGAAAACAGCTACAGGGAAGACTGGAGGGAAAAGCTAGGGAAAGAGTCACGAATAGAGCTAATATTTGGAACATTAGTTATCTTTTAAGAAAAGATGGTCAAAATGAATCAAAAAGCAACCAGGAGTTGGTACTGGGACCACTACTATTCAACATTTTCACCCATGACTTGGATGAGGTGACAGAGTGCACTGTCAGAAAGTTTGCGATGACACCACACTGACTTAATACACCTGAAGGCTGTGCTACCATTCACCAAGACCTAGACAGGCTGGAGAGTTGGTTAGGGAGAAATTTAATGAAATGCAACAAAGGTATGTGTAGGGTCTTGCACATGGGAAAGAACAACCTCTTGTACCAGTATAGGTTTGGGACTGACCTGCTGAAGAACAGTATAGGTGAAAATGCCCTGAAGGTTCTAGTGGACAGAAGGATGACAGTAAACCAGTAATGTGCCCTTGTAGCCAAGAAAACTAATGGCATCCTGGGGTGTATTAGAAGGAGTGTGGCTAGTAGGTCAAGAAAAGTACTCCTTTTCCTCTGCTCTGCCCTGGTGAGACAGTATCTGGAATATTTTGTCCAGTTTCAGGCCCCTCAGTTCAAGAAGGACCTCAGGGAACTGCTTGAAAGAGTTTAGTGCAAAGCCACAAAGATGGCTAAGGGAGTGGAACACCTACCATATGAAGAAAGGTTGAGGGCAGTTGATCTCTTTAGTTTGAAGGAGACTGAGAGAACACCTTATTAATGCTTATAAAATGTTAAAGGTGAGTGTCAGGAGGATGGAACTAGGCTCTTCTCAGTGATGTCCAGTGATAGGACAAGGGACAACGGGTACAAGATGGAGCACAGTAGATTCCACACAAACATAAGGTAACTTTTTCACTTCAAGGGTGGCAGAATATTGTAACAGACTTCCCAGAGAGGTCCTGGAGACTCTTTCTCTGGCAACATTCAAATCCTGCCTGGATGAATTCTTGTGTGACCTACTCTAGGTGATCCTGCTCTGGCAGGGAGGTTGGACTGGGTGATCTTTCAATGTCCTTTCCAATCTCTAACATTTTGTGATTCTGTGTAATGTGTATACTTCATTATTTTGTGCTATCTCTGTTTCTGTGACAATGAAGACCCACTCACTACATCCTCTCCCTCCTTCTGTCCTGTGCTTCTGGCATCTACAGGCTGCCTTTAACACCATACTATTAAGTGAAAAGCTGTGAGGAATCTTGGCAAAAGGAAAGTTCAGTTGTTGACAGAGACAAAGTAATCAGAGATAATCAGAGACAAGAGATAGAAAGAGGAGATTGTAGTGTTTGTAGGTAACATCCTGACTGAAAAGATCCTGCTGTTGCCACTGAGTAGTTCAAGATGCTTCTTCCTTCTTGGTTTCCAACTGCAGAAGCAGCTTTAAAGAATTAGAGGAATTTGTGAGGACTGTGTAGATGTGGGCTATTATGAGGTGAAGCTTAGACAGCATTGGAAAGAAAAGGAATGATAGAGAGGGAATATGTCCTGGGCATAAAAACTAATCAAAACAGAGACATAAAAAAACCTCAAACAAAGAAAAAGACAAACAAAAATGCATGCTGTATCATCATTTAGAATATGACACTTATGATTTAGATTTTCAAGGTAAGTCCCAAACTGATTAGAGAAATCTCAGATGTTTTTATCTGCAAACAGACATTAATTGGTAATACTTTTTTTTAATGAATTAGTAATAAAAAGAATGAAGGCCAGTGGCTGCACTTCTCCCCACTATCTCCGTGTAATTTAAAATGGCAGAGATTATCCTCATGGCCTACATATACTGTGGGACCATCTGCTAAACTGATAACCTAATACCCCTGTATTCAAATGGGAAAGAAGAAAGGAAAACAGTAAGGACAAAGCACAACAGCAAACAGGTTGTAGAAAAGTATGACTAAATTCCTGTCTCTATAGAAATAATTGCAGAATTTTGGTTTTTATTTAATAATTTCCTTTTAGGACCCTATTTTTGTCCTTTGACTTTGAAAAAAAGTCAAAAAGCCTTTCCTCTTTCAAAGAAAAGCTACTTTAATAAAAGCTAAGAATGAATTTATATTACAAACACGTATATATGAAAAAAATGTTTTCCGGGAATCAATGAAGGTACTGATTACTCAAGTTACTAATTGTCCCATTATGTCCTCCATGGCTATAAAATTCTTCACTTGCAGTCACAGGCCCTTGACTTTCAGAGCTAACAATGAATTTGTGAGGGAGAGGAAGATTTGGGAATATACAATATGAATAGTCAAACCATAATTTTGCCTTGTCATGGATTCCGGCAATGCTACACCCTCATGAATAATGCATACCCCATCTGAATCCTGACTAGATGCAGTTTTTTGCCTGTCAGGATATGGAGCCAAACCACAGTCTATAAAAACAGATATTTTTTATCTAGGAGGAAAGATAGTGTCTAGCATTCTTAAATTAAATACAGGTTTCACATATAAAATAAGTGGTTTGTGACTATAATGAAAGTCTAGCAAAGTCACAAAGGACTTTGAGAACAGTGACTTGTGTCAAATGTGTCTATGATAAGTGAATATTTTGATAATTTCTTTAAGTGGAGTGTTTCAATATCAGTGTGTTCAGTTTTGAAGTGGAACAGAACATTTTGATTCCTCAATTTGAAATTATTTTCTTCTATGAAATGCAGTTCACATTACACAAAACATCAGAATTAAAGGTAATTGATCATTTGCAACCTGAATGTATTCTTTTTAATTAGCAATAATTATTTTACATACATTTGGGGAATTACAATATAGTTGAGGGATTTTTAAAAAACTGACAGAAAAAAAAATGAAAACACAGAATTTTATAAAAGCAGGAAAGCTGTTTTCTGCTCATTTCAAATTTATTTTAAAATTGTCGTAGTGACCCAGATCGTTTATTTATTGCTCTTACAATTTTCAGTGGTCAAGGAACATCACTGAGATTAGTCAGCTGACTGAGCCTTTTGTCAGAGACTCTAACATTATTTCCTGAGCGCTATCTAGAAAAATAAAACCAGTAAAATAAAAATAAGTCCTGAGGGAGCAAGAAAGTTGGCACAAAATCTATCTTCGGGCAATCAACTGCATAAATGTAGCTAAACATGTACCCTCTTTGGAGGCATTTGTCCAGAAAAATCAAAATAATTTTATTTATAAAACAGGCAGTTGCTTTGGTATGTGATTTTATGCAGGTAAATTCAGGATATCTGAGGCTCATGATAGCCTGTTATCTTGAAATGTCTGAAATGGTGAGTGTATTTTGTGTGTCATGAAGTACTGCAGAAGCAATAACATAGAGAAGCTTCTAGAGGCTTATTCCAGCATGCAAACGGCTTGTTAACCCATGAACAGATGGTTGTGTTACCAGAGAGTATATCAGCTGACATCTTTAACACCCTAATGAGAAACAGGAAGAATCAACAACAGGTTTCTATCCTGTTACCGCAGTGGGATATGCAGGCTACAGAGGAATGATACTAAGTGCCAAAGGTATCAAACTAGATGGATCCATGTGGAGTGCAGAAAATTGATTTGTCTGATTTGTCTGGCTGTTGTCAGAGCTCTGCTCTTCCTTGCATTGCTACCTGAGTCAAAAGACTGTTTCTCTTCTTACAGTTTTACTGATCTGCAGCATTTTCTTGCATGCACATCTCTTTCTTGAAAGAGGACACTCAGCCTCATGGGCTAGGAGTTAGGGAAGAGAACCAGAATGAGGTCATTACAACAAATTAAGTGGTTGGTGATCTGCCATGCCAGCTAGATGCACATAAGTCTATGGGGCTGGATGGACTATACCAAACGGTGCTCAAGGAGTTGGCAGATGTGCTTGCCAAGCCACCGGAGAGATCTCAATGGACTGAAGAGTAACAAATGTAACATCCTTCTATAACAGAGGAAGAAAGGAGGAGCTGGGAAACTACAGACCTGTCAGTCTAATCTCAGTACCAGAGAAAGTCATGGAGCAAGTCATCTCTAGTGTTACTGCACACCAAACAAAGAATAACCAGGGTATCAGGCACAGTCAGCATGGGTTTATGAAGGGTAGGTCCTACCTGATGAACCAGATCTTCCTCTATGACAAGATGACCCAACTCTCGGACGAGGGAAAGGCGTGTGAACCTGACCAACAGGTATTCAGCATTCTCTAGCTGACCAATTGATTCAAAAAGCTCCACGCATACGTGCCGCCCGAGGTCTCCCTGGCTCCCAGGGTGGGGTGCCCACGCACCTCAAACCCTACTGGACCTTGGACGGTAGGGGGAGGAGAGAGCCCAGGGATTGGACCAATTCTAGGGTGTTTGTCACCCCATACCGGGACATTGCTGATCACAAGTGGTGTCTCTCAGGGCTTAGTGTTGGGACCACTTCTGTTTAACATCTTTGTCTTAATGAAAACATAGAATGTGTCATCAGCAAGTTTGCAGATGACACCAAGTTAGGTGGCAGTGTTGATCCGCACAAGGCTAAGGAAGCTCTACAGAGGCACTTGGATAGATTGGATCAATGGGCCAAGGTCAAGGGGAATAGCTTCAACAAGGCCAAATGCCAGGTTCTGCACTTGGGTCACAATAACCACAAGATGTGGCTGGAAAGCTGTCTAGCAGAAAAGAACTTGGGGGTTCTAATTGACTAGCAGATGAATATGAACAAGCAGTGTGCCCAGGTGTCCAAGAAAGTCAATGGCATCCTGGCTTGTATTAGAAATGTTTTGTCCAGCAGGAGTAGGGAGGTGATTTTCTGCTTGTGCTCAGCCTGGTGAGGCCCCACTTTGAGTATTGTGTTCATTTTTGGGCAATTCAGTACAAGAGATATGTCAAGGTACTGGAATCAGTGCAGAGGAGGGCAATAAAGCTGGTGAAGTGCCTTGTGAATAAATCTTCTGAAGAGTAAGTAAAGGAGCTGGTGCTGTTTAGTCTGAAAAAGAGGAGGCTGAGAGAAGACCTCATTGCTGTCTCCAGATACCTGAAAGGATACTGTGGAGATGTTGTTGCTGATCTTTTCTCACAGGTAAATAATCATAGAACAAGAGGGACCTTCATCTGCACCAGTGGAAGTTTAGTGTGGACATTAGGAAAAAATCTTTCATAGACTTAAATGGCATTTAAATGGACTGTCCAGGGAGGTGGTTGAATCACAAACTCTGGATATGTTTAAAAGTCATTTGGATGTGATGCTTGGAATCACAGAATCACAGAAATTAGAGGTTGGAAGGGACCTACAGAGATGATCAAGTCCAATCCCCCGCCAAAAGCAGTATCACCTAGGGTAGTCCATATGAATGCACCCAGGCAGGTTTTGAAAGTCTCCAGAGAAGGAGACTGCCCAACCTCTCTGGGCAGTCTGTTCCAGTGCTCTGTCACCCTCACTGTAAAGAAGTTTCTCCTCACGGTGAGAGGAAACCTTTTATGTTCCAGTTGTAGCCATTACTCCTTGTCTTATTGCTGCAGACCAACAAAAAGAGATTGGCCCCCTCCACTTGACATCCACCCCTCAGTTGTTTATATACACTGATGAGATCTCCTCTTAGTCTTCTCTTCTCCAGACTAAACAGTCTCAGGTCTGTAATAGAGGGGCAATTAATTGATGTGAGATATGAATTTTCAAAATTAATATTGTTTATTAATTTTGGTAATAAAAACTCTTACCACCTCTGACCACTAATTTTTTAATACTAATTGGTTCATTTGCAACAGTCATGGAATGCATTACATAAGAAATAACTAGATCTAGAAATAACTAGCAATAACATATAAATATTAATTGCATTAGAAGAGAAGGCTTTTGTGGTTAGTTATCCTACTTGCCCACTAGATGGACTCAGGGCCCCTTTTCTGCTTACAGCAGACAGCTAGGTAATTTTCAAAAGGCTTAAGAGGTGTATTCACAAATATTATTTCTCTCCCAAAATATCTTTCTAATGATGTGTTTCGCAGTGCTGTAGCTGTGTTGATAATGCACCAGCGCTGTGGCAAGCACCCAGGCTGGCTTCTTTCCAACATCTCCTCACCCCAAGATGCTTAGAGGACACAGCTGAACCATCTGACCCAGCGTGTTCAAAGGGTTATTCCATGCCATATGATGTCAGCTCAAACAAACTGAAAGAAGGAAGTTTGGGAAATATTCGTTCATGGAATCTGTTCTCTGAAAGTAACCACCAAGCATAGAAAGACCTGCTTCCCAAGATCGAACATCATCCTGCTGATGGGAAGTACAGATTAATGTCTCTCTCTCTGCCTTTGCTTCTGCTCTGCTTGTTGTCATTATTAAATTTCTTCTATCTTACAACTGGCTTTTGTTATATTTTCCCCTCTCCCCTGTCCATTTAAGAGGTGGAGTGATAGAACGGCTTTGGTGGGTGTTTGGCCCCCAGCCAGAGCAAAACCACCACAGAAGACTGAGGCAAATAAGACATTCAGCAACTCTGACATCTCTTCATCTTCAGTTATGTTCAGTAGTGAACCCACCTTCTCCTTTATTTTCCTTTTGTTAATTGATTTATTTGAAAAAGCTCTTCCTGTTTTCCTTCACCTCCCTGGCAAGACTCAGCACCAAGAGGGCCTTGGGATATGGTTTATGGGTGAACCTTGTAGAGTAGGGCTATTGGTTGGGCTTGATGATCCCAAGGATCTTTTCCAGCATGAGCATTTCTGTGATTCTGTGATTTTTAACCCAATATAAAGTTCATTTCTCTAGTCCAGTGCCTATCTTTGAATGGTTTGATTTTTTTTTTTGTTTTGTTAATTTCCCCTTTATTTTTTAGGGTTATTTTAGGGTTATATACAGCTCAACCATGGGCAACAGAAGATGTGTGAAACAGAGTATTCATTGCTTAAATGAGATATATTCTTTGAATTACACCAAAATCAAGGATAGTAGGATTATCAGATAGGTAGTTCAAATCAGAAGTTGTCAACAGCTCAGAGAGTGCTGCTGAGTAGTCAGAGACAATGGCTTGACATCTTGTGACAGGAATGGTTGGTCCTCTGTTTCTCTTGGTTTACTTAACAAAATAACTTCTATTTGTTTGCTTTATTCCTGCAAAGACAGCCCTTGTCAAACAGCCCCATTTGAAATACAGCAGCTTTACAAAACTAAGTGTATTTGTCTTGATACATGGCCTTGTTCTCTTAAATGTACAAAGGTAAACAGTTTTAAGAGAAGAAAATGCAAGTAAATTTCTCTAGTTGCTTTCTACCAAAGACATGCATACTTACACATCATGCTTACCTTTTCTTCAAAGGCAACCAGCAGCCTGTGACCATACTTTTTCCATCATCCATGCTTAAGAAGTGATGAAAAAGGTATAAAACAATATGTAAATTCTGTCACTGTGTGCCTAAAACTGTCTAAATTCCTATTTGTATGATTATTTGCTGTGATTATTTCAAGTCCATTCAAAGGTAATAGAGCGAGACATGTTCCAGTATGTTGTAGCTTTCTGCTCAGCTAGAAATCAAGTGGAGCGCAACCTGTGCATTTGCTTTCTTTTGTCACTTTGTCAATATCACAGCTCTGAGGATGCTCCACTGAAGGCATCTTTTCTCTGATGCTTTTGTAAAAAGGCAGTTTTATTATATTTTATCTTTTTTTATTATTAAACCAGAAGGAAGAATAATCAAAATATAAGGAAAAACTAACTGTCAACTGTGAAAGTAAAATTTCTCTCACAAGCAAAATCTGTCCCAGCCAAATTCTAAATAGTGAAGCTGCTTTAAATTTACTGTACATCAGTACACATCAGAGGACTACTTAGTGTTCTTAGCAATAAAAATAAATTCTATAGAGAGACATTTATAGGCATGTCAGATTTCATAGATTATATATTTTTTTTTAATGAGGACACTGGTGACAGAGTGGTAGATAAACATTTCTCCTAAAAAGACACATATCAAATCTATAAAGCTTTGACTACAATCAGAAGTATTATTATGACGTGTAACATGCTTCAATTTATGCATGAGATTAGGCATAATGCTGATACGTCCCTGACCCTAGAAGACACTGCTTTAGTGAAGTGGCCCTAGGAAGCTTCCTGCACACTTACGATACTAAAATCCCAAAGCATTCTAAAAGTTTCTGTCTGATTCATATTACTGAAAAAAAAAGCCAAACAACAAAAGAAGAACAGTACTGACAGCTTTAATTTCTAATGTATTATACTACATCATTGTGAATACTCCTTCTTAAAAAGTAAAATGTAGGTCTTTAATTCATTTATTTATTTTTACTGAAGAACATCCCACATATGCAAATGACAGACATATATGCCTTTTCTTTCTTTGGTGCTAGTATAGTCAAACTTCTTCGGTTTGATTTTCCATGACAACACATAGAGCTTTTATTTTTGTATAGTTACTCAGATGAGAGAATGTCTTCTATTAGTCCTATTAGCCCAGTGTTGAGATTCTTCTTTATGTATTTCTGTATAGATATAACATTATGATCCCTTCGGTCTTTCATGAAGATAGATTATTGAGAGAAGACTTTCAGTCTTACTTAACCAAATAGGGTTCACTGAAATATATTGCATTGGTGGGTTTGGTTTGGGTTTTTTTGTTTGTTGTTTTTTTTTTTAAATTATTATTTCTATTACAGCAACATGCCCAGGGTTATGAAATATACTGTCTCTTCAGGATCTGAGATTCTTCATATGGCTAGCAGATCAGACAGATTATAGAAAAGATTCTAGAAAGTGATAGATAACTCTGTTGGTATGTGTCTAAGGTCTCACATGCACTAATCTTATTATTTGGATATCTCAGGCACAATTAATTTCCTAAACACCAGTATGTCAGTTTGAACATAAAAATATATCCAAGTGTCAAGTAATATTCAAGCCACCAAAGACTTTCACAAGGTTAGAAGATACTGTATGGGCCTAATGAGAGGTCTGGACAAGATGACAAGCATAATAAAGACCAGTTTTTTCTTTCCTTTCCACCAGCTGACAAATTGACAAATATGTCTTTTGGAGATAGTGTTAAAAGTCAGATGAAGCATTTGAAGTGGGAGAAAAGTGATGTATCATTTAAGTAAAAATGAAACCCTCTTTGCAATGACAAAAAATGCCATCACTGCAATACTTCCAAGTCACAACCGATTGTTAGTAGAGAAGAGGAACATACCTAAAGACTTTTAGTCTCTCAAATGACTACAGAAAATTTAAAAAATAACTATTTTATTCACAATAGAAAGCACTGGCATATACAATATGATTTTTTTTTCTCCTAAAAGCATTTTAAAATGCAAAATAAAAGCAGAAAGCAGCTGTAGGATTGTTTAGCATTCCAAACTGACTTGCCCACTTCTAAATATTTGTTCTATGTGAATATTTAGTAGTGCAGCTGGCATTGTTACTGATTGAAGAACTCCAGTTATCACATTGAGCATGTTATTCTTCTGCAAAAGTATCTCACAGCTTCCCATTCCATTTATCCATCATTCAGTCTCAGACTTATTTGGGTTTTTTCACTTTCTCCTTTTTTTCTCTGACTTCCCTTCCCTTCCCTTCCCTTCCCTTCCCTTTTCACTAAGCAGCCCCAGGTGCCTCAGCCTCTCCTCATCAGGCAGTGCTCCAGTCCCCTAATCATCCTCATAGCTCTCCGCTGGACC
>VWZI01006929.1:13515-37709 GCA_013396835.1 Psilopogon haemacephalus
CCTTCCCTTCCCTTCCCTTCCCTTCCCTTCCCCTCCTTTCCCATCCCTCCACTGACACATTGTCTGTCCTTAGCTTATACCTTCCACTTTTTCACATACACATGCATGACATGCTCTAATAAAATAAGTTTTCATGTTGATCCATTTTTTCTGGTTTTACTGGGTTTTTTAATTGCTATTGTTGTTGTTGGTTGGTTGGTTTGGGGTTTTTTTTGTTTGAGTTTTGTTGGGGGGGGTGTTTTTTGTTTTGTTTTGTTTTTTCTGGTTTGGTTTGGTTTGTTTTTTTTCCTTAAATGATATGTGGTAAATTATATCCTCACCATCCTCACTTTATTCTGGAAAACTATGTCCCATGCTATACATTAATCCATTTTCTCAGTAACTCATGTGTAAAAATAACAAAAATACCAAAATGCGTCTTGTTAAGCACTTATTGTTGCTGAAGATGGTCCAGAGGTAGCTTAAAGAAAATGCTTTTTGTTAAATACTTGACAACTCATGCAAAATATATCCATTTTGCATGATAATATATTGCTTCAGTACAGTGCATTCTAATTCTGTATTGTTATTTTCTACATCATAATAATACATTAAACAGATGTATACAGAATATACTAAAATTACAAAACCCATGTAAAAAAAATTAAAGTGTGGTGTTTAAATGTTCAACAGACAAACAGTTCTACTATAAATGAGGGGTTGTAAAAGCATTCTTTTACCATTAAAAAGTAGCAAAAAACAAAAAGCTTTCATACACACTTTAAACATGATTGCCAAAAAAGTGTATTCTTCACATGGGACTTGATCTATCTCTCACAGAATCTGCTGTGCCCAGCTTTTTTATTGTATTTTCTTCTGTGTAATGGTACAATAACAGCCACAATAGGCCTTTGATTATAAGTGTTCCTAGATGCTACCTTTCAAATACTTTTAGTGACTATCAGAAACTTCACAGGCTTGCTGTAGAAAAGATAGACCACTTATAGATGGTCTACCTACCTTCAAAGATAGTAATCTTCTTTTGTAAAGTAGAATCATGGGATGTAAAAAGCAAGATTAATTGCTATTTTGCTATGAATTATTTTAAGCAGGTCTTTGCTTTCTAAACTTTGCTGATTATACTTTTCATTAGAACAGCAGAAAATTCATTTTACTAGTAGGGGTTTATTTAGTGCAATTCCCCAATATGATGGATGATCAGAATCTACCAATGAATCCGAATGGAAATACAAAAGAATCAATATGTTTAACCTTATTTCATGGATGCCTTTTCTGTTTAGTCATTTTGTTGATGGATGTGTATGTTTCTTTCCTGGGTGAACTTTGTGTATCATCATCCCTGGAGAATTAATATTAGTACCTGTGGAGTGGAAAACAAACTTCCTTTCCGACAAAAGTGGAATATCAGTTATAACCTCTTGCTAAATTACACAGCTGTATAGTTTTGAATATAGAACTCAAATCTAAAATCCATTTGTTATGTGAGTAGATATGTACTTTAGTTGGTATAACAATACCATATGCTGTACTTTCTCAGTAGCAGAAAAGTACTAGTGACAAAAGTGTATTTTGCTTCATAATGAGATTGAAATGCGAACAATTTAAACTCCTTATTTTCTTACATTACTGTTTTGTTGTCTTTTTTTTTTTTTTTTTGGCTAAGCTTGTAGTTGTAATTTTTGTAGTTACCTTGAAATAGCAAGAGTTTAACAAAAGGTTTTGTTGGGTTTTTTTCACATATATGTAGGAGGATTTCCATTGCACTTTAGCAAATTATTTCACTTAATAGTTTGAAACTAGAAAGTAGAACAATAAAATAGAGGAATCAAGGTTTGCTTTTCACAACCTAATGACATTATGAAATCAGAACTTTAATTTACATTCTCTTTAAAACTACTTTCTTTCATAATTGTTGGCTTCCAGCCTACCAGCCTTTGTGTCTGAGCCCTTTCCAGACAGCACATTGCAATCTCGTCTAAGATAGAAAGTTTAAGAATAAATATTTATTGGCTGGTTTTGTGGTTTTGTTTGTTTTTTTTAATGGTAAATCCCTTTGACATTCCTCAAAGTTAGACTGGCTATGCAACCTATTTTTAGTAAAATACCTCAATGCCTGAATTTTTGGCTTATAGAAAAATAATTGATATAGACAAGATAGAAAAATGCTGGTATATAGAGAAATACAAGTGTGTCACATGGCCACAGGACCTTTGCAGCTTTAGATGGAAGTTGCATTTCCCCTCTATTCAGTTTCAAAAATTTAGTTTAAATATAAACATTAAACATACCTGAAAATATTATCTCGCACATGAATACATACAAAATAACTTTACGCTATACTACAGGTGTTTTGTAGCTCTTCTGTATTTCTTTACTAATCAATAACATTGCCTCACCCTCTAGTTTTAAGACTAACGATCGTATTTTTGAGTACTGACTACATTTACATTTTGGTAGTATCTAATAAGGACTCATATACATCCAACTCTTCTGTTAGATTCAAAAGTATGGGGGTCACAGCCTCAAAAGGTAAAGCTTTTTGGCTCCATATGTTGATATATCAACACAGAAATTGAAACACTATGTCTATTTTGACTATGGACCCAGGTATGGGTAGACCAGACTTAAATTATGTGAGATGATTCTACCCTAACGATACTTCTGTTGGACTCACAGAAGTAGGAATAAACTAAAATGCACTGAAATTCTCTCTGATGTGAATATATTTATGTAGGTGATTGTGGTAACTCAGAGATGCGCCAGTGACCTCACCTGGAGTACTGTGTCCAGCTCTGAGGCCCCTACACAAGAGACACATGGACCTGCTGAACCGGATCCAGAGGAATGACACAAAATGGTCAGAGGGCTGGAGCACCTCTCCTACGAAGACAGGCTGAAAGAATTGGGTCTGTTCAGCCTGCAGAAGGGGAAGACCTTATAACTACATTTTGGCATCCGAAGGGGACCTACAGGAAAGCTGGGGAAGGATTGTTCTGAAAGGCTTGTAACAATAGGATGAGGGGTTTTAAACTAAAGCATGTTAGATTCAGGTTAGACATAAGGAAGAAGTTCCTTAGAATGAGTGATAAAATACTACAAGAAGTTGCCCAGGGATGCAATTGAGACCCTGTTCCTGAAGACATTCAAGATGAGACCTGATGTGTCCTGGACAGCCTGATCTAGTTTATGGTGTCCCTGCTCACTGCAGGGGTGTGTCAGACAAGATTACCTTTGAGGATTCCTTCCAATGTGATGCAATCTCTGAATCTGTAAATGTATATTTGGTGTACTTTACTACTCTAGTGCAGCAATATGCAACATGGTTTCTGTCAGATCCTGTGACTAGGGATTCCTCACATTGGCCACAATATGATGAAGATGTGAGTCATAGCCCTCTAGTATATATGAAAATTCACTGTTACACTGTGAATTATTTTTCCAGAACAATTTATTTCATAAGAGAATGTATTTTACTTTAGCAAAAATTTCTTCAGTACATGGCAGTTTTGACCCTAATGCATCAGAATATGGTAATTCTGATGAAATAACAGTTCAAAAATAATTTGTCCTTTGTCACATTTGTACAGTGAAAAATGAAGGAAATCACAAAGCTCAGGAGAATGTACAATTTTAAAAGATTTTTTTTCCTTTTACATACATGGACAATAATAATAATAATAATAAAGTGATTTTTTTCCTTATTTAAAACATCTGCAAAATTTTCAAGAAGGAATAAAATAAGAAATTTGTTGAAAAATACTCTCTACTGATTGCTGGGAAAATACAGTCAGTGCTAATTGCTGCATTCTGGCAGGATTTATTTAAGCCTAGTTCTGTAATGTGTTATTGTCAAAGACAGTTGACTAAGATAAGTGTACTGTAATTGGGAAAGAGAAGCACCTCCCTGAGGCAATCATACCATCTTAAACCTGACCTCTAAATTTGATCAGATGACTGACTCTTTGCCCATAACTAAAGGCACAGATTGATAAATTTGGTTTAGGGATTTAGTTACCTAACTATGCAGTATTTCAAACCAGGTAAATTAATCATGTCACAGAATCCCAAAACCACAGACAGTATGGATTGGAAGGGACATCAGGAGAACATCTGGTACAACCCTTCCACTAAAGCAAGTTCACCTAGAGCAGATTACACAAATTCATATTCAGGCAGTTTTTAAAAGAGTCCAGAGAAGAATACTGTGCAACACCTCTGGGCAGCCTGTTCCAGCGCTCTGTCATCCACAAAGTAATGAAGTATTGCCTTATGACCAGTTGGAACTTCCCGTATTCTGATTTGTACCCATTACCCTTTGTCCTGTTGCTGGGCAGCACAGGACAGGATCTGGCACACGCTGTTCACATTCACCTATTAGATACTATAAGCATTCATAAGACCCAGTCTATCTTTTCTTCTCCAGGCTAAAGAGTGCTAGGGCTTTCAGCCTCTCCTCCTAAGAGACATACTCCAGTCCCTTAATCATCTTTGTATCCCTCAATTGGATTGTTTCCAGTAGTTCTTTAGAATCACAAAATCATAGAATTGTTTGGGTTGGAAGGCACCTCCAAAGGTCATCTAGTCCCATGCCCCTGCAGTGAGCAGGGACATCCTCCACAAAATCAGGTTGCTCAGAGCCCTGTCAAGCCTAGCCTTAAATGTCTCCAGGGATGGGACATAACTACCTCCCTGAGCAATCTGTTCCAGTGTTCCACCACCCCCATGGTAAAGAACTTGTTCCTAACATCCAATCTAAATCTACTCTTCTTTAGTTTAAAACCATTGCCACTCATTGTATCACTGCAGGCCTTTGTAAACAGTTCCTCTTCAGCCTTCTTGTAGGCCCCCTTCAGGTACTGGAAGGCCACTATGAGGTCTCCCCTTAGCCTCCTCTTTTCCAGTCTGAGCAACCCAGCTCCCTGAGTCTGTAGCAGAGGTGTTCCAGCTCTGAGAATTTTTTTTCCCTCTTGCTCTTAAAACAAGGATCTCAGAAGTGGACACAGTACTGCAGATGTGACTTCACTAGAGCAGTATCAAGAGGGAGGCAACTCATAAGATATGAAAATTAAGTATAATCTTAAATCAAAAGGTTAGTTACTAAAATATTTTTGTTTATACAGACATTGGATTAGGTTGACTTTTACCTAAGGAATTTTTATTTGCTTATTGTGTACTCTAAATTTAAAGTACAATACCAAATTCTCCCACTGAGGAAAAAAGTATTTTTTGAGAGGAAAAGTTTTATATACTTTTATATTCAGAAATATAGTTTTATGTACTTTATATTCAGATATTAAAAAAAAATATACGTATATCATAGAATCATAGAATTTTCAGGGCTGGAAGTGACCTCAAGGATCATCTTGCCCCAACCCTTTGCCATGGGCAAGGACACCTCACACTAGGTCAGAGCCCCATCTAGCCTGGCCTTAAAAAATTGCAGGGATGAGACTTCCACCACCTTCCTGGGTAACTTCTTCCAGTGTCTCACCACCTTCACGGTGAAGAACATTACCCTAACATCCAATCTAAATCTACCTACCTCCAGTCTCTCACCAGCTTTCCTGTAGGCCCTCTTCAGATACAGGAAGGCCACAATAGGGTTTCCTCAGAGCCTTCTCCTCTCCAGACTGAATAGCCCAAAGTCTCTTAGTCTGTTTGCATAGGAGAGGTGCTCAGCCATCTGATCTTGATTTTCAGTCATGTTTGGTATTATACTGGTCAATAGAAAGTGGAAGAAAGAATTCCATTTGCTAAAAGTCAAGTCTTTAGTTCTGCTTTGAATTGTTTGTACTGTCTATCACTGTAGCAGTCAGTAGAGGATATGTCCTGAATGTTCTCCTAAATTGGCATACAGATACCATAGTGCTTGTACTTCTCTTAAAGCTCAGAAAGAATGGAATGAAATTTCAAAAATAACTTATGGAGAAAATTCATAATTTTGAGATAGAAGAATGACTACTTCAGGTATATAAGAAGAACAGCATTAACAAGGTGTTTTCTTAACGTGTTTAATGCTGATCTGATACTGAGATTTGGAAATCATGATAGCTACATATTATCCATCTTCATCTCACATCCTTTGCCTCTCTATAGATGTGGACTAAATAAAACTAATCGGAAAAGTAGATAACTTATATTGTTTCCTGTTTCAATACTTCACCATTCCAGATGAAGGTGCAGAATAAAGGAGGAGAAACAACAAACAAAAATTACAAACAAATCAAACAAAAAACAAACCCTAACAATCCAGAAGACCAAATTCTCAAGTGTTAGAACTATCAGAAGAGTTAGATAACATCACAGTTCCTGCAGATTATCTCATTAGTCCTCTGCATATTGCAAGTATTAAATAATTTACTGTCACTTCATTTCATTTCTAGCACTGAAGATTTCACTGTCTGAGCCTTTTTCTTTTGAAACAGAAAGGAAGCTCCCCTGCAGCTGTAAGGTGCTTCCACCACTTCTGAAAGAATTAATGTAAACAAAGAGGTCGTATCACCTTATGAAAGAGGGGTAGGAGATTCAGGAAAAAAATAAGGATGTTGCCAGGTTGTGTGGGAAGAAAATTAGAGAGGCAAAAGCCCAATCAGAATTTAGACTGGCTACTGCTGTGAATGATAAAAAGAAATGTTTTTATAAATAAATTAATTATATAAAAGGGGAGAGGAAAACCTCCACTCTTTATTGGACAAGGAGGGGAATGTAGTGACTAGTGATGAGGAAAATGCAGAGGTGTTTAACAGTTTCTTTGCCTCAATTTTCAATAGTAAGGCAGGTTGTCCACAGGACGGCTGGCCTCCTAAACTGGAAGGTGGTGTCAGGGAACAGAACAGCCCTCCTGTAATCCAAGAGGAAGCAGTTAGGGACTTGTTGAGCCTCTCGGATCCTCACATGTCTATGGGACCAGATGGGATCCATCCTAGGGTGGTAAGAAAGCTGGCCAATGAGCTCACCAAGGCATTCTCCACCATTTATCAACAATCATTGTTCACTGGAGAGGTACCTGAAGACTGGAAGCTTGCCAACGTGATGCCCATCCACAAGAAGGGTTGGAAGGAGGACCTGGGAAATTACAAACCTGTCAGCCTGACATCAATGTCATGCAAGATAATGGAACAGATCATCCGGAGTGCAATCAGAGAGCACCTACAGGATGGCCAAAGGGATCAGATTCAGCCAGCACGTATTTAGGAGGCACAGGTCCTGCTTGACCAACTTGATCTCTTTTTGTGAGCAGGTGACCCACTTGGTGGATGTGGGGAAGTCTGTGGATGTAGTCTAGCTGGACCTTTGACACTGTCTGCCATAGCAAACTCCTGGCCAAGCTGGCAGCCCATGGCTTGAACAGGGGCACTCTGTGCTGGGTTAAGAACTGGCTGGATGGCTGGTGCCACATCCAGTTGGTGACCAGTCATGCGTGGTATGCCCCAGGGATCAGTTCTGGGCCCAGTCCTGTTTTATGTCTTTATTGATGATCTGGATGAGGAGATTGAGTCCATCTTCAGTAAGTTTGCAGACAACATCGAGTTGGGAGCATGTGTTGATCTGTCAGAGTGTAGGAGGGCTCTGCAGAGGGACAGGCTGCACAGGTAGGCACAGTTCAATACCATGAGTTTTAACAGTAGAATATAAGAGCAGGAGAGCCTTTCTCAACCTATTAGCCACATTCCTTCTAACAAACCCCAGAATGCCATTGGCCTTCCTGGCTCATGGTCAGCATCCCATAACATGTGTTGTACATGTGCTGGCTTGCCCAAGAATGTTTTTTTGCCTTCCCTCTGTTTTTGGGGAAGAAGCAATGGTGGGAAAAGGGGCAAAAGACATGGTACCAGGGAGTCTGAACAATATGGCTTTTATAACTTGTTTTTCTCCTGCTCGCAACCCGTGGTAAACAAGTTGCACATGGTGGCCTTGTGCTAAGCATGTGCTGGGCCTGTGCTCTTCCCCCAGTATGGTATAAGCAAACCTATGCTTTCACCCATATATACTAAAACTTGGCTTACTGCCACTCTGATTGCATAAGCTAAAGTCCAAAATAGTCCAGTCAATCTCAGGCATTGATTTTAAAAGCAGATAAGCAGATAACACAGTGTGCCTTTGCCATGCTTCATGATGTTATCTGTGCCTGTATTGCCTGTAATGCCTTATTATGTAGTGATATAAGCTATATTCCACTCTGGAACCATTTTGAGTCTTTCCAGGAGCAACTTGAATAGCCTTCATGCAATTAGCAGCATGAGACACACATCTGCTGAGACATATTGAGAGACGTCTGCCTGCACCTGGCAGAGCAGCCTGCATCTCCTGAAAGTATGCAGATCGCCGAAAAGCCAGGAACAGGTCAGAAACCATTTGCCCCCCTCTCCTTCACCCAACAGCCTGTTGAACCTGCAGTGGATCAGTCTCAGCCACAGCAGCAGCAGCAGTCAGTGGCCAGACCAGCCAGAAACCCTGCAAGTATTCTGGGTACTTTCAATTTATTGATAACCCTGCAAGACAGGAAAAGTAATACTTGTGAGTAAACTTAAAGCGTTGCATATTACCTAGATTCTTCCCTAAGCATAAAGGGGGCCTGAGTTCCATCTAGTGGCCACACAGCACTATTGACTGCAAGAAATCTCAGTGTTAATAAGTTACAATTGAATTGATTGTTTATGCATTTTAATAGTTACTACTAGATCTAGATATTGTTTATGTAATCTATCAATGACTGTTATAATCAAACCAGTTTAATATTAAAAATAAGTGATCGGGAGTGGAAAAGTTCAGATATTGAAAACTAATAAACAATATTAATTTCAGAAAATCATGTCACATTAATTAATCATAACCCCTCCATCACACCCCCAGATCCTTTTCCCCTTCTCTGCCTTCCAACAGATCAGTCCCAAGTGTATACTGATGCCTGAGGTTGTTCTTTCCACACTTGTCCTTGTTGAATGTCATTAAATTTCTTCCTGCCCAGCCCTCTAGCCTGTCCAAGTCTCAATGAATGGCAGCACAGACTTCTGGTGTTGCAGCCACTCCAAACAGTTTGGTGTGATCAGCAAACTTGCTGACAGTGCACTCTGTGTCATTTTCCATGTCATTAGTGAATATATCAAACAGAACTGGTCCCAGAACTGACACCTGTGGTACCCCACTAGTTACAGGTCTTCAACTAGAGTCCATCCCATTGACCGTTTATCTCAGAGGTCTTATCCAACCTGGTTCATTCTGTGATCAGTGATTGTCTCAGTGTGATGAGAAGCACTCACAAATAAAGCCCTGGGATTCCACTGTGTTGGTTTCCTACATGTGGGTATGGTTGACAGTACTTTGACCTCATCCACATCAATATGTCCACATTGATACTTGTACTCGAGTGGGAGATTAATATTAGCAAACAACTTGTTACTCAAGAGGGAAATATCTCCTAAGATACGCACATATGAATATACTGGTTCTCAGTTTGTGCACAAGCCGTATAAATACTTTGCAGATAACTTTTGACTGTTTGCTGCAGATATTGAGAGAAAGAAATCTAGTGTTTTTTATTAATAAGACTCTCAGGGAGTTGTTCTTTATTCTGGAAAATAAAGCCAAAACCTAATGTGTTATCCAATAACTGTAAGACATTTATCTGTGTATTTTTTTAGTACATGTGGATTCATAAGCTTAGAAAGTATCCATCCTGAAATTCTATGTGAAAAATCAAGGACTTTGTGATGTTTCTATATTAGGTTTGTACCAGAACGAATCTTTTTGCAACTGGAAGGAACAAAATATGTAAATATTATAATTAGACATCTAAGTTTAGGACAGCTGCTTGACAGTACAGATGTGTAACTGAGTCATTTTACACTCAAAGTTTTCATTGCTGTTAAATCTATATGCTCATTTCTACTTTCATAACTAATCAAGTTGACATTTCATGTTGAAACTTTATGCAGATATGAAGTCTAGCTGCTGACTCTTAAAAATATAATAGTTGTTTGTATGATGAAATATTTTACTTATATTATTGTGCTGGTTTGATGCTAATTAAAATATTTTAATGAGAGAAATTAGATCACTGGGTGTGAAAAGAAAATAATGATGAAGTCTACATCATTCGTTGGTTTGCTGAGACTGATAAAAAGACAGAATGTCAACAATTTGTCCCATCTTGGTTTTGGGTGCTGGATCTATTAGCTTCCTCCTTTCTCCACTCTAATATGTTTTCTGCTAATCTCAGTTAACAGAAAACAACATAACCTGATGGTTGTTTTGTTTGTCTGTCTGGGAAAGTAGAAAGAGAAAGAGAGTGTAACTTTGAGCCAATCTGGGGACCTTTATTTGTCTAGGACAGAGCTAGGATTTCTGTATTATTTCTTATTTGTATGTAATTATAAATACTTGTAAATATATCGTGTATATATACTTGTAAATGTTACTTTGCTATAAATATAGCTTCCTCTTACTTCCAAGCCATGTCAGCTAGTCTGGTAAATTCCAATAATGCATAGGGGGAGGAAGTTCCAAACCCAGCACAGTTATCAAAACTGAAATGAACAACTACATAAACAATAATACAAACACAAAATGTAGAGCTTTTTAAACATCTGCACACAGTATTGGATGAAACAAAACTTTTTAGATGAGAAAGCAATTCAGGTAAAATTTAGGTATAACAAAATTGCATTTTATTTCATACCACAACAGTATGGTTTCTTTCGCTCTCTACTAACATACAATATGATAATGAAATAGAATAATACCTGTGTAAAGAGTTTGATGAATCTTGTGCAACTGATACAGTTTTGAAACTTAAAGTGTCTATATAATGTATGCATCCAGGCATGGCTATTTTTGCTCATTTATCTTTTAATTGAAAGAGTAGTGGAGGTCCTGACTGGTACTAAAGTTGTTCCATCTTAAAACTGTAGTACGGATATTTTTCAAGTGTAAAATTATCCTGATAAAAAGTTATGTGTTTTGGACATAAGCAGAAGATTGTTTTTTAAAGAGCCAATAGAATGAGGCTCTTTCAAATGAATTGGAGAAAAATGAAAAAAGGTAAGATACAGGAAAAAAAAACAAAAACAAAAACAACCTTACAGAGCATATACAGGATGCACAGCAAACCTCTTGAATTTTTCCCCCAACTGAAAACTAATCTACAATCCCTGGGCTGTAGTCCTCCCACCCAACCCCAGCACCTCTGCACCTGTAGGCCCAAATGAAGCCTGTGGAGGCCCTAAACAACCCCACTGCTTACGTGTTTACTGATAAGTAAACTGATAAGTAGCTCCTGCCAGACAGCAGGCAGGAGGGAGAGGAAAGGAGGATGAGTTAGCCTTGCTGACAATTTATTAAGATATAGCAGAATTATGGGATTGAATAACACTTTTCCTGTGTCCACCTCTAGGCTCCTTTAGCCCCTAGAGGATTTTTAACCCTATAGTTCCAAACCTACAACAAAAACTAAATGTATAGCTCTTTATTAAGTTTTGCCATTTCTTTCATCAGGTGCTTCATCACTTAGCATTGACAATGATGTTCTTCTTTTATCAAGTCACCATTTCTATCTGAGGAGACAAAACCATGTACTGCAGGAGAGCTGAAAACTGCAAGAATGAGTTTGGGATATTCAGAATTCAGGGTGTGAGTTTTCCTCCATTGTTGACATACTTGCATCTGTTCTTGTCCCTATCCTACAATACATGATTCCTGTGTAATATAGCCATAGAAGTTTTACTTCAAGGATTTTTTTCTAACATTTTCATACTTGTTTTTATGTATTGGAACCCCTCATCTATTTCTTCTCAACACTTATATTTTTCTTGTGTTGAGAGTCTGGAGATCTTACTGATGTCTGGCAATGTTTGAATATATCAACTTCCAAATGTTTCAGTGGTGCCTTGATAATTTCACATTTCCATATTTCTGAAATCAAATGCTCATCTTCCATACAATCAGGCTGCTGCTGTGCCTGTGTAATGTCTTCAGTAGATATCAGCCTTCTCAAGTTGACTTGTTCTGAAAATAATAGCTATACATATAAATAAAAGAATATTAACACACACACTCTGATGAATTTATTAAAACAATGTTGAAGGACTTGCTGCATTCAGAACAAATATATCTTTATCTTCTCAACATGAGCCAACAGTGTGCACATGTGGCTCAGACAGCCAACCATGTCCTGGGCTGCATTAAGAGAGGCATTACCAGCAGGGCAAGGGAGGTGATTCTCCCCCCTTACTCTGCTCTTGTCAGACCCCACCTGGAGTACTGTGTGCAGTTCTGGAGCCCGCAGCATAGGAAGGACTTGGAACTGCTGGAGAGAGTCCAGAGGAGGGCCACAAAGATGATCAGAGGGCTGGAGCACCTCTGCAATGAGGACAGGCTGAAAGAGTTGGAGCTTTTCAGCCTGGAGAAGAGAAGGCTTCGAGGAGACCTTATAGCAGCCTACCAGTATCTGAGGGAGGCCTACAGGAGGGCTGGGGAGGAACTGTTCACAAGGTCTTGTAATGACAGGACGAGGGGTAATGGGTTCAAATTGGCGGAGGGGAGATTTGAACCGGCTGTTAGGAAGAAATTCTTCACAGTTAGGGTGGAGAGACACTGGAACAGGTTGCCCAGGGAGGTTGTGTATGCTCTCTCCCTGGATGTGTTCAAGGCCAGGCTGGATGAGGTCTTGAGTGACCTGATCTAGTGGGAGGTGTCCCCTCCTATGGCGGGGGGTTGGAACTGGATGATCTTTGAGGTCTCTTCCAATCTAAACCATTTTATGATTCTATGATTCTTATGTCCATCAGTTTAATAATTTGATTTTTAAAATGTTTTTCAGGGTGGTCATGCATGACATTCACTTTGTAAAGCCATGATGATTGCTCATGATTGCGTTCCTGTCTCTTACGCAATTAAAAATGTTTTCCACAAGCCGTTGTTATCCCAGGGATCCAGTATAGATTGTGGTTCCCTGAATTTTTGGTTTTTTTTGCCATTCTTGAGGATAATAGTGTCTTGCACTTTCTTCCAATTCTCAGGAACCTTTTCTGATCATCATGACTTTCTGAAGATAATTGAGACTGGTTGCACACTGATATTGGTTAACTCTCTTAATACCTGGTGTTCCTCTCACCAGGTGCTATGCATGCTTCCCAATGAAAGTTCTTAGTGGTCTCTTGATTCTTCTGATTTGTGTACCTTTGTTTTTCATAGACCACTTATTTTTATTTCTTTAATGATTCACTAGCCAGGAATACTCCTGTCCATCTCTTTTCTGATACCTCACATTAAATTTCACAGCCAAAAGTGAATCTGCAATTTACAGTTTTTTTTCCTGCTTTAGAATTCTAACTTTGTTTCTGAATCTAACTTTCTCTTTAAATTCACCTTCTGTCTGGTTGCAAATCACCTTGTGATTATCATTTATGCCCACTCAGATAGCAGCTGCCCTGGGGTAGGGAGTGTGGTGGAACACCCTTTGGAATGTGCAACAGAGATATGCACATCCTGGCTTGATAATCTCAGAGGAGCATAGCAGACCTGTGGCTTGGCTTATTGTCATGCCAGTTGGGAAATCTATGTTGGAAAGCTCAACCAATCTTGGGCATTGATATAAAAACAGATAAGCAGGTAACACAACATGCTTTTGCTGTTATTCCATGCTTAAATGATATTCTGTGTTCTGCTGTATCCATGCCTGTGATACCTACTGGCAATGCTAATGTCTTATATATTGCAATATAAGCTATATTCCAGACTGGAACTGTTTCATGTTTACCCGGAGCAACTCTAATTTCTTTCACAGGATAGATACATGCAATAGCCAGCATGACACACATATGCTGAGACACAACACAAGACATCTGCCTGCACGTGCTGGAGCAACACTGCATCTCCAAAGACAAGTAAGCCCTGGAGGCATACAAGCCAGGACTAGGTCATAAACCATCTCTCCCCACTTCCCTTCAGCAGCTTGTGGAGCCTGGGGTGAATTAGAAGTCTCTGTATCAGCCAGACTGGCTGGAAAAGCAAGAGACAGAATTCCCTGGAAGCATTCTGAGTACTGTATCAATTTATTGCTAGCTTCACAAGTTGAGAAAATAATAGTTGTGAGTAAATACCTTAAACTTTTGCATTTACCTAGCTTCTGCCCCACTCAGAGGGGCCTGAGCCCATCTAGTGGCCAAGGAGCAATTAACCCCAAAAGCTTTCTCTTCCAGTTAATTAATTTCAATTGAATTCAATTGTTTATGCATATACTATATCTAAATATTGTTTATGTAATGCATTCCATGGCCATTATGATCAAACCAGTTTATTATTAAAAATTAGCAGTCGGGGGTGGAAAAGTTTGAATATCAAAATGAACAAACATTATTAATTTTGAAAAATAATCTCACATTAATTAATCAGAACCCCTTCCATTGCACAACTTCCCTTCTAAAGCAGATTCACATAGAGCATGTTGCACAGGAGTGCATCCAAGCAGATTTCAAATGTCTCCAGAGAACACCCTACAGAGTCTCTGGGCAGCATGTTCTTGTGCTCTGTCATTGTTACATTTAATGTTCTTAAGGATGTGACACAATGGAAAATATTACTCTATTACCCCTTCTCAAAAGCAATTTTATTAACTATAAAAGCAGAAATATGACTATATTGATATACTTACACACATATTGTCAACCCCAATGTATGTAGTGGAGCATAATTCAGACTCTGAGGTAGCAAGACACAAACTCTTAGTGGACATCCCCATGATGACAATAGTGGCCAGCTGGTTGCCACACCGTATCACAACTGTGTATCTGCTATATACTGATATGCATCCTGCCATGTAGGGCCAGTAGTGGCAGGAGGCAGGCAAAGCACATCCCTTGGTTATGTAAGTTAAAAACACCACTGTGCTAGTGCTATAATATGAGGGTGGTCATCTAGTACCCTTGAGGGTCATGATGAGGGTGGTCATCTAGTACCCTTGAGGGTCATGACTTCATCCTCCTTCCCCTTCATCACCTACTCAATGACCTTCCTCCCACCCTCCAAGGTCCTTTGTTGTTTCATTGGCACACAGTCCAGTTTCACAATGTGGGTGGAAGTCCATTATGATGCTTTTCAGTTATTACACTACATGTAATTACACAACAATAGAGCCTTGTCCATTGGTCATGTCTATGGATCAAATAGAGTTTTCCCACCACTAATACTATCACCCTCAAAGTAAAGATTTCCCTTAGGTTTAAGTGAAAATTCCTGTGGTTTAACTTGTACTCGTCAACCTCTGTCCTATCACTGACCACTACTGAAAGAGTCCTGCTCCATCCTCATGACCTCTACCCTTTAGATATTCTTTTTCAGGATCAAGGTCTCCAGGAGATGCTCCAGTTCTCTAATGATTTTTGTGACTGTCTGTTGGACTTTCTCCAGTAGTTCCTTCTCTCTCTCTTGCACTGGGGAGGCAAGAACTGGGCACAATACCCTACTTATGACATGACAGAGCAGAGGGGGAAGAGAACCTCCCTTGACTTCCTGGTCACAGTCTTCTTAATGCACCCTAGAATACTGTTGGCCTTCTTAGCCACAAGAACACACTGCTGGTTCAATGATGTTTATGTTTTGAGTTTTATTAGCTGAGCTTTTCAACCATCTCCATGTACTTTCTCTAGTTATTCTTCCATTAGGTTCAATTTCAAAAAGAACTCTATTTCTTAATTCAATGAAAATCCTATGCATACTATAACTTACTGTGTGAAAAGAATTTTTTTTTGTTATTTCCAACATGGAGGAAGAAGCTCTCAATCAAAAATAGCAATCAGCAATGAATGAATAATCTGAACATTAACTCTGATTATCATTGATCTTCAGTGGTACTTAAATGCCACTGAAGTACGTGGCAAATAAAGGACTTTTTATGAAAATAATCATCCACAAATAGCTAAATAGATTATTCTGTGTCAATGTAAAATAAACCTCCCTTCTCTTGTCCAACTAATTATGTTTGGTACTGAAAAACTATGAACACAAAATGCTATAAAAAGAACTTTTTTTCCCCCAGTAACTCAAATATCAATCTCTTATTTTCAATTTCATTAATCTTCTGGACTGTGCAAATTGGAACTCGGAAAATTCATGGTACAATGTACCGACATAGAAAACAGAACAAGAAATGAAACTGACCACAACACTAATGATAGTTAATTAAGTTCAGGGAAGGAAAAAAGAAATAATGCCTTAGTCCCCAAAAGTCCATTGTATTGCTCAGGTCAAGGTCAATAAAATTATATAATTTTTTTCTTCACCAAAGTTAGTAGTATCTCCAAGGATAGAGATTACAGAGCCTACCTGGACCTATTTGTCCAATTTTGAGTTTTATTTTTTTCTTCCAAGAAGATTTTGATTCTGTCTTCCATGTAAATACATTTCAGGTAGCTGAAGATAGAGAGCCACCTTTCCTTTGTCTTTCTTCAGTCTCAACAAGCACACTCTACAACTACCTGAAGCAGGCTGTAGCAAGGTGGGACTCAGTCTCTTCTCCCAAGTAACTAGCCATAGGATGAGAAGAAATGGCATGAAGTTGCACAGGGGAGTTAATTGGATATTAGGAAAAATTAAGTGAAAGAGTGATCAGACACTGGAATGCACTGCTCAGTGAGATGGTGGAGCCACTATCCCTGGAGGTATTAAAAAATTATGTAGACATGGTGTCCCAGTTTAGGGTCATAAGCTACCTGGGACTGGAGGGCAGAAATGACACTTACTCCTTTTGAAGAGTAAGAATGAAGGTACTGCGCACTGATTGGAAGTTTAAAGGGAGATGCTATTTATGAGTCCTCAGGTGCAAAAGGCAATCAGGTAGCATGAATATACCCACAAGCTAGGCCAAGTCTATTGGACTAAAACCTTCTAGAATTCTCCACCCCCACCACCCCCAGCAGGCCTGAGAGTAGGCTAAAACTGCCCTCCCCAGGTTAGGCCTACAAGGCCTCAGCAGGCCTCATCATGCAGCTCAAAATCCTCTGCCAGCTATAAGTCATTTCCCCCACACAAACCATGAGATAATCAGGGATGTACTCTCTTCCCAGAGAGAAGAAGTGAAGTGGGGAAAGAAAAGGAGGAGAAAAAAGTGTTATCACCCAGACACTGCTTTATAAGCTATGATATTGGAAAACGGAATAAAATAACAATGTTACAACCAGGGTCTGTCAACTGCGATGGGATATTGTAGTTTTCTTAAGGGAACCTAGCCATCCCCTTCCCCCTCATCAAACTACCACATGTCATTTCAGGACATGATCTAGTGGGCATGGTGGTGTTGGGTTGACAATTTGACTTACAGATCTTTTCCAGTCTTAATTATTTTGTGATTCTATGATTCTACAACTAAGACAAAGATCTGTAATGACTGCAAGGATGGGTTATAATCTAAGAAAAATAGTCAGAGGCTTTAAAATAAATATTCAAGAACATTTGGTAGAAATACATGTGGAAAATTGTGAAAAATATTCACACAAGCCCTGAGATCTCTTTTACTCTACTGACAATAAAAAGGGACCTATATAAAATTTAAATATGATTTGGATTGTAAATGACAGTAATTCATATTTTCACCTTAAATAACTTACCTTAGGTGATTGAAGAAATTAGTAGGCATTCTAGAATGAAATAAATACTACTTAAATTTTTGGAAGGCCACACAAAATTATGAAGAATTGTCTCTCCTTAGTGGCAATTTTTTTATCCTTAAAGATTTGTGGAGATGACTAGTACAGCTCTATCAAAAAATTAGGAATGCCATTTACCTCAGTCTGAAGTGAATATTGCTTGATGGTTTAATTCATATCTTTATACTTTTTTCATCTTTCCAATGTCATTTCTTTTTGTCTTTAAGAAGCTTGTCTTTCTGCTAGACATTCTACAAAAAGAAGCACTTAAACCGTTGCATTATCAACATCAATATCAAAAGAAAGAGCTATTTTAAAATGAAAGTCTGTATTTTTATACACTGATGGATTTCTTGAGGTTAAAAAGTAGAGTTTTATTTGTTTTTTGAATATGAGAGATAAATAAATTTTCATGCTAAGATGTTATGTCAGGTTTCACTTCAATTTATAATGCTTAAATGGACATGATAGAAAAAAAGAAAAAAAAACAGGTAGAAAAAAAAAACCAACCAGAAATCAAGAACCTATACACACAACTGTGGTTTAAGTATTTTCTGTCTGTCAGTAGGCTGACTACTTCTTAGAGACTTCATGGAATCCACAATGCATTTCATGTGATCGTAACTGGTGAGAACTGATTTACAGTGCCTGCTATAATATTAATATTTCAATGGAAGCCAACATTAATTGCTATTAGTGGTTCTGAACAACATTGCAATATTGACCAAATTACTTAGATTTACTGCAAGTACAAAAGAAACATTAAGAAATGGAGGGAAAAAAATACTAAAATAAAAAATAAACTAATAGTATTGGCCCTGTAAGCATCATGTTTTTTGTTATAAACACAAAAATGTATCAGCAGGAAGAAACAAAATACAAGATCTTTCTTTCTATTTTGTTTTGACCAGATCTATTGTAAGTGTGATTGTTTATGTTGGAAAAATATCTTCCAGAAATATTTATGCAAAGAGTATAACTTCCAAGGGCACATTTGAGTTTTTTCTCATTATCCAAGTCTCTTAAATTTTAAATTTCTGCTGAGAGTTTCATTAATCTTGAATATATTCAATACCTTCATATTCTTTGAATGATGGCTATATGACTTTTTTTTTTTTCTGACATTCTCTAGCTTACTGGTCTTCTAACCTATGATTCTGTAAGCTTACAGTTATGAGTTACTATGTTTATTAGGATGACATGCTTTTCAGCTGTCTAGATATAAACACAGCTGTTAGTTCCCTAGATGTTGAGTTGCCAGAATTATTTTCATTTTGTTAGGCAGATATAAAAAATAAGACCTTGTTCAGTTAATACTGAAATATGAACTTTTGTTTGTTCTCTTTTCCATCCTTATGCAAAACCATAAATTATGGGCTCTCTCCCCTGCTCAGCAGCTGTAGCTTGTAGGACTGCTATTCAAGGCACAAATGTTTGTAAAACTGGTTTTAAAACGTTTTGATTGCAAGTTGATATATGCCAGAATATTACTGACGTTGACAGTTTCTGTGGCGTATGCTAATGTCAAGTAGTTTAGTGAAGATACATAACTATTTTTTGGTGGAATCTCAGAGCACACGGTATCTGGAGAGGATCTACTCCTCTAAATTAAGTCTATAAACTCAAGCAGATTTATAATAATACACATAATGTATACATTTAGTTGTCGGGGAGAATCAGAAGATGAAATGTACTGGGAGCTTGTGCCTATTCTGAAAACAATTAATTAGTTTATATTGACACAATTTAGGAACAGTCTCATTACTGTATTCTCTTGGAAAAAATACACCTGAAAAAGTGTACAAACAAGAAGTAGGAAATGAGCTAAAAATGATCACATTTTCCTGGTTTATTTCTAATGTGAATCCAGTGACAGAGAGTTTTCATAACGGCATGAGGACTTTGCACTGACAAGTCCTTGTTACACTGCCTGATTTCCTTGCAGAACAGAAGAAATATTCTGGTAAACAGAGAATGTCTGAGTTTCCGATATGGACAATTCTTTTCTCACACTTAATATTGGTTTTTAATGTGTTTGTAGCTAAAAATGCAAGATTCCCAAAGAATTGAAAATATTTATTGTGTCTCCATTTCATAGTGCCCCCCATTTTGTACCTTTATTGGAACAGGAATAAAATAAAGGAGAAAAGTATTGCATGTGGTAAAGCTGATGTGTCCCTACGCATTTCTTATTCATAGAAATTTTAAATATCTTACTGCTGAAAAATTGGCATGCTGTAAATTAATATTGCTTCAGAACTGATTAGAGCTTTTGTTGGAGTACAATTGACACCTCTGGAAAGCTAGCTTGTGCCCCAGGCACCTCTAAAAGTGCCTGCAATCTTGACAGCATGAGTTGTGTTGGTGAATATTTATGTACAATTTGCAAAATATGCTGAGTGGCAAATCAAAAAGCAAAACTTTCTCTGCTGAAGGTGAAGGATGACATACTACACGGAAGCAGTTACACTGATCAGGCACAGCATGCTTGATTTTTTTAAAACAGTTTATCTGTCCATCTAGTGTTCAATCTTTTACAGGGACAGATTATTTTTTAACATTTTATCTCCTCTGCATTTTCTTCATGTATAAACTGTTTTACATATGCTGAGAACAATTCTTTTATTCCTTTTTTTGTTTGTTTTTAATGCTCTAGAAACAGATCGACCACTTGTCACTACCAAATTCCTTTAAGGCCCTCCATTTTCACTCTCGAAGCTTCAGTTGTCTTCTCTATGGTTGTACTTTCAAGAATCTCTTTTTCAGTACATTTCTTCTTTCTTGCAGTATGTTGGATTAAAGATTTGGGGGTTGCATCATTTGGGGATAATCTCCTTTCCCTTCCCATTTCCCTTTCCCTTCCCTTCTAAATTTTAAAATTTTCTTGCTTTCAAAACAAAATAAACTCTTAAAGTTTTATTTTCAGAAGTCTTCTTCCTTCTCCCATTTGCATTCTAGAAAAAAAATAAAAGAAAAAAGAAGAATATATTTCAGTTTGAAAAGTCTCTATGACTATATTTGATCTACAAGCATATTTCTTAAATTTAAAATTCAGCTTACACATTCACACTTTTTTTTTTACATTACAAATCTTTTTTTTCCATTTAAATTAATATTATTAATTGTATTTCAGCCAGATAATTTAAGACTGGACTCCTTAGCTTTAATCTATAAGCATTTACACTGTATAAACATGAATGTTCATTTACAGAAATGTATCTTTATATCTTTATTTAAGAGAAATTTAAAGGCTTTTGAATTTTTATCTATTTATAGTTTTATTTTCCATAGGAATGCAGCTGGTTGATGGAATTAACAGTGAAGACTGAATATAAATGGATATATGTGGAGCAGATTATTTTGCTATTATGTGACATTAAAATTGTAAATTATGTGTAATTGGTGGTATGCATATTAAATGAGGCAAAAACTAGCTTGCTGACAAACACACAATGTAATTATACTGAGAAGAAATTCTGCTCTCGCGAAGTCCCTGAGAAATCGTTTGCTCCATTTAGATATATCTAGTTTAATATTGGAATATCTTTTATGATAAAATGTAAAGTTATTTGAAACTTGCAGAATTTGAAATTAAAGAAACTAACTAATTACATCAAATTCTATCAGATTAATAGATTAGTTTCTGATTTAAATTAGAAAAAATATAAGGCAATTTATTTAGGGATCAGGAATATTTACTACACCTGAAACATTACGCACAGACACACACTCCATCGAATTGATTTGTAATTAATGGGATTTATGTCAAAGTCTGCTCTTGAAGGTTTGTCCCTGAGACAATACAGAAACTCCTCATAATCAACATATACTCAGAGCAGTCATGTGGCTTCTAAATCAAAGTCGCTTATGTCCAGGCGAAAGAGACCTTTCCTGTTTATGCACATTGTTCTGGATTGAGGCTAATTGGAATATTTTATGAGAAAAATTGGATTATAGGCTGTTAAAAGAAAACAATGGTGATGTCTGCTTCACTCATAGGTTTACCAAGATGTACAAAAGCAAGATCATAAACATAGATAAGACAGAGTGTGTCTCTGTCTGCAGGCTCTGATCTCTCTCTCCTTGGCTTCTATCTGGACCTGTGCAACCCAGCTAATCGATTTCTGCTTCTAACCCTCCTGGATGATCTTTTCTTTTAACCTTTCACATAACGTAAATTCTGGGATAAGATTAGAGGGTGAGAAGAAGGTGGAAGGGTGCTTAGGAGCCCCTCTTGGGGACTCTGATCTCTAGGAGGGGTATTGTGTTTCTGTATTACTTTTAACTTGTATATTTCTGTATATAACTATAAGTATTTGTAATATATTGTGAAGATATGTTTGCATATTGTGCTAAGCTGTGAATATAAAGCTTAATTTCTTAACTTCCAGCCAGCTGAGTCTAGTCTGGGTGAATTCAAACGTGTGTCAGAGGGGTGGGGGTGGATAACTCCTAAACCATCACACACGTATAAGTAAAACAAGCAGAACTAGACTTAATATCAAATATCTGCTGAAATACAATATTGTATTATATCCATGAAGCTATGTTGACTTTGATTTCAATAACTATATTACTTAAAAAAACAGAAGAAGATAAAGTAACAATAAAGAACCTGTTTCAAGCATTGAGGCCAATTGACTAACTTAGCCCCCTGCTGTGTAAATCTAAGCCTGTGTTCAGCACAGATGTTCCAACATGAAGCCAAGAGATAAAGCAACTGTCTAAGACAGTGGGCAGTTGAAGTCATTGTGTAGATCTGTCTTTTGACTATAAGTAAAAATCTGGTAGCAGATAACATCTTGATAGATTTGATAGTAAAAAGCAATTGGATGTTAATGAAAATTAAGCTAGTTAGATGAAGTATAATAGTTTACTGTAACAAGAATTCATTCCCAGTACATTTTGGTTCTAGAGAGAGGACTTATTTGTTTAAAGGCTGATTGAAAAAGCTGTGCAGAAATATAGTGGGATAACTCATCATAGCTCTCCAGATACAGAAATACTGCTAATAGTGAAACCCAAGTTTGATCATAGACACAGATGCCAAGATGAAAGATTTCAGCTTTCAGCTTTCATCTCCTACATATATTTGCAATTCAACACACAATGTGTGAATTTGGGCTAACCTTTTTGCCAGATCAGACCAGTAAAGGTCTAAGAGACAACTGGGCAGTAATTGTGCAATGTGATCTTGATGCAAATCTGTGTTAACAGCAAATCAGAAAGAGTGGGTGAGTTGCAACAGAAAGCAATAATGATATTCTTCTGTGTGAGCTCTGGATACATTTTTTTCCAACACACTGGAAAACGCAAACACATTTATCATGGAAGACTACTCCGTTCATTATTATGGAAATAATTAATGCATAGTTATGACTTCTGTGTAAAATTGACCAAATAATGAAATGAAAGCTGTTCTGAGTAACTCTTTGCTTTATTCTAAAAGAGCAGTTAATTGCTTTCGGATATGTTAGAGTTTATTGGTATTGTACAGATGTATATAATCACTGCTTTGCTATACTTGAATAGCTGCCATCTGGCTTTGGATGTTTGCAGCATTTAATAAATACAGTTCTATTTGTATCTGAGAAATACTTACTCTTTCTCTGCCAATGTAAGCAGAATGGCATGACACATAATGAGATTCATCTTTTAATACCACTAATGTATTTATGTATTATAACTGACTCTTCTGGTTTTGGCTGGGACAGTGTTAGGTTTCTTCTTAGTAGCTCATATGGTGGTGTGTTTTGGATTTGTGGTAAAAAGAGTGTTGATGTTTTAACTATTGCTGAGCAATGCTTGCACAGCATCAAGGCCTTTTTTGCTTCTTCTCATGCTGCCCCACCAGTGAGGAATCTGAATGCACTAGAACTTGGGGAGAGAAACATCTGGAACAGCTGACCAAAGTGGACCAGGGGAGGTTCATGATAGAAATTAGGAAGCACTTCTTCACTGAAAGGATTATCAAATATTGGAATGATCTGTCTAGGGCGGTGGTTGAGTCATTGTCCCTGGAGGTGTTCAAGTACCATGTGAACTTGGCATTCAGGGACATAGTTTAATGTTGACCCTTTGGTGCTGATTTGAGGGTTGGACTGGATGATCTTTGAGGTTTCTTCCAACTGGATGAATTCTGTGATTACAGAATGATCCTCAGGCAGTGCTTCAGTGGGGTTTGCAGCTGGGGTACAGCCCCAGCTCTTGAGTGCTATCTTCAGATGAGGGTGTCCCTGCTTCTGTCTGAGCTACAGTGCAGAGTAGGCCCTGATGGACCCTGCTGAGCCAGGCTCCATTGTTGGGCTAGCCACTTAGCCTGACCTTGAACAGTCCTGTATCCATGGCACTGAATGACTATCCCAGGGCTTTGTTTGACCCTGCTTTCCCTCACTGAGCTTGAATGAGAACCCATAGCTTTCAGAACCTCAGACACAGGATGTTGCCAGGCCTATGGTCTGCAAATTGAAAATATGCATCTGTCATCCATGTATGCAAAACCATATTCAGAAGTGTGATGGTTTAAGCCCCCTGGGACCCCCTGTCTTTTCCCAA
>VWZI01006931.1:0-16718 GCA_013396835.1 Psilopogon haemacephalus
AAAAGGTGGGGGGGCAGGTAATGGCAAACCCAGTACACATGGCTTCACAACAAACAAACAAACTGTACTTGTGTCACTGCATAAGTGGGCAAGGGAAAAACTCCAGGTGTGACCCCTCTGAAGTTGTGTAAGGCATTTGATCACCCACAACACCCTTCTCTCTAAACTGAAGAGAGAACAGTTTTATGAAGGGACTAGTAGATATCTGTATGACTGTGTCAACATTGTTACAGTCAATGACTCAACATCCATGTGGAAACCAGGAACAAGTGGTGTCCCTCAACATTGGGACCAATATTATTAATTACTATAATTATATAGATGTTGTATTACATTGACATCATCAGTTACATACACAGGGGATCGAATGTACTCTTGGAATGTTTGCAGACAACACCACACTGAGTGTTGCAGCTGACATGTCTGCCACCCAAGCTTGGGAAGTAGGTGTATGTGAATGTCATGAAATTCAACAAGTCTAAATCCAAAATCCTGTACCTGGGCCAGAGCAATCTTCAATATCAGGACAAACTTGAAAATTAATGGATAGAAAGCAGTCGTTTGGAGACAGACATGAGAGTACTGGTGGATGAAAAACTGATCAAGATACAGAAAAGAGCATTCACAGCCCGGAAACCAAATTATGTCCTGGGCTGCATAAAGACTCAACCTGGAGTACTGTATGCAGCTCTGGGGCCTTCAGTACAAGACATGGATCTGTTAGAATCAGTCAAGAGGAGAGACACAAAAAAGACCAGAAGATTGAAGCACATCTGTAAAGAAAGGGTGAGGTAGTTGGAGAAGACAAAGCCCCAGGGACAATTTATTGTGTCCTTTCGATACTAAAAGATGGTTTATAGGAGAGTTTAACAAGGTCTGCAATGATATTACAAGGGGCAATGGTTTTAAAGTGGGAGCAAATATCAGTAGATTGGACACATGGAAGAGAGTTATTTTGAAATTTTTTCATTGTGAGGATGGAAAGACATGGAAACAAATTTCCCATAGAAGCTGTGGATGCCCCATCATTGGAAATGTTCAAAGTCAGTCTGGGCAGGGTTTTGGGTAATAAAATATAACCGAAGCCATGGAGGGGATTGGACTAGACAATTTTAAAAAATGCTCTCCTGTCCAAAGCATTCTGTGAATCTTTAGTCACTGAAAGTGGAGTAATTTGAAACTTCCTGTAATCATGCTTTTAAAAATTGAATTCTTACTTTCGTACGTATTTATATCTCCTTGGAGATTCTACTTCAATAAACAAATTTGCATTGTGTACAAGTAAACTTTCAATTGAGTATGCACAGTGGATAATTTATGAAGTAAATACAGATATTTATGAACATTGGCATAGATATATGAGAAAAAATAAATAAGTGTTTATGTGTAAAAGCAAATCCACTGATGTGTGTAAAATCCAGATACATTTATTTTTTTAAAAAAAGGAAGGCTCTATCATTGTTCCTACAGAGATCTGAATTTCCTTGCTTGTTCATCTCAATTGACCTAAAGTTTCAGACTTGCAACCAAATTACTTTATGTGATGAAGCATTGATTCACGATGAAAAACTCAACATGAGCCAACAGTGTGCACATGTGGCCCAGACAGCCAACCATGTCTTGGGCTGCATTAAGAGAAGCATTACCAGCAGGGCAAGGGAGGTGATTCTCCTGCTTTAATCTGCTCTTGTCAGACCCCACCTGGAGTACTGTGTGCAGTTCTGGAGCCCCCACCACAAGATGGGTGTGGAACTGTTGGAGAGAGTCCAGAGAAGGGCCATGAAGATGATCAGAGGGCTGGAGCACCTCTGCTACAAGGACAGGCTGAAGGAGCTGGGGCTTTTCAGCCTGGAGAAGAGAAGGTTTTGAGGAGACCTTATAGTAGACTTCCAATATCTGGAGGGGGCCTACAGGAGGGCTGGGGAGGGGCTATTCACAAGGTCTTGTAATGACAGAATAAGGGGGAATGGGTTTAAACTGGTGGAGAGGAGATTTAAACAGGATGTTAGGAGGAAATTCTTCACAGTGAGGGTGGTGAGACACTGGAATATGTTGCCCAGGGAGATTGTGTCTGCTCCCTCCCTGAATGTGTTCAAGGCTAGGCTGGATGAGGTCTTGAGTGACCTGTTCTAGTGGGAGGTGTCCCTGCCTATGGCAGGGTGTTAGAACTGGATGATCTTACCTTCCAACCCTTCCAACCTAAACCATTCTTTGATTCTATGATTCTATGTCTTGTAAGCTCTAATAACTGTTATGGTTCAGTTCCTAATAAATGCAAAGTAATACAGTATTTTTTAACACATTAAAAATAATTGATCAGGAAAAATCCTAAACTATCTGAAAATAAATGAAAAATCACAAAATTTGAGTAGTTGGATAAGCATACTCATGTTTAAAATGTATTTATGCTTTGCTGCATATCACTGAAGTTACTTAGATGAGGAGGCTATGCAGTAGAGTAGCATCACTAGGCAAGACTAATGTTTTGCTGTATCAGAACTGTTTGGTTTGGTTAGCAGCTTTGTTTTTTTTGGAGATTATTTTAATGTAAAATAGCCCCTATTCTCATTTACCAATATACTTTTTTTAAAAAATACATTATTCATAAGGAGTTTGTATCGATAGGGCTATTTCCATATCTAATCACAAAACTATTTTTTAACTTTATAACCATGCTTTGAAATAACTGATTTACCTTACTTAAAAGTAGTTTACTAAAAGGATTCATAGACAGGAAAGAATATTTCAATGATCCTACTTTTTACTCACAATATATTTTCCTAGTTTCTTGCCTCAGAGTTTTATCATTAACTGTTTATTGAATAAGAAAAAGTCACAAAAAATAAAATTAGCAGAATCTTTATTTAGGCTAAAAAAAGTATTTTCAGCTTGATCTGGAATGAGCTTTGGCATCTGCAACCCTTCAGTATACTGGGCAGATGGTAACACAACAGGGAAGGTTAGGAAGCCAAGTCAATAGCGAAGTGACACCAACTTTTGCTTCATGTTATGTGATCACCTTACTCTGAGACACTGTGGAGATTCTTCTTGTAAAATGGTCTCTTTGCCTGTTGTTCCTTGAATCATAAATTGGGATGCACAGCTGACAAGGAACAATTTTTATTAAGGGCTATTCAATATAGAGAACTTCATTACTCAGAGCATCATCCTTCTGAGCCCACTACAGGAGAAAATAGAGTGAGAATATGTCAACTTTAAGGCACAGCAGATTACTCCATCACAGCACAATGCATACATATGTTTCTGAACTCCTAGGTGCGATCAGTGCTGAGACTGAGGGTGTGTTCCTGATAAATACATACACATGCATTCACAGCAGTCATAGCAAGTACCACAAATTACACAGAGAACACCTTTACAAGCACCCATGTAAACACATATAGGACTCATATAATCAAGAATAATGGGGGTCAATATTAAGCTTGCTTTTGGAGTTGTCAGGATTGATCACTCTAATTTATTTATTCACAAACACACTCATATTCACACATCTAGAACAGACTTTAAGTCTATCCAGTCTCAATGTCATGTTTGCTAGTGGTGACACATACAAGTTTGTGTCTGCCCTGTAGATGGTCTCCAGACTGTGGGCTCCTCCAGTTTCCTCACTCCCTGATTTCCTCTAGAGCAGTTGAACCCTTTGGTGGGAGGGTGTCTCTTTCTCTGGATATTGGTAGTTGTGGTTCATATCCTACTCCCTGAGTAGTCCAACTTGAAATTTGTAGACTGTTACACACATACCCTCAGAGTAAAGAGATCAGTAATACTGAAAGACAGTTTGAAATATGATTCAATCAGAAATCAGAACAGATTGTGTTGATGTACTGATCAGACTGTGCTTAATCCTTTTTTTCTCTGTTTTGCCATGGTTGTTCTCCATGTTCCACCTTAATCAGTCCTTTTCCCTGATTTTGGCCCTTACCTAAGACATTACATTTTCAGTTTTGCACAGTACCAAGATTCATTTCCTCACTGTGTTTCACAACAAATCTTATAGACCTTTAGGCAGTAATCCCATTTAATTTTCATGGCATTTCAAGGAAAGACATTATTATTTTGATCCTTTGGTGAGCTTCACAACAGGGATAATGGCCTAATCATTGCTTTTTGATGTTTTTAGGAGTGGTTGGTTCAGTTCCTAGTGCTCATGATGTCATTGTTTGTCAGACCCTAGCTGTATCTCTGTTTAACTGGATTCACTTTTAGTCACAAAACCTGACATTTCATGTAGAGAGCCAAGTTACAATGAGGTAACTCTGGAATTTACTTCACAATACAGCAATACCTCATCCTGAAAGACTGTGGAGATGCCTCTATGTAAAATAGTCTGTGGCTGCTATGCCTTCAGTCACAAGCTGGAATTCATAGCAGACAAGAAACAACTGCTCTTCATAAAACCAAATTTATACTAGAAGTGATCATAGTGAACAAAGATTAGCACATTCCATGGCACTAAATCTTACAAAAGAAGACTTCCAGCAGCAATCAAGTACAGGTAATCTGAAGAAATCACAAGAAAAAGTTTTTATGGTTCTGTGAAAGAAAGATGTTGAAAGCTGCTCTATCTCTGTAAAAAGAAATTCCTGCTTGCATTGTAGGACTGTCCATTAAATGTGAGTATTAAATCCATAGCTGTGTGTGTTGGTTTGAGCTAATTGGAGGATTTGAGTGAGAAATTAGACTATTGGCTGAGAGAGATAAACACAGTGTGTCACTTCACTGAGTTTTACTGAGGAAAGAAAAAAAAGTTGTTTTAAGAACTGTTCTCAAAACAACCAGATTAGCAGACTGCTTGTGTCTGTGATGTCTGTGGCTGCTCTTCTTGCATGTTCTCCATTTTTTCTGTCTTGGTAGCTAATTCAGAGTAAAATTACTAACTCCTTTCTATCACTAATCCCTCTGACCGATCTTCAGCTTATCTGCAGCATCAATTGGTGGTGAGATAAGACTGGGGAAGGGGGAAAAGGTGGTAGGAGGGGTTTGGTTACCCTCTCTTGGGGATTTTGGTCTCCGGGGGAGGTGTGGTGTCTGTATTATCTTTTCACTGTATATATCTGTAAATATCTGTTATATCTTGTAAATATTTGCTTGTATATTGTGCATTGCTGTGAATATAAAGCTTCATTTATTAACTTCCAGTAGTTTTTTTGAGTCCTAGCCGGGGTTTACAAAAGGTGGGAGGCAGGTAACTGCTAAACCCCTACACTGTGGAATGGGATTGAGTTGGATTCACTATGATCTGGATCCTTCTGCAAAGAAAGCAGGGAGCAATACATTTAACAACATGTGAGAGAAGAGAGAAGGCATCCACTGCTAAAAATACATAAAGGCATGTTTTTTTTCTGAAAGGCAGATAAACTTGATAGAGAAAATAATGATTCTGATCAAATCCTGAGTAGCAGTTGTGGTAGACCTGAAGGGTCAAGATAGGCCTGTATGTGTGTTGGCTTGCCCAGGCATTTTTTTCTGCCTTCCCACTGTTTTGAGGAAGAAGCAACCGTGGGAAAAGGGACAAAAGATCTGCAGCCATGGAGTCTGAGCACTCTGGCTTACACAACTTGTTTTTCTCCTGTTTATATCCGTGGTAAAAAAAGTGCACACACTTGCCTTATGCTAAGCCTGTGCTAGGCCTATGGTCTCTCCCTATATGGTTATAGTAAACCTGTGGCTTCACCCAAATATGGTCATAACTTGGCTTGCTCCACTCTATTGGATAAGCTATTATGTCCAAAGGACCAATCAATCTCAGGCATTAATATAAAAAGAGATAAGCAGATAAGACAATGTGCTTCTGCCATGCCTCTGCCATTATTCTATGTTCTGCATCCTTGCCTGTAATGCCTTATTATTATATATAGTAACATAACCTATATTCTAGCTTCAAGTTTACCAAAGCAACTTGAATAGACTTCATGTAATTAGCTTCTTACTACAGCCAGCATGAGATACACACCACTGAGACACATCACAAGACTTCTGCTTGCATCTCCTGAAGATGAGCAAGCCTTGAAGGCACGCAGATTGTCAAGAGCTGGGAACAGGTCAGAAACTGTCCACCCTCTCTCCTTCTCCCAGCAGCCTGTGGAGCCTGTGGTAAATCAGAAGTCTCAGCAGCTGCAGCAGCAGCTGCAGCAACAGCTGCAGCCGCATCCAGCCAACAGCCAGACCAGCAAGAAAGGCAAGAGATAGAACTCCCTGCAAATGTCCTGAATACTCTCCATTCATTACTAGCCCCACAGGAAGAGAGAAATAATATGTGTGAGTAAAAACCTAAAGCTTTGCATTTACCTAGCTTCTGCCCTAAGCAGAAAGGTGCTGAATATGTCTAGTGGCCAAGTGGCACTATTAACTGCAAGAATTAGTTAATTAATCCAATTGGATTGATCACTTATACATATTGGTAGCTAGTTCTAGATCTAGATGTCATTTATGTAATGCATTCCATGACTGTTACGATTGAACCTGTTTATTATTAAAATTTGGTGGTTGAGGTTGGGAAAATTTGGATGTCAAAATTAATAACAATATTAATTTTGGAAAAATCATCTCACATTAATCAGAACTGCCATTCCATCACAGCAGTCCCTTTACTGTAGTAACTAACAAAAAATGTAGAGCATTTAAATTCAAAGAAGATTTCTTTTGTCTATGCTCAGTTTTCCTATGAGGGATGTGATTTTGTTAAGTCATCTGATTAAGGATAATGAGAATAAACACAAACTCTAGGGAACAGTGTTGTGGTGGACCTGACAGGGTCAAAAATTAGGCGTATACATGTGCTGGCTTGCCTAGACATGTTGAGCTGCTCTGGACTTCTTGAGTAATCTTTTCAGATCTGACAGATATGACAAAGATGTCTTTTCTATAGAAAAACATTGTGCTCTTGAAGCATTACTTGACTGTCAGGTAAGGTGTCCAAGGGTATCTCAAACTCCACTCTGTATAGAAACAATGGAGTCAAGCATTGATTTTTCAGGTAAAATGACTTTTCTGATCCAACAACTGTATTAATTCAATTGACAGTGACTATAATAATAATTTATACATTTAGTTTACATGTTAATACTTTAGGCACTAATTCTAAGTGCCCAAAATAAATCTCATCACTGGTTACTATTTTCTTTCCAAATAGTAAAATCAATATTGTCCTTGATTTACAGCCTACAGAGCCAGAAGCAATACTAAGTACATTGAGTGATTATTTAATAAGGATGTATGTACAATGACATTTACTGAGGGAATACTTTGTCTTTTAAAACATATTAATGTGTAGATAGCTAGCACTGTGAAGGTGGGTTTTAAAGCTCCAAACCACTTCCTATTCTTCAATTATTACAACAATTTTCTTGTGAGGAAACAGCACACAAACCACCTAAAAATATTGTAATGGCAGTGCAGTAGAAGAGTGGCATGGCAGCAATGCCATAAAAACAAAGTAATAGATAATTTTGCAATTAAAACATGTTAAATTACCAGGAAATTTAAAATTCCATATTCCTAATTATTCAGTGATTGATTTCCCAAGTCTAATACTCTTTTCATCTTACATGTACAGAAGCTATATTTGATTGTTATTCCTTGATTATAATATTTTTTTGTCAGGATGATGATAAGTCAACTTGTCATTTCCAATTCTTTTGCAAAGTAGAGTTCATTTACTTAAGTATCCCTAGAGAATTTCATACAAACAAGAAACAAATAAACAAACAAACAAAACCCCACAAACCAACAAACAAAAAAACCCCAGCCAAAAAACAGGAAATTATTTGAATGGCTAGGCACAGAAATATTTTGGAAAAAGTTTATTAATAATTTAAGTGATAATGATAAATAATAAGATAGCAAAGCCTCAAGTATGAGAAAACAAGGGGAAACATAAATTTAAAGAAGTAGAGCCACAAGACTTTCTTTAAATAAAAGAGAATTCATCTTGCTGTACATATTTGTACATATTTTTTGTATGTACTACACATTTAAAACACAGAGCCATACAATGGAAAATTAATCTCAGAATCACACAAAATCACAGAATGACAGGTGTTAGAAGTGACTTCAGAGATCACATAGTCCAATCCCCCTGCTAATGAAAGTGTGCGTAGATCAGGTTGAACAGGAACATGTGAAGGCAAGTCTCCAGACAAGGATATTCCCCAATCACTCTGGGCAGCCTGTTCCAGTGCTCCATTACCCTCAAAGCAAAAACAGTTTTTCCTTAAGTTCAAGTGAAATCTCCTATGTTCTAGCTGGTATCTGTTGCCCCTTGTCCTAGCACTGGTCACCACTGAAAAAAGTCCAGCCCCATCCTCACTACCTGCATTGGTAAAATTCTCTCTCAGTGACTTTCTCCAGGCTAAAGAGTCCCAGATGTCTCAACCTCAACTCCTCAGAGAGATATTCTAGTCCCCTAATCATCTTCTCAGCCCTCCATTGGACTCTTTCCTGTAGTTCCCTGTTCCTCTTAAACTGGGGAGCCCAGAACTGGACATAATACTCTGGGCGCAGTCTCACTTGGGCAAAGTGAAGGGAAAAGAGACCCTCCTGGAACCTCTTCTTAATGCAACCCGGAACACTGTTGGCCTTCTTGGCCATGAGCTCACTGCTGGCTCATGGGGAACCTGTTGTCCATCAGCACTCCCAGATCCTACTTCACAGAGCTGCTTTCCAGCACATCAATATCTAATCTGAATTGATGAATGGGGTTATTCCTCCACAGGTGCAGGACTCTACACTTGCCATCGTAGAACTTCACAATGATTGCCTCTGCCCAGCTCTCCAGTCTATACAGGTCTCATTGACACACTTTCTGGTATGTCAGTCACTTTTCCCAGGTTTGTATCATCTGCAAACCTACTGAAGGTACACTCTGTTCTTTCATCCAGAATGTTGATAAGAATGCTGAACAAGACTGCATCTTGTAATGCAGTAATGACCCTTGAAGATCACCACAAGCAACAGGCCCCTAGCTAGGTTCTTCACCGTTGATTACAATCCTTTGTGCTCCATCATTTTATTGGTTCTAATTCTACTTCACTGCCCACTCATCTAAGCTTACCTCTGAGGATGTTTAGGAGACAGTGTCAAAAGCCTTGCTGAAGCTGAGGTAGACAAAATCAAGTTCTCTCTCCTCATCTACCCAGCTGGTCACACCATCATAAAAGGCTATCAGATTGGTCAAGTATGATTTCTCCTTCATGAATCTATGTTGACTATTCCTAATACTCTTCCTCTGCATGCTTAGAGATGACCTCCAGAGTGATCTGTTCCATCATCTTTCCTAGGGTGGAGGTAAGGCTGACTGGCTTGTAGTTTCCTTGATCATTCTTCTTGACATTTTTGAAGACTGGAGTGGCACTGAGTTTTCTCCAATTCTTAAACACCCCTCCTATTCTCCATGACCTTTCAAAAATTATGGAGAGTGTCTTAGCAATAGATATAGCCAGCTCTTTCAGCACAGTTATTAGATCACCTACAAATATTTGTAGCATAGATATGCTGCAAATGTGAGATGTGATGAATCACACAGCTTCTGAATAAAAATCACATTTCCAGAAAATATCCTGTGCTTTAAAAAACTATTCAAATTGTTTAGCTTCTGTCTTGTATCTACAGATAAGTAGGAATGAAGTCCTCTGAACTGGAGATCATCAGTTGATAAAAAGTTCCAGTTTGTAGAGCTTTCCTCCATGAAAAAGATAAAAAGGTTTCCTCCTTTTGAAAGAAGCATCCAGATGTGTAGGAACATGTTGCATGCCATGCAAAAACAGAGAGGGAGTATGAAATATTTGAAGAATGACTTGGGGAATACAAGTTATGCATGAAAGACAGAAAAGGAGAAGAAATGCATCCTGTTGGTTTAGAAAAATATGGAAGGCCATCTTTAAAAAAGGATGATCCTTGGATCCTTAACGCTAATAGAATTTGATGTATTAGGAAAAAAATGTCTATTTATTTTGAATTACAGTGACCATTGAGGATGAATCATCCTAACTTTTTCCCTAGGAGAATTAACATTTGTAGGAGAAATATACACAGAATTATGATTCCTAATGACTAATGAGCTTAAGGCTGCTCCAACTCCATTCATTTGAGTAAGCCTGACTTTACTATACCTCAGTTTTGATTTATGCAATATTACGAAAATAAATTCACTGTTATTACAGTTTGAAAAGTGAATTGGGGAAAAAAAGCATAACTTAAGCACAAAAACTCTGAATGTGTCAGCAAAACATTCTCCGAGTAACAGAAAAATTGTGAAGGCAAGAAAATGCCCAAATAATTTTGCTGTCATTTAAAAAAAAATAAATCTAAAAGGTTAAAGCTATGCTTGCTCACCTTGTTGAACAATTATTCTGCCTGTTTTAGTGTATTGTCTATGAATATCCTTCCTATTTGTTTCCTTCTACATGTGCTTAATTTGAAGTGTTGCATCCTACACTTATAGAAAAAAACCCACAACATTAAGCTAAAGCATGAAGTAAGGCTTATGCTTCACTTAATTGCTGAATGTTCTATTTGCTAGAATATGAAGGTGGTATTTATCCATGTATTTAATTACAAATAATTAGTATCTATTTTTTAAGGACAATGAGACCAAGATTTTTCTCTAAGAATATACATTCTTAAAATTATGCTGCAGTTCTCTCCTGTAATATGGCATAGCTGAAAACTTCAGTTGTCTCTTCATTTAGTTTAATTTTTGTGGATATAGTATTCATACAGGAGCTAGGGAATTAGTTTCAAAAATTAATAAATAATAATTAAAATAAAAGAAAAAAATCATTTATCTGATGCCATGAACTTAAAGATTTTAACTGCAGCAGATGGGAAGTAGCAGGAGGTTAGGAGGACCTTCCCTTCACCTACGTTTTTGTAAGGTTAACATGGAAATAGAATCACAGGTATTGGATCCAGATTCATGCAAACAGGAATCAGTAATTAATTGTTTATCTACTTTAAATAGAGACCATATGTTTAGCTTTTATAATTGTTTTTCAATATAATTTTAGTGTCTCATTAAAAAAAAAAAATTAATTAATCATAATGTTAATGTTGAATTAATCATAATGTGAACTGTGAATATATATGATTTCTAAGTGATCTACATAATAAATGACTGCCTAAAGATTTATGACATCTTTCTGACCTACAAATAAAACTGCGTAACATAAAAACACCGTGGTAGGTTAGATATTAATATGATGTGGTCCAGAAGAGCTGATACCCTGTTTTTCTCCAATGCGTATTTTTTTATATTGGTCCAATATTGTCGTTTATGCATATTACACCAAAATAATCAAGATGCTCAAAGAGCTGGGTCTGTTTAGCCTGGAGAAAAGGGGAATCTCATTAATGCTTATGAATATTAGAAGGGAAAGTGTCAGGAGGATATAGCCAGTCTCTTCTCAGTGGTATTTAGTGACAGGACAAGCAGCAATGGTCACAAACTGGAACACAGGAGATTCTACAGAAACATTGCATCCATTTTTTAAAAGAGTAGAAAGGAGGACCCTGGGAACTACCATCCTGTCAGCCTCACCTCTGTGCCTAGGAAGATGATAGAACAGATCCTTCTCTTGTGGAAGGACAAAATAGGTCTAAATATATTCTGGCTTGCCCAGACAAGTATCCCTGTTCCCCCTCTGTCTGCTGATGGGGGAAGCAACCATGGGAAAGGAAAACAAAGGCTTGATGCCATGAAGTCTCCTCCTGTCTTTTAAATAGAGTACCCACATGTGTTTATATATTTGTTTGTTTTCTGCCCTAAAAGGTTAAAACCAAGCTCGAGATCACTTAATATGGTGAAGTTTGACTAACTGCCATTCTGACTGAGTAAGCTCCGTACTCCAAGAGCCATTAGTCTCAGACTGAATTGAAAAAAAAGAGATGAGCAGGTAAATAAAACATGCTCTGCCTTAATGCTCTCTGCCACTGTGTATGTGCTCTCTGCTGCTGTATCCTGCCATGCTCTAAGTTCCAAGCCAGCCCTGATGCTTTGGTCTTGTATACCTGGAATTACCTTGGGGTACCAGGAATAAACATTAAGTGCTTTCATGCTTAGGCAGTGTGATATTGTGCCTGTTTGCACATCATCAAGACATGATGCCAAGTTTGCACATCTGTGAGCCTTCTGCTGAGACTGGAAGCATTGGAAAGGACACAGAGTCATACAAGAGGAACCAGGATCAGGTCAGAGATTGTCTGCCTCTCTTGCAGCACCCTGTTAGAGTCTGGGAAGATCCAGAAGCCTCAGCCAGTAACCAGACACTGACAGAACTCCCTTCAAGTGTTTGGTACTGTCTGGAAACTATAGCATAGCCCTGGAAATCTGGAGATATTATTTTGTGACTAAATACTTAAAGCCTCTGTAACTAATTCTAAGTGTCTTCTGCCTTAAGCAGAAAGGAGCATTTCAAGTCCCTCTAGTGGGAAAGAGGTATAATTGACTTCAAGATTCCAATTTCAATTAGTTGAATTAATGTTTGTTATATTATTGCTAGTTATTTCTTAAGTGTTCTACATTGCATGTGTTTTTCCTCTGTGTAATGTTTTTCATGACTGTATGTGAGATTCCCGGATATCAATATTAATAAACTATATTAATTTTGGAAATAAATTCTCACATTACAATTATACCTCCTAGATGACATGCTAAAGCACACAAAGGACAGGAAGATAATTCAAGACAGCCAACACGGCTTTAACAGCGACAAATCTTGTGGCTTTCTATGATAAAGTGACTATGCCAGTAGATAAGGGATGACCTATGGATGTCATTCTATCTGGAATTCTGCAAGGCCATGATCCCCCCACAACATCCTACTCACCAAGTTAGAGAGATATGGATTTAATATGGGTGGACTGTTCAGTGGATAAGGAATTAGCTGGATATCACTCAATGGCCTGAAGAGCAGTGAGAATTGCTGCCCCTCAAGTGTCTGTACTGTTTAATATTTTTATCAATGGTGTAAACAGTGGGATTGAGTGCACTGTCAGCAAGTCTGCAAATGACACCAAACTGAATGGTGCTGTTGATATGCCAGAGGGATGCGATGTCATTCAGAGGGACCTGGACAAGCTGGAGAAATTGTCACATGAAGTTCAAAAAGAGCAAGTGCAGGGCTCTGCACCTGGGATGGAACAATCCTCACTATCAGTACAGACTAGGGGATGAAATGATAGAAAGCAGTCCTGTGGAAAATGACTTCTGGGTGCTGATGGACAGAAAGCTGGACATGAACAGACAGTGTGTACTTGCAGCCCAGAAAGCGAATCACATCCTGGGTTGTACCAAAAAATGTGTGGCCAGAAGATCGAGTAAAGTGATTCTGCCACTTTGTTCTGGTGAGACCTCACCTGGAGTAGTGCATCCAGGTCTGGATTCCCCAATATAGGAAGGATATGGAAACAATTGAGCAGATCCAGAGGTGGGCCATGAAAATGATTACAGGGTCGGTAAATGTCTGCTATGAGGACAGGCTGAGGGAGCTGGGGTTTTTCAGCTTGGAAAAGAGAAGGCTCAGAGGACACTTGATTACAGTCTTCCAGTACCTGAAGGTGACCTACAAGTAGGATGGAGAGAGACTGTTTAGAAAGAGCTATAGTGATAGGATGAGGGGTAGTAGCTTTAAACTAGAGAAGAGCAGATTTAGATGGGATGTTAAAAAAAAAAATGTTATTTATCATAAGTATAGTAGAACTCTGGAACAAGTTGTCCAGGGAGGTGGTTTGGGTCCCATCCCTGGAGATACTCAAAGTGAGTCTTAACAGGTCCAGACAGCCATGCCTAAAGCACAATATGGCAATGGCAGCAAGCTTGCCTGGTAATGCTGCTGTGAGTAAACACCCTTCTAAATCAGGTCCCACAGCAGCATCCCTGCCTGCTCTGGCCACAGCAGCAACTGCAGTCTCCCAAGCCCTGCCTGCCCCAGCTGCTGCAGCTCCAGTCCTAGCTCCATGCAAAGCAAAACAGAAGACAAATAGACCAGTGCTGCATGGCCCAGACAACCTGCATGAAGGAAGTTCTAAGGTTACATCCTCACTTGCCCCAGTGAAAGCTAAACAAAATAATGAAAGAAGATAAGGGCAGTTAGATATTGTGGAGGATTGTATTGATTGGGGGTGATTGAAGAGGCTGAAATTATAAGTTATGTAGCTTTTATAATTTCCAAAAGCCCCAGCCACAATCTTTGTGTAGATTAGTTTAAGTTTGGGTTCTAATCCGGTCAGGAAAAGTCTTCACGAGGAGGCCTTTTCTTGTAATTCAGGAAAAATCAGGAAAAATGGAAAGGTTTGGGCATGAAACAGCTTTGCCCTACTTACAAATGGGAGACTGTCTCAAAGTCCGTGTGAGGTTCACGTCTCCAGGTCCATCATGATTTGTTTTTCCAACCCAAGAATGGTGTTACGTGCAGTACCGTGTGGAACTGGATAGATGTCCAGCCATATGATGCCATCATTAGCACATATTGCTTGCCAGAACAAGAACAAGGTAAAGCGATATAGTCAATCTGCCATGCTTCACCATACTTGTATTTTGACCATTTCTCACCATACCATAAGGGCTTGACTTGCTTGGCCTGCTTAATAGCAGCACAAATGTTAGAGTCATGTATGACTTGGATGATAGCATCCAGGGAAAAGTCAATTGATGTATCATGTGCCTATTGGTAGGTTGAATCTCTGAGTTAAAGTCCAGATGAATCATGGGCCCACCGAGCTAAGAACAGTTTGCCTCGGTGTTTCCAATCAAGATTAAGATGACAGTTTGTATCAACTTGAGAAATTTTGGCAGCTTGATCTGCTTGGTGGCTGTGTTGATGTTCCTCAGTAGCTCTGCTTTTTGGCATGTGTGCGTATACGTGCCACACCTTAACTGGAATTTTCTCCAGTTGTGCATCAATATCCAGCCATAGATCAGCACACCATATAGGCTTTCCTTTCCTCTGCCAACCATTCCTTTTCTAGTCCTTTAGCCAAGCCCATAGAACACTGACTACCATCCATGCATCAGTGCAGATGTATAGGATAGGACTACTTTTATGTTCAGCTACATCAAGAGCAAGTTGGACTGCTTTTTCCTCAGCAAATTGACTGGATTCACCTTCTCCATCTCTCACTTCAGTATCTGTCCCGGTAGGACTCCATAGTGTTGACTTCCATCTTTGCTTGTTCCCAACAAGATGACAGGAACCATCTGTGAACAAAGCATAGTTCTTTTCCTGATGAGAGAGATCACCATAAGGAGGAGTTTCTTCAGCATGAATTGTTTTCTCCTCTGGAGGTTTCGTACAGTTTGAGACTTCATTCAGTTGGTGATCACTTCCACCAGACTAGGTTGATCAAGAATACACATTCGTGCCTGATGTGTTATCAAAGCCATCCACTTAGACCTGGTTGCATGATGCTTAGATCTGTGTCATGATGTGGTGATGAACCTTTGCCTTTGAACATCCAGTTTAGAACAGGCAATCTAGGAGCTAAAAGCAATTGTGATTCAGTTCCAATCACTTCAGAAGCTGCTTTCACTCCTTCATAGTCTGCTAGTCTTTCTTTCTCTGTTGCAGTGTAATTTGCCTCTGAACCTCTGTAGCTACGACCCCAGAAACCAAGTGGATGACCATGTGTCTCATTTGGAGCTCTCTGCTAAAGACTTCAAGTTGGACCATTGTCACTCACAGCCAAATACAGAATGTTTTTAATGTCTGGACCAGTTTGAACGGGTCCCAAGCCCACTGCATGCACTACTTCTCGCTTTATCTGATCAAAGGCTGCTTGTGGTTCAGCACCCCACTTGAAGTTGTTACTCTTGTGAGTCACATCATGCTGAGGTTTGACAATTTGACTGAATCCAGGAATGTGTGGTCTCCAAATCCCTCTGCACCCAACAAGGATAGAGTGGCCTTCTTATTTGTGAGAACTGCCATGGAGGAGACTTTATCTATCTCATCCTGTGGAATATGATGGCCACCATCCTGCCACCGCAGTCCAAGAAATTGAATTTCTCTGGAAGGTCCTTTGACCTTGTCCCTCTTAATGGCAAAACCTGCTTGCAAAAAAAGTCAAGTCTTTTTTTACCTTTCTCGAAGACATCCTCAGCAGTTTGGTCCCACACGATGATGTTGCTGATGAGTTATATGTGTTCTGGAGCTTTACCTTTCTCCAGTGCATTGTGGATCACTGAGTGACAAATCGTTGAACTGTGGACCCAGCCCTGAGGAAAACAATTAAACTGATACTGGATTCCTTTCCAGGTGAATACAAACTGAGGCCTGCATTCCTTGGCTATGGGAATAGAGAACAAAGCATTAGCAATGTCTATGGTAGCATACCATCTGGCTTCCTTCGATTCCAGCTCGTACTGGAGTTCCAGCATGTCAGGTACAGCTGCGCTCATGGGTGAAGTCACCTCGTTGAGGGCACGGAAGTCAACTGTCAGTCTCCAGTCACCCTTGGACTTGAGCACAGGCCAAATAAGTCTGTTATAAAAGTGAATGAGCTTTCTCAATGACCTTTTGACTTTCTACTTGACAAATCAGCTGATGAATGGGCAACAAAGAGGCACGGTTAGTTCTGTACTACCTGTGATGCACACTTTCAGTAGCTATTGGCAGTTTCATGTCCTCTATATCATGATGTCCCACAACTGCAGATTCATCTGAAAGTTCAGGTCTAATGGACAATTTCAGTTTATCATCCTC
>VWZI01006955.1:0-41809 GCA_013396835.1 Psilopogon haemacephalus
CCTGCCCTCCTGCTTCCCCTCTCCCTCTTTCCACCACCTCTCTCTGCCAGTCATGCAGACTCGTTCTTTGTCCTGCATGGCAGGGTGATGTCCCTGGAGCTGTGATTGTATGCAGGTCCTCTCTTGCCAGCTGCTGTGCAGGAGGCTGTCAGGCTGGCCTGGTGCTCAGCCTGTGCTTCTTCTCCAGACACTGACCTGGCCTTTCTCTGCCTGTTCCAGACAGACGGCGCTTCGGCGGTTCTGCTCATGTCTGAGGAGAAGGCTCTAGCAATGGGCTACAAACCAAAAGCCTACCTAAGGTAAACAGAGACTGCTCTGTGTGGCCTCTGAATGCTGCTCTTCCTTCCTCCCCCTCTTCATGTTACTAACAGCATTTCTCCTGTGCAGGGACTTTGTGTATGTGTCTCAGGATCCTAAGGACCAGCTGCTACTGGGGTAGGTGGTGATGATCAAGGACATCCTGTAACAATCCACACTGGCATGGCAGCCTTGACTTGCCATTACACGTTTGTTGTGAAGCATCTCTGTGACTCAGGAGGGGGAAGTGGCTGATGTGGGAGTGCAGCAGTGTCAGATGTACCCACCCTGATTTGCTAGGGAGCATCTCGGCGTGTTGGTACTAGCAGCGGTTCCTTGAGGTTGTGTTTTGGTTGGAGTAGGACAGGCAGGGAGCTGCACATCCTGCAGAGAAGGAATGTAACGTGGGCTGCTGTGGAGGAAGGCAATGATGGTTTCAGTCACTCAGGACTTGTCTTTCTTAACTCTTCTTCAGTCCAACATATGCTACTCCCAAAGTTCTAGAGAAGGCTGGTCTAACCATGGCTGATATCGACGTGTTTGAGTTCCATGAAGCCTTTGCTGTAAGTACTCTGAACACTAAGGATGTCTGTAAAATGCCATTCAGTAGACATCTCCCTTTGTGTTGGTGAAAGGTCTAAAGACCATTTCTTGGAGGTCTGGTGCAATTTATACGACTCTGTGACCTTTGCTAAATGCAGACAGGTGTAACTGCATTTATGTCTAACCCAAAAAGCACGGAACCAATTTTTAATACCCAACATTTTCCAGTGACACAATCTATGCTTAGTGGGGCTTATGTTGCTGGAACCAACCAAAGGAGTACAGGTTCCTCTAAAAGAACACATGAAAAACAATCTTACTTTCCCAAGACCCTCATATGAAATAATCATAGAATGGAAGAGATCTTTATGATCATTAAGTCACTAAACCTTGTCCCTCAGCACTACATCTACAAGGCTTTTAAACCTTTTCAGGGATGGGGACTCCACCACTTCCCTGGGTAGCCTGTTCCAGGCCTTGACAGGCCTTTTGGGGGAGAAGCTGTTGCTTGTGTTTAGACTAAACCAAGTCTCACAACTTGAGGCAGTTTCCTCTTTCCTCCCTGTTCCATGGGAGAAGAGATAGACACCCACTCCTCACTCCAGCCTCCTGTAATGGAGCTGTAGAGAGTCAGAAGGTCTTCTATGAGCCTCCTTTTCTCCAGGGTAAACAACCCCAGTTCCCTCAGCCACTCCTCACAAGACTTGTGCTCTAGACCCTTCGCCAACTTCATTGCCCTTCTCTGGACATACTCCAGTACCTCAATGTCCTTCTTAGAGTGAGAGGCCTGAAACTGAGTCCAGTGTTCACGGTGTGGCCTCAGCAGTTCTGAGTATGGGAGGGTGATCCCTGCCTTGATCCTGCTGGCCACAGCTGCTGATGCAAGCCATGATGTTCTTGGCCACCTTGACCACACATTGGCTCATCTTCATCTGTCCTGAGTTGGATCAGGGGTGTGTGTTACTATGGCGAGATGGTTTCTGAACTGGAGAGCGTCTTTCTTTAGCTAAGGTGAATTAGCAGGTTGGAGGCTGTAAAATGCCTTTTTTATTAACTGTTGGTTGTGTTTTGTGGCTGTGGCCAGTCTTGTTAGTGCTGTCCATAGGCTTTCTTCAAAGCTCACCCCATTATCTTGGTTAATGCTGCCCTCTCTTCCCATTCAGGGGCAGATCTTGGCTAACCTGAAAGCAATGGATTCGGACTGGTTTGCACAAAACTACATGGGTAGAAAGGCCAAGGTAAGACACAATCAGGGCACTTTTAGCTTCGGCTTACTCTGGGGGAGTTAATTTTGTTTCTCATTGCAGCAGGGCTTGCTAGTGCTGCAAAGTGCTTTGGTTGTGCTCTGTGAGGAGGAACTGAGTTTCCTGATCTCCTGGTTAGCAAATCTCATTACCGACAGCTTCTCTGGGAACGATTCTTATTGCCAGCAGCAGGTGGAGACAGAGAGGCATGAGACTCACAGAATGGTTTAGGTTGGAAGAGACCTCAAAGATCATCCAGTTCCAACCCCCCTGTGCCATAGGCAGGGACACCTCCCACTAGATCAGGACGCTCAAGACCTCATCCAGCCTGGTCTTGAACACCTCCAGGGCGGGAGCAGCCACAACCTCCCTGGGCAACCTGTTCCAGTGTCTCATCACTCTCACTGTGAAGAACTTCCTCCTAACATCCCGTTTAAATCTCCCCTCTGCCAGTTTGAACCCATTCCCCCTCGTCCTGTCATACCAAGACCTTGTAAATAGTCCCTCCCCAGCCCTCCTGTAGGCCTCCTTCAGATACTGGAAGCTTGCTATAAGGTCTCCTCGAAGCCTTCTCTTCTCCAGGCTGAAAAGCCTCAACTCTCTCAGCCTGTCCTCATATCAGAGGTGCTGCAGCTCTCTGATCATTTTCGTGGCCCTCCTCTGGACTCTCTCCAACAGTTCCATGTCCTTCCTGTGCTGGGGGCTCCAGAACTGCAGACAGTACTGCAGGTGGGGTGTGAGGAGAGCAGAGTAAAGGGGCAGAATCCCCTCCCTTGCCCTGCTGGCAATGCTTCTCTTAATGCAGCCCAGCACACAGTTGCTGTCTGGGCTGCGTGTGCACACTGCAGGCTCATGTTGAGCTTTTCATCACACCAGACCCTCAGGTCCTTTTCCTTAGGGTTGCTCTCAGCCATTCCCCACCCAACCTGGAGTTGTGCTTGGGATTGCTCTGACCCAGGTGCAGGACCTTACACTTGGCCTTGTTGAATGTCATGAGGTTGGCCTGGGCCCACCTCTCCAGCCTGTCCAGGTCCCTCTGGATGGATCCCTGCCCTCTAGCAAGTCGACTGTACCACACAGCTTGGTGTCATCTGCAAACTTGCTGAGGTTGCACTCGATTCCTCTGTCCATGTCACTGACAAAGATGTTAACCAGCACTCGTGCCAGCACTGACCCCTGAGGGATGCCATTTGGCACTGGTCTCCAGGTGGACATTGTGCCCTTGATCACCACTCTCTTTGTTTGACCATCCAGCCAATACTCATTGGAAAGGAGGTTATTAAAACCAGTAGGGAGGGCTCAGCCCTTCTGCATGTTTTATGCCAGCTCAGGAGGCAGCTGTGTGGCTGTGGGTGAAGCCATAAAGCCTTGGGTGCATTTTCGTTTGTGTCCACAATGAGGAACATTTGTATGGCCAACCTGAGCCATAGGTCTGGTGTTGTCTTGAGAAGGTCAAGCAATCCCCTTCCAGACAGGTGATTGTGTGTCTCTCTTTGTGTTCCTGCAGGTTGGAGCCCCTCCTCTGGAGAAGTTCAATAACTGGGGTGGCTCCCTCTCACTGGGACATCCCTTTGGTGCCACAGGCTGCCGTCTGGTGATCACTGCAGCCCACCGACTGAAGAAGGAGGGGGGACAGTATGGGCTGGTCGCTGCCTGTGCTGCAGGAGGGCAGGTAATGATGCTGTGTGGCACTCTTCCTTCTGGAGAGGGGCAGGAATGATGTTTCTGCTCCTATCGGTCTGATGAATTCTGGAATCCCAGCACGGCAGGGGTTGGAAGTGACCTCTGAAGATCATCTAATCCAAAAAACTTGCTAAAGCAAAGTCACCTACATTGGTTGCCTAGGATCATGTCTAGGTGTGTTTGGAGCCTCTCCAGAGATGGAAATTCTACAACCTCTCTGTGCAGCCTGCTCCAGTGCTCCTGCACCATCACAGGAAAGAGGATTTTCCTTAAGTTGAGGTGGAACTTCCTGGATTCCATTTTGTGCCTCTTTCCTTTTGTCCTGTCCAGTTACTCAAGATCACCTTGGAATCATCCCTGGGCAGTGGTGACTGCAGCCCATCCCTGCCTGTGTGACACAAAAGGCAAAGAGAGATTTCTGCCCTCTTCGCAGGATTTTGTTTGGTGACACTCAAACACTTCACAAACTGTGGTTTGTGAACATAATTTTAATCGTGAAGGAAGATATTTACATGAAAAATGAGTCTGAGAGACTTCCTACAACTTCTGAGGCTGCAGATAGGAGCCTGGAGGTGTTGGTTGACAGTTGTCTGAAGATGATGCTGGCTGTGAAGGCCAACAGCATCCTGGCTTGCATCAGCAATAGTGTGGCCAGCAGGACTAGAGCAGGGATCATCCTCTTGTACCTCACCACTGGTGAAGCCACACCTCAGGTTCAGTTTGAGTTCAGTTTTGGGCCCCTCTGTCCAAGGAGCACATTGAGGTGCTGGAGCATGCCCAGAGAAGGTCAATGAAGATGGTGAAGGGTCCAGAGCACAAGTCTTGTGAGGAGCAGCTGGGGGAACTGGGGTTGTTTAGCCTGGAGAAGAGGAGGCTCAGTGAAGACCTTCTCACTCATTAGAGCTCCCTGAAAGGAGGCTCGAGCAAGGTGGAGGTTCATCCCTTCTCCCAAGGAACAAGGGCAAGAGTAAATGGCCTCAGGTTGTGTCACAGGAGGAATGGGTTGAATATGACGAACAATTTTTTCATGGAAAGTGTTGTTAAGGCCTAGAACAGGCTGCCCAGGGCAGTGATGGAGTCCCCATCCCTGGAGGGATTTAACAGATGTGTAGCAGTGGTGCTGAGGGACATGATTTAGTGGTGACCTGGCAGTGCTGGGTTAATGATTGGACTTGATGATCTTGGAGGTCTCTTCCAACCTTTATGAATATATATGAGCAGTGGCAGTTTTGTGGGGACATAGCACCTGAGAATACTGGTCCTGATGTTTCCTCTAAGCTCAGTTTATCATTTGGGCCTCTGGGAGAGAGCCTGAGTAATTGGTCAGAGAGGCTTCTGGTGCCTTGACCAACCTGAGGTCCATCTGTGCCATCAAACCAGTATCTGCAGAGTTCTCTCAGTGAATTCGCATTGAATTTTCATCTGTCCTTTTAGAATGAATGGTTTAGGTTGGAAGGGACCACAAAGAACATCCAGTTCCAACCCCCTGCCATAGGCAGGGACAACTCCTACTAGAACAGGTTGCTCAAAGCCTCATCCAACCTGGCCTTGAACACATCCAGGGAGGGAGCAGCCACAACCTCCCTGGACAACCTGTGCCAGTGTCTCATCACTCTCACTGTGAAGAACTTCCTCCTAACATCCAGTTTCAATCTCCCCTCTGCCAGTTTGAACCCATTCCCCCTCATCCTGTCATTGCAAGACCTTGTGAATAGTCCCTCCCCAGCCCTCCTGTAGGCCTCCTTCAGATACTGGAAGGCTGCTATAAGGTCTCCTCGAAGCCTTCTCTTCTCCAGGCTGAAAAGCCCCAATTCTCTCAGCCTGTCCTCATATCAGAGGTGCTGCAGCTCTCTGATAATTTTTGTGGCCCTTCTCTGGACTCTCTCCAGCAGTTCCATGTCCTTCCTGTGCTGGGGGCTCCAGAACTGCAGACAGTACTGCAGGTGGGGTGTGAGGAGAGCAGAGTAAAGGGGCAGAATCCCCTCCCTTGCCCTGCTGGCAATGCTTCTCTTAATGCAGCCCAGCACACAGTTGCTGTCTGGGCTGCGTGTGCACACTGCAGGCTCATGTTGAGCTTTTCATCACACCAGACCCTCAGGTCCTTTTCCTCAGGGTTGCTCTCAGCCATTCCTCACCCAACCTGGAGTTGTGCTTGGGATTGCTCTGACCCAGGTGCAGGACCTTACACTTGGCCTTGTTGAATGTCATGAGGTTGGCCTGGGCCCACCTCTCCAGCCTGTCCAGGTCCCTCTGGATGGATCCCTGCCCTCCAGCAAGTCGACTGTGCCACACAGCTTGGTGCCATCTGCAGACTTGCTGAGGTTGCACTGATTCCTCTGTCCATGTCACTGACAAAGATGTTAACCAGCACTGGTGCCAGCACTTAGCCAAGGGATGCCACTTGTCACTGGTCTCCAGGTGGACACTGTGCCCTTGATCACCACTCTCTTTGTGTGACCATCCAGCCAATTCCTTATCCAGCGAGTTGTCCACCCATCAAGTCCCTGTTTTTCCAGTTTGGTGACCAGGATGTCATTTAGTTTTAGGTGGGACCAAGATGCTTAGTAGCATGCCTGATAGTTTGTCCTTTCTGTGACATTTGTCTCTCCTTTCTTTCTCCTTCCAGGGCCATGCCATGATAGTGGAGCTCTACCCTCAGTAAGAGGAGAAACCATTGCTGAGGGGCTACTTCATCTACCATGTGCCTGGCAATGCCATTTCAATGCACTAATGAGAACACAACAATCTTTCTTGGAAAGGATTTTTGGTGGCCTTTGTAAAAACAAACCAACAAACTAAAAAACCTTTTCTCTACTCAGTTGGCAATTTTCAACTAACAAACATGCTGCAAGAAATAATCCACTTCCAGGAGAGAAAAAAACCCCCAAAACTTCACGTGGCTCTTAGTCTCTCTAGGGTCTTTGTCTCCAGAGATCTGATTCCTGCTGTCGCTCTTGATGTAAGAAAGATTTCTCTCCCTGAAGAGGAAAAAAATATTCCAAAGAGAACAAACTTTGGAGATAAGGAGAATGCAAAGTGCTGGAGGTTGGTGGGGACAAGTTAAAGGTGGCCTTGTGGGGAGTAACATCTTGTCTCAGAAGGCTTCAAATGGAGCTGGCTGATGTGGTTTGCAAGGAGGGAGTGGTCTGTGCCGTGCACAAACAGCATTGGTACTTGGCAAATTGTTGCTGATAAACGCCTGCCACTGATGTTAACAACAATAAACTGGTGAAAGAAAAATGATCTCCTTCCTTGCTTTCCCTCCCCTTGCCTCAAGTATACTGGAGCTGGGTTTTATGGTGTTTGCTCTACGGTCTGAGGTGGCAGCTGCTCTGAACTCTGCCCACGACTTGCCTTGAACTCCAGAGCCTCCATTAATCACCAAAATCTCTTTTTTTTTTCTTTCTTTTTTTTTTCTTTTTTTTCCTTTTTTTTTCTTTTTCCTGGTAGCTGCTGTGGCACCTGGATTGCACGCTCTGAATGCTGAGCATTTTTCAAATGGTTAGAGATTGACCTGCTGCTCTGTGGAGAAGTACCTGGGAGTGCTGGGGAACAAGTTTCCCTTGAACCAGCAGTGTGCCCTTGTAGCCAACAAGGCCAATGCTCTGGGGTGCAGTTAGAGGAGTGTGGCCAGCAGGTCGAGGGAGGTTCTTTTCTTTTACTTTGCCCTAATTAGGCCAGATGTGGAGTCCTGGGCTCAGTTCTAGGTTCCTCAGTTCAGGAGAGATAGGGAACTATAGGGGAGAGCCCAGCAGAGACTACAAGGATGGTGACAGGCTGAGGGAGTTGGGACTTTTCAGCCTGGAGAAGAGAAAGCTTCCAGGAGACCTTATAGTAACCTTCCAGTATCTGAAGGGGGCCTACAGGAAGGCTGAGGAGGGACTATTCACAAGGTCTTGTAATGACAGGATGAGGGGGAATGGGTTCAAACTGGCAGAGGGGAGATTTAAATGGGATGTTAGGAGAAAGTTCTTCACAGTGAGGGTGATGAGACACTGGAACAGGTTGCCCAGGGAGGTTGTGGCTGCTCCCTCTCTGGAGGTGTTCAAGGCCAGGCTGGATGAGATCTTGAGCAATCTGATCTAGTGGGAGGTGTCCCTGCCTATGGCACAGGGGGGTTGGAACTGAATGATCTTTGAGGTCTCTTCCAACCTAAACCATTCTATGATTCTATGAGGGGACTGAAGTATCTCTGTGAGGAGGAAAGGCTGAGAAACCTGGGGCTGTTTAGCCTGGAGAAGAGGAGACCAAGCTGCCCAGAGAGGTTGTGGAATCAGTTGTCTTCTCTGAAGGGATTCCAACCTGGCCTGAGCATTTCAATCTTGGGCAACCTGCTGTGTGTGACTGCTTTATCAAGGGGGTTGGTGCCGTTTTTAACCCTTTGTGTGCTGTGGTTCTGTGGCAATTCAGAAATTCAGTGTATTTCAGTATAACTCTAATGCTGAGTTGAGTGGCTGAGAGACTTAGGGGCTCTCCCACAATATTGGGAAGATGACAGTTGTATTTTTGCTCTTTTGGTCGACTTCCTGGGTTGGCTTCCTTGCTCATCTCTGGTTTTGTTAGGCGTGGGTGGTTGATGTTACTTGCCAGGAATCCCAGCTCTGCTTCCCATCCCACCAGACACAGTTGGGGCGCAGATGTGTGAGCGGCTGGGTTGGTGCTTGGCTGCCAATGGGGCCTGAACCGTGACGCAGAGAATCTTCTAAAACAACCTTCAGAATGCTCAATACAGAGGAAATGGCTTCCTGCAACCCACCAGCTGCCTCCCAGCCCTGCAGGTCAGAGCCACACCTGAGATAAGGCACAGGCGTGCCAGTGGGTGGCTCTTGTTTATTCCTGGTTGGAAGTCCTGGGCAGTTGCTGCTGTCATCGGTTTAAGCTAAAAGAGGGGATTTAAAGAAGAAATTGTTTGTGGTGAGGGTGGTGAGGCGCTGGCCCAGGCTGTCCAAAGAGGTGGCAGGTGCCCCATCCCTGCCAACAGTCCAGGTCAGGTTGGACAGGGCTCAGAGCCACCTGCTCTAGCTGAAGATGTCCCTGCTGAGTGCAAGGGGGGTGGGGGGTTGAACTAGATGACTTTTAAAGGTCCTTTCCCAGCTGAAATAAGGTGTGATCTGATGGTTTTATGAAAGTGTGTTGCTGGTGTCCTTGGCCAGCCCTTGCAGCTCTTATCTGACCTGCCTTTTCCACAGCGGATCATTTTTACTGCAGTTTGAGGAGTTGAATCCCCCTTCAGGACCTCGAGGTGAGCAGCTCTGTGGGCTGTTGCAAGTGCTGGTTGAGTCCCTGCATGTTCTGTGGGCAGGCCCTTCAGGATGTGACTCATTCTTGAAGTTCATCCTGCTTCTCTTGCTTGCTTTGCTGGTGCCTCTCCTGTAGACTCTCCACATGCTGCAACCCTCTCCACTATCATCGTCGTAGGTGAAGTTACTCAGGTATGTCCTGTGCCCCTCCGTGTGGGGACCATGCTTGGGGCCAAAAGGGTGAGCTAGCTGCAGTGAACTGGGAGGGAAGGTGGAGCCTTTCTAGAGCTTCTTCACCAGCTCCAGGCATGGGCGGAACCTGCCTTTGCTCTTCTGTGATCCTGAAAACTTGTGTGTGGGGGTCCATAACACCCTGGCAGTGCTGTTTGCTGGGTGAAACCAGGTTGTCATCGGGTCACACGTGAGATTGTGCCCACAGAGGCAGGGCCAGGGCAAAGGTTGCTTTTACTCTCTTGGTGTTTGGCATCAATCCAGGGTGGAGGTGTGGGGTGAAGGGTGGTGAGGAGGAGGAGGAGGTCAGGCTGGGGGAGGGGTCCCAGCTGGGTTGGGGGATCTGTGCTGTGCTAATGTCCCTATCCTGAGGCTCAGAGGTGGCAGGCATGGGCAAGCCAGGGCTGATCTCACCCCCTCTGGGTGTGTCAGGCTCTGCACCCATGTAGTGAGATAGGCAATAGGGCCTGGCCATGGGTGCTGGCCTGGCATCCTGGCCTGGCAGTCTGAACACAGACTGAGTGCCACTGAGGGTGGCCACCAACATCCCCTCAGGGAGGTGGCAGTGGGCAAGGACCACTGGATGGAGTGTTTCGCTATGGAGAGGGGCTGGGTGGGTTTATCTGGTGGGCAGGGGCTGGTCTGGGGCAAGCCACAGGACCCCCAGCTGATGAAACTCCATTTGCAGAGAACCTGAGCTGCCCTTGCACCCTGCTTCAGATGGACCCCCAGGTGCAGGATGGGGCTGAGACACCACTGGAGGGATGTGCAACGGCCACAGTGAGTGTGGGCAGGTGATGGGGGGCGGCTGGAGACACTCCACAGGTAACTGTGGCTGGGCCACAAGTGTTGGGGGACGCCCATGGGTAGAGGATGGGAACAAGGAACTCAAGCCTGCTGGGCTGCCTCTGAAGCAGTGTGGCCAGCAGAGGGATTCTGCCTCTCTGCTCTGACCTAGCAGCAGTGCTGGGTCTGGCTCTGGGGTGGTCAGCACAGGAGACACACAGACTTTTTGGAATGGGTCCAGACTTTTGCAGGGCCTGTTGTGACAGGACAAGGGGTGATGGTTTTAAATCAAAAGAAGGGAGGTTCAGAATAGGCAAAGGGAGAAATTTTCCAGTATGAGGGTGGTGACACACTGGCCCCCATTGCTCAGAGAGGTGGAAGATGCACTCTTGGTGACCTGCTCTAGCTTAGGAGCTGTTGTTGACTGCAGTCTGGTTGACCAGATGACCTTGGAAGGTGCCTTCCATCACAAACCATTCTGTGGATCTCTGAGGGTACAGGCACCAGCATCGGTGTGGGGACGGGACCGGGGTCACATTCAGGCTGAGAAGGGGAGGTTTGGCATGCAGGTGCCAGCTTGAGTCCACGGCTCCTGCTTCTGCGAGGCTGGAGGGCCAGGCTGTGGGATGAGAGGACAACGCAGCTCCGCATTCTTATCCCGGCGCAGGTGTTGGAAGGTGCCCAGTGGGAGCAGCAGCAGCAGCAGCAGCAGCAGCCGGCAGGGCAGTGGACGGTGGAGGAGGTGGGTGCCTGGCTGGCTGCCCGGAGCGGGGCCGAGGAGCTGGTGGAGCTGGCCCATGAGCACCATGTGTCAGGCCGAGTCTTGCTGCGGCTGACTGACAGGACCCTGCGGCGCATGGGGGTGGTCCCGCGGAGCCGGCGCCGGGAGCTGCTGCGGGAGCTGCTGCACCTGCGGCTGCAGCAGGAGCTGAAGGAGCTGCTGACCATCGTCGGGGGTGAGCATCCCTCGCTCTGTGGGTTGAGGATGGTCACCAACCAGTCTGGGGTGATGAAAAGCTCAACATGAGGCTGCAGTGTGAGTGCAGCCCAGACAGCAACTGTGTGCTGGGCTGCAGCAAGAGAAGCATTGCCAGCAGGGCAAGGGAGGGGATTCTGCCCCTTTACTCTGCTCTCCTCACACCACACCTGCAGTACTGTGTGCAGTTCTGGAGCCCCCAGCACAAGAAGGACATGGAAGTGTTGGAGCCAGTCCAGAGGAGGCCACGAAGATGCTCAGAGGGTTGCAGCAGCTCTGCTATGGGGACAGGCTGAGAGAGTTGGGGCTCTGCAGCCTGGAGAAGAGAAGGCTTTGAGGAGACCTTGTAGCAGCCTTCCAGTATCTGAAGGGGGCCTACAGGAGGGCTGGGGAGGGACTATTCACAAGGTCTTGTAATGACAGGACGAGGAGTAATGGGTTCAAAGTGGCAGAGGGGAGATTGGATGTTAGGAGGAAGTTCTTTGGAGTGAGGGTGGTGAGATACTGGCACAGGTTGTCCAGGGAGGTTGTGGCTGCTCCCTCCCTGGATGTGTTGAAGGCCAGGTTGGATGAGGCCTTGGGTGACCTACTCTAGTGAGAGGTGCCTATGGCACAGGGGGGTTGGAACTGGATAAGCTTTAAGGTCCCTTCCAACCTAAATCATTCTATGATTCTATGAACTGTGATGATGCTGGGGGCTGCCATGGACTCCACTGCCTGAGTTAACTGTGATTCCCATCCCCTTTCTTCCCAGAATGAAGATGATGTCTGTGTGGAAGTCCTGGAGCCTGCAGGAGGAGAGATGATGCCATGGGGAGGACAAAGCAGCAGCTGGATCTGATCACGCAAGACAAGAGGAGTGATGAAGGGAGCCCTGAAGTCACCATGCCCCCCTGAAAATGTTTATGATTGCCCGTGACGGCAGGCGAGGCACCAAGAGGTGGCCACCAGGCTCCTCACACCATTGCTGGCTTCCATGGAATCCCACAAGATCAAGTAAGCTGGGGTGAGCCTGACCAGTCCCACAGCCCCAGAGGATTCTGCTGCAGCCATGCCCTAGAAGTGCCCCTCCAGCAATGGGATGCAGTGGTCTGTCTGTCTGTCTGTGGGGAAGAGGGACTGGTGTGGGGAGGGGACAAGTTCCTGAGCTTTTGCTGCTACTGTAAAATTTGGCTGTATAAGGAAACCACCTGAGACACCTGTTTTAAGTTATAGAAGGCAGATTGCATTGGGTTGGAAGGGACCCTAAAGGTCATTTTGACTAAACTCCCTGCAGTCTGCCTGGGGCCGCATCAAGTCTGATCTTGAATGTTTCCAGGGATGGAGCCTCAACCACATCCCTGGGCAGCCTGTTCCAGTGTTTTACCACTGTCATTGTAAAGAACTTCCTGCTGATATCCAATCTAAATCTACTCTGCTCCAGTTTCAAACCATTGCCCCCATCCTATTGCTCCAAACCCTTCTAAACAGTCCTTTCCCAGCCTTCCTCTAGGTGCACTTCAGATACTGAAATGTAGCTATAAGGTCTCCCTGGAGTCTTCTCTTCTCCAGGCTGAATTCCTTCTCTCTGTCTTCGTAAGAGAGGTCTTCCAGCCAAAGATGATCAGAGGATCACCTTTGTGGCCCTCCTCTGGACATGCTCCAGCAGGCTCATGTCCCCTCTTGTGCTGGGGACTCCAGAGCTGGACACAGTACTGCAGGTGAGGTCTCACCAGAGCAGAGTGGCAGAATCACCTCTCTTGACCTGTTGACCACACTGTTTTTGATGCAACCCAGGATGTGATTTGTCTTGTAGGCTGCAATGCACATTGTTGGCTCATGTGCAGCTTCTCATCCATCAGTCCCTCCAAGTCCTTTTCACAGCATCACAGAATGTCAGGGTCTGGAAGGGACCTTGGAAGCTCATCCAGTCCAAACCCCCTGCCAGAGCAGGATCTCCTCTAGCAGGTCACACAGGAACACCTCCAGGTAGGTTTTGAATATCGACAGAGACTTCACAACCCCCCTAGACAGCCTGTCCCAGTGTTCTGCCACCCCCACAGTGAAAAAAGAAAAAAATCCTCATAATTTTAAAATGAAACTCCCTGTGCCTCAGCTTTCATCCATTGCCCCTTGTCCTGTCATTGGGCATCACTGAGCAGAGCCTGGCTCCATCCTCCTGGCACTCACCCTGCACACATTTATAAACAGTGATGAGGTCACCTCCCAGTCTCCTCTTCTCCAAGCTGTAGCTTCTGTAGGGCTGCTCTCAGTTTTGTCATCCCCCAGCATGTATTGGTATTGAGGATTGCCCCGACCTAGGTGCAGGACCTTGTGCTTTACGGCAGACTTTATTACACAGTTGCACAGACCTGGGTGCATGCAGGCTCATGTCTCAGCTCTTGTACCCTGACAAGACAAAGCAGCAACCTTCATGTCCTGTGACACCTCAGCTACCAAGGCCCCATTGTTCTTAAGATTCTTCATCCCTGTGCAATCTGCCCTTTGCCCTTGCACCACCAGTTCTCTGGACGTGGTACAGCCTTAAAACAATACATACATGAAGGTCTGAAGACAGAAGACCTTATGGCATCACTGCACTGCACCAGGGAAATCCATCATCTTGGTGCCCAAGGCTGGCAGGGGGACAGAGCCTGAATAAACACCTTCCTGGCCATGACAGAGTGGCTCCTGCTCCCAAATTTCAATCAAAGCTGATCCAAGAAGTTAGGGTGTTCTGACCAGGTCGTGCAAACTCCACAAAGAAGGGGCCTGGGGGTGTGTGTCCAGCCTGATCTAGGGTAGGGTGTCCCTGCCCATGGCAGGGGGGTTGGAACTAGATGATCCTTGTGGTCCCTTCCAACCCTGACTGATTCTACGATTCTATGATATGAGTGAGTCCCTGGGCAGGCAGCATCAGCTGGACAGTGCAGAGGCAGGTTTGGGGGGAGCAGATTTGTGGATAGCTGAACAATGCCCATGGGGTTCCTTTGAGATTCTCTTGAGGCAGCCTGGAGGTGAGAAGGTGTGGTGGAGGCAGAGAATCAATGTGGCCGAGTCAGGAGTTATAAAGACAGAATTATTTTATTTTCCTGAAAACTCTGCCCCTGAACTGTATACAGAACTAGTTTGGTTTTATTTACAGGCTCGATTAGATGGGGGGAAAATCTTCACAGGATGCTACATGGGCAAATTTAGAGATTTAGGAAGTCAGAAAATGGAAAAAGCTAAGCTACAAACACAGCTGTCTTAGCTCTCTAAAAAAAGTTAGGCTGAGCAGAAAATGAAGGGAACAGCAGGCTTTACTCACGGAGGTGAGATAGGTGTAAAGGGTTAAGCCCTCCTGGAAGGCCTTACCTGAACTGGATCCTGACTCCTCCCTGGGGGTGGTCTGACCTGCACCCAGGTGTTGTGTTTAGCCCCCTCCCACTTCCTGNCAGCTCAGTGTCTTGCATCTCTGCTGCTGCTATTTTGCCACGTGCTCTCCAGCAAACACGTTCCATATTTGGAACCCTAACTCTCTGCATCTCACCATCTTGCATCCATCTGCATCTACCACCAATTTCCAACTTCACCACTTGGATTCAACTTCCAACCACGCCCATCTAGGGGTTGCATTTTAAAAATTATTATTTTTATTTTGTACTTTGTTTTTCTCTTTCCCCGATCCTCTGTAATTCCCCTTACCTTATATTTTGTATTTTGTTCCCTTTCCCCCCATCCTCTATAATTCCCCTTACCTTATACCTACATCTTGTATTTTGTTCCCTTTCCCCTCCATCCTCTGTAATTCCCCTTACCTTATACTTATATTTTGTATTTTGTTCCCTTTCCCTCCCATATCCTCTGCAATTCCCCTTACCTTATACCTACATCTTGCATTTTGTCCCCTTTCCCTCCATGCTCTGTAACTCCCCTTGCCTTATACCTACATCTTGTATTTTGTTCCCTTTCTCACCCCATCCTCTGTAATTCCCCTTACCTAAAATACCTTTGATTTATTGTTAAAGCTATTTTTTTTTCTTGCTTCCAAATCAAATTAAGCATTTATTGAGCTTTTGAGCTCAAGGGGGCTAGCTTAAACCAACACAATAGGTATTCAGCAATGATCCCTTGCTGGATTTGGCTGTGGAAGCAGCCTCTGGGCAAAGCAATATCAGACAGTCTGGATCCACGTGGCAAAAGTCCATGGCGGGTGGAAAAACCACCAAAGTCAAAAGTGTCTCAAGCACTTCTTCCACGAGTGGGTTGACGTGCTGGTTTGAGGCTCATTGGAATATTTTAATGAGAAAAATTAGATTCTAGGCTGTGAAAAGAAAAACAGTGGTGATGTCCACTTCACTCATAGGTTTACTACGATGTAACCTGCTAAAGCAAGGACATAATCATAGATAAGACAGAGTCACTCTGATCTAAGCTCTGGCTGTTGGTCTCTCTCTCTCTCTCTCTTTGGCTTCCAGCTGGACCTGTGTAACCCAACTAATCAATTCTGCTTCTAACCCCACCCCTCGCTGATCCTTCTAATTCACCTTATATGTAAGCCAGATTCTGGGATAAGGTTGGAGGGTGGGGAGAAGGTGGAAGGGTGGTTGGGAACCCCTCTTGGGGACTCTGATCTCTGGGAGGGCTGTGGTGTTTCTGTATTACCTTTAACTTGTATATTTCTGTATGTAGCTGTGAATATTTGTAATATATTGTAAAGATCTGTTTGTATATTGTGCTAAACTGTGAATATAAATCTTCATTCCTTAACCTCCACCTGGCTGAGTCTAGTCTGGGTGAATTCAAACATGTGGTGGGTTGGGCAACTCCCGAACCATCACAGATGATTGTGGAAAAATGCTGCCTCAGCAACAGCAGAGGAGAGCCAAAATAGTGTGGCCAGTACATCGAGGGAGGTGATTCACCCCCTCCAATCTGCTCTGGTGAGACCCCATCTAGGGTAATGCGTCCAATTTTGGAGCCCCTATTACAAGAGGGATGTGGACATGCTGGAGTGTGTCCAGAGAAGGGCCACGAGGATGCTCAGAGGGCTGCAGCAGCTCTGCTATGAGGAGAAAGAGTTGGGCTTGTTCAGTCTGAAGAAGAGGAGGCTCCCAGGTGACCTTCTTGTGGCCTTCCAGGATCTGAAAGGGGCCTACAGAAAATCTGGGGAGGGACTATTTAGGCTCTCAGAGGGTGACAGGACTAGGGGGAATGGAGCAAAGCTGGAGGTGGAGAGATTCAGAGTGGACGTGAGGAGGAAGTATTGAGCATGAGAGTGGTGAGAGCCTGGAATGGGTTGCCCAGGGGGGTGATTGGGGTCCCATCCCTGGAGGTGTTTGCAGCCAGGTTGGATGAGGCTGTGGGCAGCCTGATGTAGGGTAGGGTGTCCCTGACTCATTCTATGAACTTGATCATGTTGCTCAGAGTCCTGTCCAAACAGAAGTGCAATGTCTCCAGGGATGGAATATGTCTACTACCTCTCTGGGCAACCACCTATCTAACCTGAATCCCTGACTGATTCTATGATTCTATATTACTGCCTTCCCAGCTGTGACAGCAACCAGGAAGCTGTCTCTGGTACGGTCCAAGAGCAGCTGGGTCCAGGTTCTGCCGGCAGCTGTCTTGAATGGACCCCAGGACTTGCTAAGATTGCAAATTTGCACAGAATGGTGCAAAAGAGTGATTTGCCATTGGAATGGGCTACCCAGGAAGGTGGTGGAGTCGCCGTCCCTGGAGGTGTTCAAGAAAAGACTGGATGGGGCACTTAGTGCCATGGTCTAGTTGATTGGATAGGGCTGGGTGCTAGGTAGGACTGGATGACCTTGGAGGTCTCTTCCAACCTGGGTGATTCTATGATTCTATGAAAAGTGGGGGACCAACCAAATGCAGGGACTGTGCAAAACACCAAGCACTGTGTGGAAAGGCAGGAGCTGACCAAAAGCAGGGACGGTCTAAAATGGCAGCTCTGTCACGGCAGGAACTCTGTCCTGTTGGGAGCTCTGACAAAGTGGGAACATCACACCTTTGGCCTTGCTCTACTTATGCTTTTCTAGACAAAGTGTCTGTTTGCCATTCTATACTGGGCGTGAAGAACCCAGCCAACCACCAGCCCAATTCGCCGTGTAGGCTCCTGTGTGGGTCGGCACATATGTGGAGAAAGGCTCCTTTTGCTGTTCCCCCTTCAAGCACAGAGGTGAGACTGACTGGCTTGGCGTTCTGTCACGGGATATCAATTTAATTAGCGTTGATATCCACGGAAGGGGGGTCCTGGAGTCCCCCGGGTTTGTTTGGATACGCGGTTGGCAGGAATAAATGCACGAGCTGCTTAAAACGCCAGATAAACAGTTTAACAGTCAGAACTCAGGGAACAGAGAGCTTACATACAAACCAGACCCCAGCCGCGCCTATAAAACCTGCGGGGTGCGAGGGGGAACAACGCTTCTTCCCGAGAGAAAGGGAAAAAGAAAAGGACCGACTTATCCCGGATAAAGAGAGAAGGGGTTCAGCCTTGCCACTTCTCTATAAGCTGCGGTGCCTGCTGCTGCCTTTGCTGCTGCACGTGGCTGGAACTCCTCACAGGACGAGGGGAGAATGAAGAAGAACCCCTAATGGTCGCTGTGCCTCTCCTAAATACCCGCTAAGGGCGCGTGAAACTGACCAATAGGCATTCAGCATTCACTGACTGACCAATTGGTTCAAAATAGTCCCACGCATGCGTGCAGCCCGAGGTCTCCCTGGGTCCCAGGGCCACGTGGTGTGCCCCCGCCCCTCAACCCCTCCTGGACCTTGTACAGAAGGGGGAGGAGGGACCCTAGGAACTGAACCAACTCTAGGGTGTTACCTTACCTCCTGCTTCCTACCCTTTTTGAAAATGGATTGCAGCCCAATCCTATTCCAGATCAGGCTGGTGGAGGCTCTGAGCAGCCTGCTGTAGTTGAAGTGTCCTTGCTGAATGCAGGGCATTTGGACTAGATCACCTTAAGAGGTCCCCTGTACTTCAAACCTTTCTGTAATCACTGATCCAGGGGTAAAAGGAGCAGGTGAAGGAAGTTTCCAGCTAAGAGCTCCGTGTGCTACAGAGCCCCTGACTGCAGGCATCAGCTGGATAGTGGCACCAGGCAGCCCTGTGCAGTGCCCAGGACTTGGTCTAAGAGGCAGATATGTGTGTTTGGGGCTTCTGGTGCCTTCTGATCAGTTCACTGCAGGCAGCAGCTCTCTGTTTCACTTTCACACTCGGTTACAGTCATGGTCCTGTTTTCCAGGAAGGCAGAAGACCTCCTCACTATCTCCACGAAGAGAAGGCAGTGACCAACTGAAGAGCCCAAGGGCTGTATAAAGAGAAGGTCTGGGCTGGGCTGGCACCAGCCTGGGAGCTGCTGAGCACCTGTCAGAGGAGGTAGGACCTTGCTGCTGGGCTCTGGTGCTGGGGGCCAGGCTTGAGGAGATATCAGGGCTTTGTTTTGTTTGTCTTCTTCTGATTTGCTTTTGCTAGTGAGAGGCCAGGGAAGGGAGGAAGGGATTTTAGGGCAGCAGTGAGTGGTCCCTGCTCTGAGGTGGGATGGAGGAAGCAGCCTGTGCTTGCCAGGCTTGCTTTGGATGCTTGAGTGATGGATGGTTTGAGGTGAGTGAGTGGGGAGGGAGCAGTGGGAATCCTGGGAGCATCTGGGTGGGAAGGGATCTCTCCAGGTCATGTAGTCCAACCCCCTTGCAGGCAGTGTTGTGGCAGGTCATGGTGCCACACTCACTGCTTCCCTAATCCACAGTTCCCACTGACTGGAAAAGGGGAAAGATAACTCCCATTTTCAGAAAGGGTAGGAAGGAAGATCCAGGGAACTCCAGGCCAGTCAGTCTCACCTCTGTACCTGGTAAGATCATGGAGCAGATCCTCCTGGAGGCATTACTGAGACAGGCAACATGGACAGAGGCAACATGGACAGAGGCAAGTTTGCTGATGACACCAAGCTGTGTGGTGCAGCAGCCAGGCTGGAGGGCAGGGATGGCATCAGAGGGACCTGGACAGGCTGCAGAGGTGGGCACAAGCCAACCACAGGAGGTTCAACAAGGCCAAGGGCAAGGTCCTGCAGCTGGGTAGAGGCAATGCCAAGCATAAATCCAGGCTGGGCAGTGAGTGGCTGGAGAGCAGCCCTGTGGAGAGGGACTTGGGGGTGCTGGTGGACCAGAAGCTCAACATGAGGCAGCAGTGTGCACTTGCCGCCCACAAAGCCAACCAGGCTGCATCAGGAGAAGTGTGGCCAGCAGGTCAAGGGAGGTGATTCTCCCCTTCAACTCTGCCCTGGTGAGACCCCACCTGGAGTACTGCATCTAGTTCTGGAACCCCTGTTACAAGAGGGATGTGGACATGCTGGAGTGTGTCCAGAGAAGGGCCACGAAGATGCTCAGAGGGCTGCAGCACCTCTCCTATGAGGACAGACTGAAAGAGTTGGGGCTGTTCAGTCTGAAGAAGAGGAGGCTCCTAGGTGATCTTCTTGTGGCCTTCCAGGATCTGAAGGGAGCCTACAAAATAGCTGGGGAGGGACTTTTTAGGCTCTCAGAGAGTGACAGAACTAGGGGGAATGGAGCAAAGCTGGAGGTGGAGAGATTGAGACTGGATGTCAGGGGGAAGTTTTTGAGCATGAGAGTGGTGAGAGCCTGGAATGGGTTGCCCAGGGAGGTGATTGGGGTCCCATCCCTGGAGGTGTTTAAGGCCAGGTTGGATGAGGCTGTGGGCAGCTTGATCTAGGGTAGAGTCTCTGGGCATGGCATGGGGGGTTGGAACTAGATTATCCTTGTGGTCCCTTCCAACCCTGACTGATTCTATGGTTCTACTTCCATAGAAGAAAGTGACCCCAAGTTACTCCATAATACTGTGTCCAGATAGACTGGGAGGGCAGTGTTCATTTCCCTGTGCTGGGCACTGCTGAGGCTGCAACTCCAATGCTGTCTTCATTTGTCTGACCCCTCACTTCAAGAAGGTCATTGAGTAGCTGGAGTACGTCCAGAGATGGGCAAGGATGCTGGAGAAGGATCTTGAGCACAAGTCTTGTGAGGAGCAGGTGAGGGAACTGGGGTTGTTTCATCTGGAGAAAAGGAGGCTGAGGAGAGACCTTCTCTATCACTCTACAACTCCCTGAAAGGAGGCTGGACTGAGGTGGTGATTAATTTTTTTCTCCCAAGGAAGAAGAACCCAGGACTTGGTCTAAGAGCCAGATAATGTGTGTCTGGAGCTTCTGGTGCCTTCTGATCAGTTCACTGCAGGCAGCAGCTCCTTGTTTCACACTCGGTTACAGTCAGAGTCCTGTTTTCCAGGAAGGCAGAAGCCCTCCTTACTATCTCCATGAAGAGAAGGCAGTGACCAACCTAAGAGCCTGAGGGTTGTACAATTAGAAGGCCTGGGCTGGGCTGCCACCAGCCTGGGAGGAGGTGGGGAAGCAGTTTTTGTGCCTCCTTCTCCTCCCATTCAAACCACTTAGAGATGGAGGTGGGGATGGGGGGTGGGAGAAGGAAGGAATCTGGAGTACTCTGCAACAGGTGATGATGGTGGTGAGGCTGGCGGACTGTGGCATCACCCTAGGGGGCTGGAGCTGGGCTGTGTCTTTCTCTTGTGCCCACTTTCTCAGGAAAAGTCACATCATGGTTGTGGGGACATAGCTGGAAAGGCCCTTGGGGTGCACCCTGGGGTGGGGGGCACCCATCTGAAAGTGCCTGGTCCCTAGCCTCGACCCTTTTTGGGCTGATGTGCTTGTTGCCAGCAGATGCTTGGTGTAAGTGGCACCACCCTGCTTTGTGCATGGTGCCTCGTTCACTGCCAGGATAGCTTGGATGAGCTGTACTGGGGCCAGGAGGATTAGGGCAGTAATTGGGTCCCCTGTCCTGGGCATCGGTGAGGCCACACCGCAGGGTGCTGATAGGGCACAAAAATCCAATCACTAGGAGACAGCCAAAATCCCCTGGGCCAGAGAAAAGGGGGATACTCCCTTGCAGAAAGGCTTCATGATCTCCCTACTGGTGTTAATTATTGATAAGGGAGAACACATTCTGCAGCCATGACCTTGGCACAGGAAAACAGTGGTTTGCTGTTTGCTGTCTGCTGCTATCTGGCACTGGAGTCCAGGCAGATTCAAAGCTAATTTTCATATTTCCTTTGCACGTTTCTTACCCAGGCTGCCACTTTGTTTCTCAGAAATCAGAGCTTTCCTGGAAAGGGCTGTGTCCCCCCCCCCCAACCTGTCTCTTGTGTTTTCTACACACAAAGCCTCATTTCCTTTTCCGAGGCTGCAGGATGCCAAGAAATGCTGCTCTGGCAGGGCTGTCTGCATCACTCAGCCAGCTGAGTGCACAGCCTCTGGGACCAGTGCCTGCTGGAGCATCTCCTTCAGGGCAGCTGGAGGCATGCAGCCCCTGAAATGGGCATCTGAAGCATCTCCCTCAGAGCATCCTGCAAGGCTCTTTGAATGGTGGGGGCAAAGTGAGCTCTGATGAGAGGGCACTGGTGGTGCAGGGACGGAGAAAGGAGGATTTGGGGTGGATCTAATGGAAAGATTGTTTGGTGGATGAGGAACTGGCTACATGGCTACAATCCAAAGGATAAGGGGATGGAGATCAGCACTGTGGATAAAAAGACTGGAGGGTGCTGGGGGATGAAAAGCTGGACATGAGCTGGCAATTTCTGTTCATAACCCAGGAGACAATGACCTCATGGACTCCAAAACATCAGATGGAGGGAAGTGATTCTGCCCCTCTGCTCCACTCTGGTGAGACTCCATTGCAGTGCTGTGTCTAGCTCTGGAGTCCTTGGCAAAGACATGGAGCTGTTGGAGGAAGCCCAGAGGAAGCCACAGTCCAAGGGCTGGAACACCTCTGCTGTGAGGTCGGGCTGAGAGAGTTGAGATTGTTCAGTCTGGAGAAGAGAAAGCACCAGGGAGAAACAGGGCTGATAATATGGGCACAAAGTTTTTAGCAGTGCCTGCAGCGACAGGACAAGGGTGATTGGCTTCAAACTAGAATAGGAGAGATTCAGATTAGATAGAAGGAAGAATATTCTTGACAGAGGGCAGAGGATGGTGAGACCCAGGCCCAGGTTCCCCAGGACGGCAGGTGTATTGCAGGTCAGGTTGGAAGGGGCTCTGAGCAACCTGCTCTAGATGTCCCTGGTCACTGCAAGGGGTTTGGGCTAGATGTCTTTGAAAGGACCCTTCGATGCAAAACTTGGGGCAGCAGGTGGGTGGGTGCACCGTGCACCCCCTGATGGGAGAGCAGATGTGTGCTCTTGGGGCTCCTGTTGCTCTCCGAGCTGCTGCTCCTGTTGCTCTCTGAGCTGTCTGTCTTGGCTCCGCTGCGGGCAGCAGCTCCCAGTTTCACTTTCACAATCGGCTGGTGTCGGAATCCTCACTGCCTCCGGAAAGGACCAACCTAAGAGCCCGAGGGGCTTTATAAAGCGAAGTACTTGGCTGGGCAGCCACCAGCCTGGGAGCAGCACCTGCCACAGGAGGTAGGACCTTGCTGATGGGCTCTGGTGCTGGGGTCCAGGCATCAGCATAAATCAGGGGTTTTGTTTGTCTTCTTTTTCCTATCTCCTGTGCTTTGCCATTGCTGGAAAGAGGCCAGGGAAGGGAGGAAGGGATTTTAGGGCAGCAGTGAGTGGTCCCTGCTCTGAGGTGGGATGGAGGAAGCACTCTGTGCTTGCCAAGCTGTTTGAAGATGCTTGAGTGTTGGATGGGTTGAAGTGGGTGAGTGGGGAGGAAGGATGGAGGTGGCGCCTGTGTCGGGGGATGCTCAGGGGCAGACTGATGTGTGCTGGTGTGCAAAGCAGCCTTCAAGAGCTGGCAGGAGGGATATCTAGGGAAGGACTAACTGTCTGTGAGGGGACCCCTTGCAGAGCCCCTTCTGGGCTGGCATCTGCTCCTCCAAGGCAGGTTTGATCTTGCCTGTCCCAGGCATGACCTAGCCCCACGGTGGTTCTTGATGGATAATCTTGCCCAAGGCTAAGCTGTGGCAGGAGTTGGGGTGGCTGTGGAGCTGTGCAGCCACCTACAGCTTGGTGCCATTTACTGTTCTTATGTGAGGATAGGAGACCAGGCTGGGATGTGTCAGAGGGAAGGTGCAGGTGTTAAGGCAGGGCTCTTGTAACCTGAAATGGATAATTTATGATAGGATCCTGGAAGCATTTGGGTGGGACAGGAGCTCTCCAGGTCATCTAGTGCTAGCCCCCTGCAGGCAGTGGTGTGGCAGGTCATGGTGCCACACTCACTGCTTCCTGTATCCACTTCCAAAGGAGAAAGTGACCCCAAGTCATTCCATAATACTGTGTCCAGCTAGAACGGGAGGGCAGTGTTGCCTGTGTAGATTTCTCCTTTAGATTTCAGGCTTTTTCTTCCTGCTGCTTTTAATCCTGAATTCTTGAGGTGGTCTCCATCTTTTTTCTTAACACCTCAGCCTTGTTGTGCAGAGAGGTGATAGAAGCCCCATCCTATTCCAGATCAGGGTGGTGGAGGCTCTGAGCAGCCTACTGTAGTTGAAATGTCCTTGCTGAATTCAGGGCAATTGGACTAGATCACCTTAAGAGGTCCCTTGAACTTCAAACCTTTCTGTAATCACTGATCCAGGGGTAAAAAGAGCAGGTGATGGAAATTTCCAGCTAAGAGCTCCATGTGCTACAAAGTCCCTGCTGCCTTTGTGCCTGACTGCAGGCATCAGCTGGATAGTGGCACCAGGCAGCCCTGTGCAGTGCCCAGGACTTGGTCTAAGAGGCAGATATGTGTGTTTGGGGCTTCTGGTGCCTTCTGATCAGTTCACTGCAGGCAGCAGCTCTCTGTTTCACTTTCACACTCAGTTACAGTCAGGGTCCTGTTTTCCAGGAAGGCAGAAGTCCTCCTCACTATCTCCATGAAGAGAAGGCAGAGACCAACTGAAGAGCCCAAGGGCTGTATAAAGAGAAGGTCTGGGCTGGGCTGGCACCAGCCTGGGAGCTGCTGAGCACCTGCCAGAGAAGGTAGGACCTTGCTGCTGGGCTCTGGTGCTGGGGGCCAGGCTTGAGGAGATATCAGGGCTTTGTTTTGTTTGTCTTCTTCTGCTTTGCTTTTGCTAGTGAGAGGCCAGGGAAGGGAGGAAGGGATTTTAGGGCAGCAGTGAGTGGTCCCTGCTCTGAGGTGGGATGGCGGAAGCAGCCTGTGCTTGCCAGGCTTGCTTTGGATGCTTGAGTGATGGATGGTTTGAGGTGAGTGAGTGGGGAGGAAGCAGTGGGAATCCTGGGAGCATTTGGGTGGGAAGGGATCTCTCCAGGTCATGTAGTCCAACCCCCTTGCAGGCAGTGTTGTGGCAGGTCATGGGGCCACACTCACTGCTTCCCTCATTCACAGTTCCCACTGACTGGAAAAGGGGAAAGATAACTCCCATTTTCAGAAAGGGTAAGAAGGAAGATCCAGGGAACTCCAGGCCAGTCAGTCTCACCTCTGTGCCTGGTTGCTGCGAACAAGGAGTTGGGGAGACAGTTTGATGCAAACTAGTTCCGTTTCTTACATGCAATTTTTCATCTTATATATGCTTAGATACGCTAAACAAGGCAGCGTGTAACTATTTTATTGGCTATTGACCCAGCCAAATAGCTAAAGCTAACACAATGATTGGCTTAACTAAAAATAGGAAATCACACTTCTCTCTTTGATACAAAATACAGACACTGCCTAACATCCAAGAACACAGAGAAACTGCGAGTTCTTTTTTTTTTTTTTACGTTCTTATCAGAGTTTTTACAGCCTCTAGGTCATCCTGCTCTTGGCTCCACCAGACACCTGCAGTTAGAGCCTGTGTGTCATCCCTTAAACCCCTCTGTTTTTCCCACATTCTGTTTCCATTTATTATGAGTCTGTGTATCCACTGCTCCCCGTTTTCTGTTGTACAAATGGAACCTTCTTTCGTTATAATAAGAATAGCAAGCACATGCAACAGTCTTTAACAAACTTCTAAGACATCCTGTCAATTCCCATCCTTAAAAAATCTTAATCTAACCAATCCCTTCTGCCTTCTTCTTAAAGCTGTGATACACCGTTCTTCAGTTATTGGATACTGGCATGTACAGATTCCAAGTGATCACACAGATTCATACAACACATACCTTCGAAAATCATCACGTCCATTCCCTTGTGATGAAAGCAAAATATCTACAACTTCCCTGTTTTGCAGAGTAGCATGTCTAACGCTATTAACGTCTAATAATAATTTAAAGACAAGCTAAAACCTCACTTGTAGCATTACTTTGTTTAGCAAGCAAACAGCCAAGCTTATCTAAAAGTTCTAATGCTCTTCCAGCTGCTGCCCCTTGTACGAAAAGCTGGCAGCAAAAATTTAGGCGTTGAAAGAGTCAACCTTCCTAAAGAGCAAGGTCCTCCTATTATTCGAGGTGGTGCCAAGCTTGGTCCCCACAAACAAGAAAGATACCTTTTGGGAGTTTTCGGGGGTGAGTGATTGTTGCTTGATTGTAATCCTGTTCGTGTGTTTGATTGCGCCGTGCAGTACTGTTTCTAAAGATGAGTGCACGTGGGGTTACGTTCTGCTTTCTTGCACTGTTTTTTTCTAAAACATAATTAAAATAAACACAAGCAGGCATTTTTACGCTACCTAAGATGTCGAGTTCTCGAGGCTCGATATCAGCAAAAGGCAGAAAATTGCATCCAATTTTTTGTCATGAAATTAAGATCAAAAGTGAGTTTTGACCTTTGTACTTCCTCCCAACTCCAAGAATAAAAACTTGTGTACATTCCCCGTGTATGATCGAGATGCACTAAGAATCCCATAGAAAATCCATACTTAATATTTTTGGGCTCTATATTCTCTACTACCTCTTTCCAACCACCCACAGATATTCCCACTAAAATATCCAATTATCAGAGGATTTTCTTCTACTAATGAGCAATTAAAAAAAAAATAATTAAATTTATAAAGCTTTCCGTAAGCACTCTTCTTGGTTAGCCTTTCTGTGCTAGTCACTTGTTCCCCTTTTTTCCTTTATTTTTTTAAAGCAAACGTGTCAAACTAGCATAAGCAGATGTTTTAACCTATGCTACAAGTGAAATCTCTGTGTGAGTGTGAAAACTGAATCCGATAATCTTTGCCATTTAACTTTGCCTATATGTTGTACCAAAAAAAAAAAAATTTTTTTCCTTTAGCTTAACATAATACCTTATACTAATATACTACTATTAATATGAGGGAAAAACATCCAAAACTATAATATCTCTGTTCTAAACTCTTAACCTTACCTATACCAAATGCTGAAAATCTATAAACCAAACTTGTGTTAAAGTTACGAAAAAGAAGAGGTAAAGAAACCTTAGATCTGTCACTCTAAAAATAAAATCATTAAGCTTACAGACTTACAAACAACTTATCCTACCAGAATTTCTACGAACTTAACCACTTAGCATATTCTATTACAATAATCAAAACAGTCTTATCCATTACCTTCTAAAGTCTACGATCTATTACAACTGAAAACTGACTCTAAAAGCATTATCAGGAATTGCATTTGCAAAGAAAGTAAAACAATCAACAGTAAAATAAAAAGTTGACACTACCACCTTGAAAAATGACTCAACTCTCGGAAGAAAAAGGGAGGTAGGAAAGCCATGGAAACCAAGCTATGTTATCTCTATGAAGGAGAAACAGGAATCGCACGGGGCGGGGGGAACGCTGCAGTTTGTGTCAGCTCCGAAGGAGCTGCAGCCGCGCAGGGGGAGGAAGGGGGGGAAGAGAAGCGGCTGCTCCTAGTTGGCAGAGAAGGGAGAAACAAAAAAAAACCCCTACAAAGACATTAAAACAAGACTTTTTACAAACTGAACAGGGAGGGAAACCTTCCAACAATTAGTTAAGCGACGCGGTCCGAGTGATGCAGCCCGAGACGGGGGGTGCAGACTCAGAGCAGCACTCCGCGGCAGGATGGCTTCCTCTGCTTGGGACCTGGGACCATTCCCCCGGGACCTTCCGTGCCACAGATACATGTGTGAGAGTAGCGTAGAGAAGAGGGTATTCAAGTTTATCTTTGAAAATCATCAATGCTAAAGAAGTTTGCAACAGTTCCATCAAAGGTCGGATATTCACAGGCAGAAGCTCTTGACTGTAGAAAAATGTTGTCCTCCACTAATTACGAAGTACAAAGTCCATAAAACTTTCTCAGTCTGTTTCCAGGTTGTCTGATTTCAAAAGCGTTTGCTGAGTCCTGAAACAGGCAGATTTATGATCTTCCACAGCCTCACAGGGCACAATAAAACCATGTCCCATCAAAGCAATTAATTAGCAATTGTTTATCTCTTGCTGGCCTTCAGAATGCGAGTCTTGAAAACACTGCTTTTTAAAGGCAAACTGAGCTTTACAGTCAAAACCTATCAGCAAAGTTTTTACAGTTCTTTTTCTGCATTTTTTACTGCTTTCTTGTAGTACTTTCATAGTAAAGTCTGAGATAAAGAGTCCAGTCAGTATCAGTCTTAGAGAGGATATCAGCCTCATACTTAATCCCTTTCTTAGAAAGGATATGCGAGAGAAGCTTCAGAATGCACTTTTCTTCCCCAGTCACCGAATTTTTGCCCTCTCATCCCCTTGCTGAGCCTTTAAAGCCTCAGTAGATGCAGCAATGGAAGGAATCTTCAACTTCACCCATTTAGGGATGATCTTAAGGTGTTGCCCAGGAATTTTCTTCCCTTGTTTGTTAATTAGACTCTCCATTATTGCATAAACGTCTCCTTCTGTATGGGAGTCTTGATTCCCCATAACCGAGTTTCTCCGAGCTTACCTGCCAACTGCTGGGAGGTGACTGTGTGCAGGCCAGCTGGCTGCTTCCTTTCAGCAGAATCTTTCAAGTTCTCAGAGACTTTGCAGCCGGATTGCCTTCTCCTAGCCGACAATTGAAGCCGACATCACCTCGGGGGTTGCCATTTGCCGCGAACAAGGAGACGGGGAGACGGTTTGATGCAAACCAGTTCCGTTTATTACATGCAGTTGTTCATCTTATATATGCTTAGATATCCTAAACAAGGCAGCGTGTAACTATTTTATTGGCTATTGACCCAACCAAATAGCTAAAGCTAACACAATGATTGGCTTAACTAAGAAATATGAAATCACACTTCTCTCTTTGGTACGAAATACAGACGCTGTGTTCATCCGACAACACAGAGAAACTGCGAGTTCTTTGTTTTACCTTCTTATCAGAATTTTACAGCCTCTAGGTCATCCTGCTCTTGGCTCCACCAGACACATGCAATCAGAGCCTTAAACCCCCACTGTTTTTCCCACATTCTGTTTCCATTTATTATGAGTCTGCGTATCCACACCTGGTAAGATCATGGAGCAGATTCTCCTGGAGGCATTACTGAGACAGGCAACAAGGATAGAGGCATTGAGTGCACCCTCAGCAAGTTTGCTGATGACCCCAAGCTGTGTGGTGCAGCAGAAAGGCTGGAGGGCAGGGATGGCATCAGAGGGACCTGGACAGGCTGCAGAGGTGGGCACAAGCCGAACTCAGGAGGTTCAACAAGGCCAAGGGCAAGGTCCTGCAGCTGGGTCGAGGCAATGCCAAGCACAAATCCAGGCTGGGCAGTGAGTGGCTGGAGAGCAGCCCTGTGGAGAGGGACTTGGGGGTGCTGGTAGATTAGAAGCTCAACATGAGGCAGCAGTGTGCACTTGCAGCCCAGAAAACCAACCAGAACCTGGGCTGCGTCAGAACTGTGGCCAGCAGGGTGAGGGAGGTGATTCTCCCCCTCTACTCTGCCTTGCTGAGACCCCACCTGGAGTACTGCATCCAGTTCTGGAGCCCTTATTACAAGAGGGATGTGGACATGCTGGAGTGTGTCCAGAAAAGGGCCACGAGGATGCTCAGAGGGCTTCAGAACCTCTGCTATGAGGACAGGCTGAAAGAGTTGGGGCTGTGCAGCCTGGAGAAGAGGAGGCTCCCAGCTGACCTTCTGGAGGCCTTTCAGTATCTGAAGGGGGCTTATAGAAAAGCTGGTGAGGGACTTCTTAGTCTATCAGAGAGTGACAGGACTAGGGGGAATGGAGCAAAGCTGGAGGTGGGGAGATTCAGATTGGATGTGAGGGGGACGTTGTTGAGCATGAGAGTGGTGAGAGCCTGGAATGGATTGCCCAGGGAGGTGATTGGTGCCGCATCCCTGGAGGTGTTTAAGGCCAGGTTGGATGAGGCTGTGGGCAGCCTGATCTAGGGTAGAGAGTCCCTTGGCATGGCAGGAGGGTTGGAACTAGGTGATCCTTGTGGTCTCTTCCAACCCTGACTGATTCTATTGTTCTACTTCCAAAGAAGAAAGTGACCCCAAGTTACTCCATAATACTGTGTCCAGATAGACTGGGAGGGCAGTGTTCATTTCCCTGTGCTGGGCACTGCTGAGGCTGCAGCTCCAATGCTGTCTTCATTTTTTTGAAGACCATTGAGTAGCTGGAGTACGTCCAGAGATGGGCAAGGATGCTGGAGAAGGATCTTGAGCACAAGTCTTGTGAGGAGCAGGTGAGGGAACTGGGGTTGTTTCATCTGGAGAAAAGGAGGCTGAGGAGAGACCTTCTCTATCACTCTACAACTCCCTGAAAGGAGACTGGACTGAGGTAGAGATTAATTTTTTTCTCCCAAGGAAGAAGAGCCCAGGACTTGATCTAAGAGCTAGATATGTGTGTCTGGAGCTTCTGCTGCCTTCTGATCAGTTCACTGCTGGCAGGAGCTCTGTTTCACATTCGGTTACAGTCAGGGTCCTGTTTTCCAGGAAGGCAGAAGCCCTCCTCACTATCTCCACACAGAGAAGGCAGTGACCAACTGAAGAGCCCTAAGGCTGTATAAAGAGAAGGCCTGGGCTGGGCTGGCACCTGCCTGGGAGCTGCTGAGCACCTGCCAGAGAAGATAGGACCTTGCAGATGGGCTCTGGTGCTGGGGGCCAGGGATCAGCAGAGATCAGGGATTTTGACGTCTTCTTCTTTCTATCTCCTGTATGTTGCTATTGCTGGAAAGAGATCAGAGGAGGGAGGAAGGGATTTTAGAGCATCAGTGAGTGGTCCCTGCTTGGAGGTGGGATGGAGGATGCAGCCTCTACTTGCCAGGCTTGCTTTGGCTGCTTGAGTGTTGCATGTGTTGAAGTGGGTGAGTGGGGAGGAAGGATGGAGGGGCAGACTGATGTCTGCTGGGGTGCAAAGCAGCCTTCAAGAGCTGTCAGGAGGGATGCCTAGGGAAGGACTCTCTGCCTGCGAGGGGATCCCTTGCCAAGCCCCTTCTGGGCTGAGAACTGCACCTCCAAGGCAGGTTTGATCTTGCCTGTCCCAGGCATGACCTAGCCCCACTGTGGTTCTTGATGGGTAATCTTGCCCAAGGCTGAGCTGTGACAGGAGTTGGGGTGGCTGTGGAGCTGTGCAGCCACCTGCAGCTTGGTGCCATTTGCTGTTCTTATGTGGGGATAGGAGGCCAGGCTGGGATGTGTCAGAGGGAAGGTGCAGGTGTTAAGGCAGGGCTCTTGTAACCTGAAATGGATAATTTATGATAGGATCCTGGAAGCATTTGGGTGGGACAGGAGCTCTCCAGGTCATCTAGTGCTAGCCCCCTGCAGGCAGTGGTGTGGCAGGTCATGGTGCCACACTCACTGCTTCCCTTATCCACTTCCAAAGGAGAAAGTGACCCCAAGTTGTTCCATAAAACTGTGGCTAGCTAGACTGGGAGGGCAGTGTTCATCTCCCTGTGCCGGTCACTGCTGAGGCTCCAGCTCCTATGCTGTGTTCATTGAGATGCTGGAGGATATCCAGAGATGGGCAAAGATGCTGGGAAAGGTTTTTGAGCACAAGGATTATGAGGAGCAGGTGAGGGAACTGGGGTTGTTTCATCTGGAGGAAAGGAGACTGAGGAGGAACTTTCTTGCTCTCTACAACTGCCTGAATGGAGGCTGGAGCAAGGTAGGGCTACTAAAAGGCTGCAAGAAAGTCCCTGTCCACTCTAAACATTTTATAGTTGTTGTTTACCAGGCCTTCTGTGTGGCAATGTGCTGGGTCTGAGCTGTGAACGTTGGCTGCCTGTGTCCTGTGAAAAGTCAAGGATCTGACCAAAAGGAGCTTCTGCTACAAGGTGAGATGAATTAGACCTTAGATCCATGTGCTGGTTTGAGGCTAACTGGAATATTTTTATGAGAGAAATGAGATCATTGCCTGTGATAAGAAAATAATAGTGGTGTCTATACTACCCATTGGTTTTGCTGAGAGATGGAAAAAGACAAAACATAAAGATTCTCTGTCTCTGGCTGCAGCTTGCTTCGTTAACTCCTTTGCCTGGACCTGTATATCTCAATCTAATCATTCTCCTCCTAACCCCTTATGTGGCTTCTCTGCCCTGCACATTAGCCTTCTGAGACAAGGCAGGGGGTGGGAAGAAGGAGGGGAGTTACTTTGGAGCCCCCCTTTGGAGGGGGTTTGAATTTCTGTGTTACTTTTAACTTGTAGGTAATTGTATATAGTTGTAAATATCTGTATCTACTGTGTACATATGCTTGTAAAATTTTTCTGTGCTGTAAAATCTAGGTTCAGCCTTAACTTCCAGCTGTCTGAGCTAGCCTGGTGAATCTTGTGGTGGTGGAAAGCTCCCAAACCATCACAATCTATTGAGTATATTACCTAAATCTTCTGTGGCCTTAAAAGAGTATGTGACACAATGCTCTGTACATAGAATCAGTCAGGGTTGGAAGGGACCACAAGGATCATCTAGTTCCAGCTCCCCTGACACCCTAGATCAGGCTGCCCACAGCCTCATCCAGCCTGGCCTTAAACACCTCCAGGGATGTGGCCCCAACCACCCTCCTGGGCAACCCATTCCAGGGCCTCACCACTCTCATGCTGAAGAACTTCCTCCTCACATCCAGTTGAATCTGTCCACTTCCAGCTTTGCTCCATTCCCCCTATGCTGGCGCGGGGGTGGTAAGCAGTCAAGTCAATATGAGTGATAGAGCAAAACTCCAATTTATTAGTGATCTTACAGTTCCTTTTATACTCTGCCAGCTGGGAACGTTATCGAATACTCCAAGGTAATTGGTAAAGGGGATCGTATGTGTCATACAGTAATTGGTTACTGAATACAAACAACAATGAATTTGCAGTTTCCCCGAGAAACTTCTAGTTAGCAGGCATCTTCTTTCCTCTGCATCTCTGTTTTCCTTCCATCTGTTTTCGGCTGCACTTTCATCTCACAAGCGTTCTGCTGTGCTTCTCCTTTAAACGTACTCCTGGCAGTGGATTGTTCACTGCTCCAATGCTGCTTCTCAGAGATATTCTGCAACATTTCCCCCTTTTTCTTTTGAACAAGCCACTGTTTATCCACAAATTTTTGCAATCCCCTTATTAAGACAGCTATAAGCAATACAACAAACAAGATGTTTGCTACCATATCTCTATGTGATCTGTGATTCTAGGATTTTATGAGAGCCCTCTGATAAGAGGCTGAGGCCTTTTACAAAGTACTTTAAAAAATGTCTGTTTCCTTCTTCCACAGCCATGGATTCCAAGGAGGACAAAGATTCCAAGGAGGACAAAGATTCCAAGGAGGACAAAGCAGGGGATGATGAAAAGGCACTTCTTGCTAGAAGGCAACTGGCAGAAGCATGTGCAAAAGAAGGACTGGATGATGCATTCTGGCTCCCCCAACTGTCTGAGATACTGGGAGTGAAGTCCATCGAAGCCCTGAAACATCTGCAATATGAAGACTACCTGAAGCTGGAGTGCAAAGTACAGCATCCCTGGGAAACCAGAGCTCTCCGAAAGCTCCTGGGACTCACGGACAACAAAACAACTTTTGAGGAGCTGCAGAAGGAGCGCTTGAAGGTAACAAAGGAGAGACAAGAAGAGGCCAAGCAAGCCCTGAAGGATCTGAAAGAATATCACAAGAGCCGCAGCCAGAGCAAGGACATTATGAAACAGAAAGAAGAAGCTCTGTGGAAAGCCTTGGAGATTCCCAAAGAGCACTGGGCACTGACAGAGAAGTCATTGGCGGATGTGCTGGAGCGCATCCAGAAGCAACTGGATCAGCAGGAGTCGTTAGTGGGCAGGGGTGAGAATGTCTCTGAGACAGAGGTCCTGAGACGGGCATCAGGGGGACTGGCCCTGCAGGGCATCTACAGAACCAACAGCCTTGCCGATGCGCTGGCAAAGCACGACCAGCTCATAGAGGTTCCTGATAGATTCAGTCTTGCTGGTCCAGAGCAGGGATCACTGCTTGAGAGGAAGGAGTTCTCCTCCTCTGCAGAAGAAGCCACTTTCACCAAGTCCATGGAGCAGCTGGGGTTCAGCATCAGTGTTTCAGGCAAAGCCAGGTTCTGGGGGTTTAGCATTGAAGGTGATATAGATAAAAGCAAGTCCTCACGGTCAGAGAGCACTCACCAGTCCCACTCGGAGCAGAGCTACATTTGCACCACCAAGTACCACTACATCCCTCTGGCCTCCTGCTACTTCCAAAAGCATCAGCTTTACCTTTCAGACGCGGCCCTGAAGGAGCTGCAAGAACTTGAGCATGTTTTGAGCATCACTCCCGAAGGAGACAGGCCCAACGTGGTGAAGAGCAGGTGTGAGAGCTTCTTTAGAAGGTTTGGGTCCCATGTGAACCAGGGTCCCATCCATTTAGGGGGGATATTCTGGTGGAAGGCAACTACAGATGGATTCAGGGCTGAGCAGCGGGAGGAGATGAAGCGCCAAGCCTCTGAGGCACTCAGTAGCTATGTTGGGGCCGGCTTCAGTGGCTTGTCTCTCAGTGTGGCAGCAACTGTGGATGTTTCAAATTCCAACTCTCAGTCTTCTTTCCAGGGAAGAGATACAAGGAGTGCCTACACAGCAGTCCAGCTTTACGTGACCAAAACAGGGGGCCCACCAGAGGCAGATTCTCTCCCTCAGTGGAAATTTGGGCTTGTAAATAATAACACGACCTGGTGTGTCATCGACCGAGGTTTGCAGCTGATCCCAGTGTGGGAGATAATCCTCTCCAATCACACCAGCGATTTTAAGTCCATCTATCAACTGGCCAGCAGCCTCAGGGCTGCTTATGAAGCACTGACAAATTACAGCATTGACACCATGTTTGGAGAGGAATTGTTCAGCGCAGTGAAAGACGCCAGAGATTTCACAGAATGCGTGAAGGCCTGGGAGATGGGGGTGGATGAAAGCAAACTCTTGGAATTGGTGGATTTCAAGCAGAATCTGAATGAGAAAATCAAAACCCACAGTGTCTGGATCAACTTATGCCTGTCGGATAAAGCGCTGCAGGAGTTCTTGCTGAATATTGTTCTGTCTTGCAAGAGGTCCCCTCCAGAAAACATCATTTTCATCAAGTCCCTGATGAGGTGCCTCCTGGATCCTCACATCTATTCTGTCAGAGACTTCCCCAGGCCTTCCTTCATTATGGAATGGATCTTTGATGCTGAGCACATGCTTCCCGAAACTCCCAATGTTTCTGAGCTTGAAGACCTCACCAAGACGCTGCTGCATATGAAGAAGTACATCCAGGAAGTCACCTATGCACCAGAAAGCTCTGCGTCTGACATCCATGAAGCAAAGGTAAAAGCCACCTTGACGGCAAGACAAAGTGTTTATTCCTTACTCCAGTTTCTCCAGGAAAAGGCACAGAAAGACATAGAGCTACTGGTGCTCTTAATTGTGACCAGAGTGGGATACCAGGTGGAAATGAGCACGTTTCAGTACCTCCTTGGATGTCCAGAAATACACTTCATGATAGAAGAAATGGAAACGCGGCATAAGGAGTACCTGAATCTGAAGGAACAAGATGTTTATAGAGCCCAGGCCTTCCTGTTGCTGATAGGTCTAACTGTAACACCTGAAAAAGAAGTGTCCCCTGAAGAGAAGAACAAGTGTTTCATTTTGATGGAAGACCAGATGAAAACTTTGTGGTCCAAAGAGATGAGAACTCTCCTGGAAAAGCACAAGGGATTCAAAGATTGGGAGATGCTGGAGAGTGACTTGAATTCTTTCATCAGTGGGCATGTGGATGACACGTGGGATGAGTTGAAGAAAACCAGTATAATCCAAGACATAGAAGAGACTTTTCAAAGGGTAGAGCCTTCCAGTCAGTCCAAATCCAGACCAGAAGGCAGCGAATACCAAGCAAACCAACCTGTTACAAACGAAAAGTTTCTCCACTTGCTTCAGCGCCTTGGATTAGAAAGTCACTACCCAAGGAAAATGGGGACAGAAGATTTCCATATCTTATACAAGACACCTATACATGACAGCCAGCCCAGCAAAGACAGTGAGCTACCATTTTACTTCTTGCAAAAGCTTCTGACTGTGGATTATAGAGTGAGGTACCTGACCTGCAAGAACCAGAGCAACCCAGTAGCAGCTTCCACAGACCAAGAGTGCGAACCGTCAGATTCCTTCGATGACTTTTTCACTAATTTGGAGGAACAAGCATCTGAATCTGCAACTGTGGACAGTCATGTGCACCCCATGGACCTCCAGATGGCAATTTTCCATTGCGCTGATGACTTCATGAGGCAATACATGTCAACAAAACTTGCTTTCTGCCAGTTTGCATTACCTCTCCTGGTACCAAACCCTTGCACTTCACAGATAGAGTTCCCACTCTGGTCCCTCAGCCAAATAAAAAAGAGCTGGAAGGCAGCTGAGAAGCTAGGAGAGCAAGCAAGGATTAAGAGTTACAACAACAAACTGATTTACCAGGCAGAGACACCCATCGTATCCTTCATCCGGATCGGCAGCTCTTCCTCCTGTTCCAAGTCTCAGATCCTGAACGGTCTGCTGAGCAAACACAAACACGACACTTTTTTCCACTACCATTGCGAAGGCAGCGCCAAAGACTGTTTGCTGATGAAAGGTGTTGTGGAGATCTCCTGGTACTGCCCCAGGGGCAGCGATGATGACAGCTTTGACCGCTGCGTGGCCTTCTGTAACCTGCACGGGGACGCAAGGGGTTACGAAAAGCAGCTGCGTTTTCTGCAGGAGATCTCTGCTGTGAACGTGGCTCTTGTAACTGAGTCTGGTCAGAAAGACGAGAATGGGATGATGATTTCACGTCAGCTGTGGGAGTCACAAAAGCCTTTGGTTTGTCTTTTCACTGATAAGGAGAAGGTTGCAGCTGGCCGACGTGGCCACAACGTAAGAATAGGTATCAAGAACAGAAACAAAGCAGAATTAGTGAGTGAGCTGACCAAGGCAATCAAAGATCTCCTGGAAGGGTCTAACACACTTTTTAGCCTTGATGCCTGCCAGGACGTAGCTCGCAAGCTTGGTTTCTCAGTCGATCAAGATACAGCAGCATGTGTGGCAGCCAAAGAAAAGGCAAAGGCGCTGGTGAAGCTTCTGAAGAAGGAGAAGCTGTATGACATCAAATCCCAGCTGCTGCCTCTTCAAGGGAAACTGTGGTACACGTGGTGCAAGAAGGACAAAGAACTCACTCGCCTGCAGGAAAAGGGAAACAAGAGCATAGAGCATCACCGGAGCCAAATTGAATCAGAGAAGTCAGTAATAAGGAAAAAGCAGCTGCGCAAAGCATTCCCCCTCAATGAGCTGATGAAGTCATTCCTTGGCTTTCTCCAGTCACAGCCAGTAGATACCAAGAAATACTTCTTGCAGTGGATGAAGGTCTTTATGGATGACTTGTCCTCCGATCGCTTGGATGAACTCAAGAGACAGTATCACCAGTTATGGTCTGACATCCTGGCCATGAAGAAAAGCAGTGAGGAAAAGGATCTCAAATCTGTGTTGCTGAGTCGTTTAGATGCCTTCTCCAATGAAATCAACGATTCCTCTATTGGCCTGGAGCACATTTTAAGAGAGGTAGGGCAGATTTACGAAGCTCTGGAATCGACAAACTCAAAGGATATATGTTTTGCCGAACTACCTGACGTGGCAGCTGATCTGATGGTTTCAGGGTATCCCATTGAGCTGATGGATGGAGATGCATCTTATGTCCCATTACGATGGATTGGAGCGATCTTTGACAGGTTAATTGAGAAGCTGGGAGACAAGCAAGTGTTTGTGCTCTCAGTGCTTGGCATCCAGAGCACAGGGAAGTCAACCCTGTTGAATGCCATGTTTGGTCTCCAGTTTAATGTCAGTGCCGGGAGATGCACCCGGGGAGCATTTATGCAGCTAATTAAAGTGGACACAAAGCTGCAAGAAGATGTTGGCTTTGATTACATGCTAGTTGTTGACACAGAGGGACTTCGTGCTATAGAGTTGGTCAACAAAGAGTCCCTTAACCATGATAACGAGCTGGCCACCTTTGTCATTGGCATTGGCAACATGACTCTGATAAATATCTTTGGAGAAAATCCTTCAGAGATGCAAGATGTCCTTCAGATTGCTGTGCAGGCATTTCTGAGGATGAAGCAGGTAAATCTTTCCCCGAGCTGCCTGTTTGTACACCAAAATGTGGGAGAGATAACTGCCAAGGAGCAGAACATGGAAGGGCAAAGGCGCCTGCAGGAAAAACTGGATGAAATGACAGTGACAGCTGCCCAGCAGGAATCCTGTGATGCCTCCTGCTTCAGTGACGTCATTGGCTTCGATGTGAACACCCACATCCACTACTTTGCTCACCTGTGGGAAGGAAACCCCCCAATGGCACCACCCAACCCTACCTACAGCCAGAACGTGCAGGAGTTAAAAGCCAAAATTCTCCAAGCTGCCAAGAAGGAGTTGCAGGGCAGTGTTTTGAGGCTCTCCGACTTGAAGGTTCGTATTAGTGACCTCTGGAATGCTTTACTGAATGAAAACTTCATCTTCAGCTTCAAGAACTCAGTGGAGATTGCTGCATACAAGAAACTGGAAACCGCATTTAGCGAGTGGAGCTGGCAGCTGAGGAGTTACATCTTAGACTTGCAGGTGAAACTGGACAATAGAATTCGTAATGGGGACTTGCAGAAAATCACACCAGAAGACCTTCAAATTCCAGTGCAAAAGACAAGTGATACCATTATGAAAACCATGGAGCAATATTTCAGTGAAGACAAAGACCATGAGATCCTGGTCCAGTGGAGGAGCAACACAGAACTGAAACTGAAAGAGCTAAAAGAGTCTCTCCTCCTTGAAACACGAAAGAAGTGTGAGAATCTCATTGAGCTGAAGAAGAGCCAGTGCAAACTGGATGAGAGGAAGTCAGAATATGAAAGCATGCTCCTAAAAAAGAGTAGGCAGTTGGCTCTGTCTCTGAAGGGCCAGAGACTCACTGAAAGGGAACTGAGAGACCAGTTCATTTCTCTCTGGGCTGACATGATTACTGAGGTCTCCTCTGCTACTCCCCCTCCAGAAGAAGTTGATATTGATGTGGAAGTAGAAATTGTCCTTCTAGAGCAGTTTAAGGAGCCCAACTTAGCTGAACGAATCAGTACCTTTCCCAAGTACAGGCAGTTTTCTGCTGACTTGGAGAAGCACGTCGCCAAGAAGAAACGTTGGGCCTTCTTTAGTGGGACTTTGGATAGTGCTGAGTTGAACAGCATAAACCGCATTACAGAGAACATCATAGCCTGTGTGAGGGCGAACATCGACAGGAAGGAGAAGGAGAAAAGGGATTACAGCCGAAGTTTTTTTCACGAAATACTGAAAGAGGTAGAGAAAGGTGTGAACTCTGTCCCCAGCAACGCAAAATACAGCTTTAAAAATGATTACAGGATAGATTTATCCATCTACCTGTGCAAGATGGCAGCGGAGAGGTTTAAAGATATGCACGAGGCATTCAAAAATGCAAATAATCCGAAAATCTACCTGGAGAGCAAGAAACAACATTTCTTCACGTGCTTCCAGATTTCCTGCCAAGGAGCCACTTCCATCACGACATTTGCTGCCTTTTTATGTGACAAGATTTCTCCAGCTCTTCGCCAGGCGGTTTATGAGAGGACAGCCCTTGTCATAGCTCGAGACATGAAGGGTAAGATCCCAGATTTCACAGGCAACAGGTACTTCTTGGAGGTTTGCCTGCTGAAATATCTGGCACAGGAAGAGAATTTTGAGTACTTTGAGCAGTACCTGATCAGCCCAAAAGATGCTTTGGAAAGTTACATCAAGACATGTGTTAATACGTACTGTTTAGACAAGAACAGGAGGCTGGAGAAGTTTTTAGATGACTCCCTTACTCACCTCTATGAAAAGATCCAGTCAGCAGTTTTTTCCTCAACCAAAGTTGTCAAAGACAGGAAGGACAGGAATGACAAAATCTCCCTTTGGCTGGATCAGTTTTGCAGCACACTTGCAGAGGTGCTGAACCTGCCCAGGAGAAACCTGAAGGGCATCGAAGATGAGGAGGTAGCAGACATAGAGTTCCTGAATAACGCCATGGCAGAGGAACTGCTTGTCATGAAGGATCAGCTCAAGAGCGAGCTTGCTGATGCTGACATGAGGTCATTTGAACAGCAGCCTCACATAATCCTGGCTGAGCAGTTTGCAGGGTGCTGGGAGATGTGTCCATTTTGTGGGGCTGTTTGCACAAACACCATAGGAAACCACGATGGAGACCATCAGGTCATCTTCCATCGTCCACAAGCTTTAGTGGGATGGAAGTGGCGTAAGACAGACCATCTGGTCATTGATATCTGCTCTAATGGTGTTGCAAGCAATAACGTGTTCAACATTGATGAAAACACATGGATCCCCTTCAAGAGATACCGGGATGCAGGACCTCCTTATTCCACTTGGAACATTCCCCCTGATCCATCCATGCAAAAGTATTGGAAATGGTTTGTGTCTCATTTCAGGGGGAATTTGGAGAAGCGCTACAATGGGAGATTCCAGGGCAAAGGAGAAATCCCTGAGTCATGGCACAGAATTAGAAAGCAGGAAGCACTTGATGAACTAGAGAAGCTTTGAGGCCAAGTTGATATGAAGGGAGAGCTGCAATTGCTTTGCATTTTAGAAGGAAATGCTGCAAATCTAGCCACAAAAGGTTGATATAATTACTTGCCATGGGTTGAGTTGAGTCTGCTGCCATTGCTCGTACCATGGTGCATTTAGAGAATCATAGGATGGATTAGATTGGAAGGGACCTCAAAAATTATCTAGTTCCAACTGCCCACCATAGGCAGGGACACCTCCCACTAGATAGGTTGCTCAAGGCCTCATCCAACCTGGCCTTCCACACCTCCAGGGAGGGAGCAGCCACAACCTCCCTGGGCAACCTATTCCAGTGTTTCACCTGTTACAGTATTTCCAGTGCTTCATCCTAATATCTTGTTTAAATCTCCCCTCTGCCAGTTTAAACCCATTATCCCTCGTCCTGTCATTAACAAGACCTTGTGAATAGTCCCTCCCCAGCTTTTTTTGTAGGCCCCCTTCAGATACTGGAAGGCTACTATAAGGTCTCCTCAAAGCCTTCTATTCTCCATGCTGAAGAGCCCCAGCTCTCTCAGCCTGTCCTCCAGCCCTCTGATCATCTTCGTGGCCCTCCTCTGGACTTGCTCCAACAGTCAAAACTGGAAGTGCTAACTGGAGCAGAGTGTTATGGGGTTGAAGTTCAGCTTGCAACTTGAGAAGCTTCCTGTTCTGCTTGCTGCTTTTGGGTTCTGGGTTCTTGGGTGTTGGCTCTTTTCTGCAGGCATGGCAGTCAGGCAGCTGCTGGGTTTGGGTGTCTGTTTTATGCTGGGTTTTTCTTATCCCTGTATTTCACTGCACTTTTTCTGCACAGAGGCTAAACTGTGGTAATCATGTATTGCATTATTAGATTAATCAGACTATTAGCTAAGGCAATGAATCATTGTAGTTATGATATGTTATATTAAACTCTTATCTCTTTATCTCAACCTTGAGTTTTGTGTGTTACTTTTCCTCTCATTTTTGTGCTGGAGAGCAGGCAGGTTAGCCCCTGTCATTACTATGACCTCAAGCCATGTGAAGAAACCAACCAGTGCTCAGAAATTCACTGAATCTCAGAGTGGTAGGGGTTGGAAAGGAGATCATCCAGTCCAACCTACCCTGATAAAGCAGGTCGCCCACAGCAGATTGCCCAGGGTCACATCCAGGCAAGTTTGGAATCTTTCCAGAGAAGGAGACACCTCAACCTCTCTGGGCAGCCAGTGCTAGGGCTGCAGCACCCTCACAAGAAGGAAGTTTTTCCTCATGTTCAGGTGGAACCTTTTGAGTTCCAGCCTGTGGCCATTGCCCCTTGTTCGGTTGCTGGGCACCACTGAAAAGAGTCTGCCCCCATCTTCTTGCCCTCTGACCTTCAACTATTGCTAAGCTTTGGGATGATGCTCTTAGATTGCTCTTCTCCAGGCTAAACATCCCCAGGTCTCTCAGCTTTTGCTCATGTTATAAATTAATCCCCATATACTTTGAAAGGTACAAAAAGCAGCGCTGGGCAGCTGAGGGAGTCTCCTCCTCTACCAATCAGCTCACACACTATGCAGACATGTTTTTTCCTTTATATAGTCTGCCAAAGGTCCACTCCCACCATGCTGTAATTTTGCAGTCTTTCAGCTCTGCCCTCTCCTAGTTCTGTGGTACTCGGCATTGTGCGCATGCTTGAATATTCTTTGGTCATGTTGCTAGGCAAAGTTTACCACGTTTTCTAACAGGATACAATGGTGAACATCTAAACAATTCCATAACTCACTACTTGTACACGAACTTACTCTTAAAACATACAGTAATTTATTAAATGATCCGTTGTTTACCTATTACAGTCATCAGAGAGATGCCTCATTCCCCTCAGCAACTTTGTAGCCTCTGCTGGCCTGTCTCCAGTAGTTCTTCCTCACTAGGGCAGATGGTGGAAAAGTGCCAGTTTTATCAGCTGATATGGAAAAGTAAGTGACATTAGGCAAAAAAAAAAAAAAAAAAAAAGGAATTTTTTCGGGATCAAAAAATTGTCT
>VWZI01006955.1:41905-61357 GCA_013396835.1 Psilopogon haemacephalus
AGAAAAAAAAAAAAAAAAAAAAAGGTATTTTTCCAGGATCAAAAACTTGTCATGTTTAAAGAAAGGGCTGCAGAAACTGAAAGCAGCTCAACACTGGCTGTAGGCTCTGGCGGTTTACATTTTGGGATTATCATTCCTTTATTGACTCCTTATTGATAAGCCAAGCTAGTAGACCAGTAGCTGTTCTGTCATTAAAGCAGTTCATGTGGCAGAGCAGGGCACTGCCCCACCGGAGGTTTGAATGAGGTGTGAACTGTGGCAAGGCACACCCAGTCCACTGCCCCACCAGAGGTGTGAATGGGGCAGGAAATGGTCTTCCTCCCTCCCCACCTCTGTCACCGGAGGCTTAGTACAATAGGTGTGAAGTGCCTTCTCCCACNAGGAAAGGCATCATTGTGAAGTCTTTTCCCGACCGAATTAGAACCCAAACTTAAACTAATCTACACACAGATTGTGGGTGGGGCTTTTGGAAATTATAAAAGCTACATAATTTATAATTTCAGCCTCTTCAATAGCCCACAATCAATACAACACAACTGCCTGTCTGGGTTTTGGTAGTCGCTTCACTTTGTGTTAGAATCATAGAATCAGTCAGGGTTGGAAGGGACCACAAGGATCAGCTAGTTCCAACCCCCCTGCCATGCCCAGGGACACCCTACCCTACATCAGGCTGCCCACAGCCTCTGCCAGCCTGGCTGCAAACACCTCCAGGGATGGGGCCTCAACCACACCCATGGGCAACCCATTCCAGGCTCTCACCACTCTCATGCTGAACAACTTCCTCCTCACACCCAATCTGAATCTGCCCACCTCCAGCTTTGCTCCATTCCCCCTAGTCCTGTCACTCTCTGATAGCCTAAAAAGTCTCTCCCCAGCTTTTCTGTAGGCCTTCTTCAGATTCTGGAAGGCCACAAGAAGGTCGCCTGGGAGCCTCCTCTTCTCCAGCCTGCACAGCCCCAACTCTTTTAGTCTGTCCTCATAGCAGAGGTGCTGCAGCCCTCTGAGCATCCTTGCAGCCCTGATCATCCTCATGGCCCCTTATTAGGTTTACTGCCTCTGTTAAGGTGAGCTGTGAATGTTCCTTCAGCTCTTTGCCATGATAACAACTGATCTTGCCATTTGTTTAACTTTTAAGTAGAAGCAGACAATCATAGAATCATTTGGGATGGAAGGGACCTCTTAATACCTTGCAGCATGGGCATGGGCTTCTACCTTCCACTAGACCAGGTTGCTCAAAGCCCCATTCAATCTGACCTTGAATGTTTGAAGGGGTAGGCTATCTGCCACCTTTCTGGGCAGCCTTGGAGAACAGGCAGTGATGAGACTGAGCCTTGAATGCTGGGTTCAGTTTTGGGCTCCTCACTCCGATGGGGACACTGAGGTGCTAGGGCTGCAGCAGTGAGTTAGTTGGTCGGTGGGGTTTGGTGGGATCATGAGATAAACTTGACCTTGGCTATCACGGGTTGAGGAAGGTGGCCTGGCACGGGCCTCTGGCTCCCATAACATAGCAGCTGCCTCCCACAGGAGTAAGAGATAGAGAAACGCCTGGGTTAGGAATAAGAGGTTGTCATGAATATTAACGAATGGGATTGTGCTTAATTATACCAACTAATTAGTGTGCTTCTGGTTAGGATGGACAGCGTCCTGCAGAACTCATGTTACCAATTAGAATGGGGCACGTTGTCTCAGCTGGTAAGCTAAACACCATAAAAGGATCATCCTATCGTCAATAAAGTGGAACAGTACTTCAATCACATTGATTCAGTGGTATTGATTCCATGACCCTTTTTGATATTTTTTGCCATGTGCTTCCTGCAATGTTTCTGGAAACTCAAGGCCTCTCTTTCTGGAGAGTTTGCCACAGTGCTCATTCAGTGTTAATTCCCTGTAGTCTTTGCTAATAAGCAAGAACAGGAACAGGCACAGGCCTGGCTTCTGTATCCTGTATTTTCAAGTGAGACTGTTGTGCGTGGCTTCAGCATCTTTCGCTGTGAAGACCAAGCAGATGGCAGCTGGGAGATGCTCTGTGGAAGGCTATATGGAAGGAGAGTGTCTGCTTCTTTCAGAGTGTATGGCCAAGGGCCTTCTTCAATGTCTCAACTGATAATAAGCAGGCGATGAAGCTGTAAAGAAGAACATCCAGTAAAACAAATATGACCAAAAAAGAGAGGCAGTAGTGAGAACCAAGCCTGGTCAGACACACTTCTGATGAGAGGGTGAGAAGCTTGGTTCCAGTGAGATTACCTGAGTGGGGAGCTGGTCAGCTGGGAAGCTAAGGGGAAAAGGGGAACCAAACCCAAAGTATACCAAGATATAGACCTGGATAAAGAGGTATGTAGGCAATGATGGGAGACAAATCTCATCAGTGTTTGTGTGTGCTGCAAGGACTAAGTGCCAGGTTACCATCGACCAGCAAATCGCTGCCTGGGGTGCAAGAGGGCTCCTAGGTGCCTTCAACAAGTGATAGTGCAAGAAGAAATGGCTTTAGGTGGCACCAGGGGAAGTTTAGGTTAGACACGAGGAACAATTTCTTCCCCAGAAGTGTTGTAAAGCCCTGGAACAGGCTGCCCAGGGTAAAGGTGAAGTCTGCATCTGGAGAAAAGGAGGCTCAGGGGTGACCTCATCACTGTGTACAACTGCCTAAAGGGAGGTTGTAGCCAGGTGGGGTTGGTCTCTTCTCCCAGGCAACCAGCAACAGAACGAGGGGACACAGTCTCAAGCTGTAGGGGGAGGTATAGGCAGGATATTAGGAAGAAGTTCTTCCCAGAGAGAGTGATTGACATTGGAATGGGCTGCCCAGGAAGATGGTGGAGTCACCATCCCTGGAGGTGTTCAAGAAGAGACTGGATGGGGCACTTAGCACCATTGGCTAGGGCTGGGTGCTAGGCTGGACTGGACGATCTTGGAGGTCTCTTCCAACCTGTCCTATTCTATTCTATTTTATTCTAAATCTAATTTTATTCTATTCTATTTTTATTCTATTCTATTCTATTCTANTCTGTTCTGTTCTGTTCTGTTCTGTTCTGTTCTGTTCTGTTCTATTCTATTCTATTCTATTCTATTCTATTTCTTTTCTATTCTATAGCTATCCTATCCTAAATAGCCCCGTAAATGCGGTGCTGAAAGTCATGATTTAGCGGCGACCAAGCAGTGCTGGGTTCAGGATTGGACCCAATGACCTGCAAAGTCTATCCCAAGCAAAACAATTCGACGACTCCGCGCCGCCCGCTAGCAGCGAGCGCTGCACCCCGCCGGTCCCTCTCCTCAGAGCATAGCGCCCTCCCTCCCGGCAGGCGGCGCCCTCCCGCAGCCAGGCCCAGCGGCTCTCCACGCCGGCGCGGCGGGCGGGGCTACGTGACGTCACGGCCACGCCGGGTGGGCCGATGCGGCGGCGAGAGGCGGACTACGGAGGCCGGCGGGGGTCAGGGCGGGCGCGGAGCGGTGGCACCGGCGGTGGGATCGGTCGTCGTTGGCTACCATGGAGTACGTGACCGCCGAGCAGCTGGCCGGCTTCAGCAAGTACAAGGTAGTGGCCCGCCGAGGCGTGGGAGGCGGAGGTTGAGGGGCCGTGGGGGCTTGCATGTGGGGCTCGGGAGTCGGGGAGCGCCTCGGGGCCTGGCGGCGTGAGGGGGATGTCTGAGGGGTCGCTCTTTGGAAGGGAGCTCTGTGGCGGGAGGGAAGCCGCAGTGATGCAGTAAGACCCAGCGTTTGCGTGTGTGGCTGTCTGTGCCGGGGCCCGGTGTTTTAGAGTGGCTGGTGCCACAGAGGAGGTTCTGGGAGTGTGTGGGGTGCTGTGGGAGCCAGGGTTTGGAAGGGGAGCTGTAGTGGATCGCGCGTCTGGGGGAGCTGAGAGAGGAGCCCAAGTTTTGAGGCTGTGGAGCTGCAGTGAGGCTTGGGGTTTGGAGGGGGAGGGAAAGCTGCAGTGGAGCCCTGTGCCCTAGGGCTGGAAGGCAGGGGCCGCCGTAGATGATGACCCCGTGGAGGGAGAGCCGTGGGGTCCTGCTCCGTGGGGCTGCGGCGGGAGGGTGGTTGCATGAAGTGTGTGACATCCTCACCCACCCTCCTACAACTGCCTCCCCAGGGCTGGAGTGAGCTGGTGGGCAGTGTGGTGGGGGCTGTGCTGTGTCGGGGGCACCCCACTCAGCTGCCCGGGTGGGACGTGCCGTGAGGGCCAGTGCAATGCCCACTAATGAAATGCTTTTTCCCTCTCTCCTTGCTTTCCCAACTGTTTTGCGGTGGGGATTGCTGGGTGCAGTGAGGACCACTGAGGTGAAGGTGTGGTGGTATGAAATGTGGGGCTTCCTCCTTAAGGGAGAGGACAGGTACACTGTCATGTGCCACGGTGCTAAAGAGTTTCCACCTGCAAACTGAGTCCCTCCGACCTCTTTTCCTAGCATGAGATGCTGTGGGGTACAATGCTCAGTGCAGCACACCTGGGGCTGTTTTCCCCACTGCAGGACAAGGTGGGTACCATGCAGTGGCCATGAGGATGATCAGAGGGATGCAGAACCTCTCCTGTGAGGGTAGACTGAAAGAGTTGGGGCTGTTCAGTTTGGAGAAGAGGAGGCTCCCAGGTGACCTTCTTGTGGCCTTCCAGTATCTGAAGGGGCCCTACAAAATATCTGGGGAGGGACTTTTTAGGCTCTCAGAGGGTGACAAGACTAGGGGCAATGGAGCAAAGCTAGAGGTGGGTAGATTCAGATTGGATGTGAGGAGGAAGTTGTTCAGCCTGGAATGGGTTGCCCAACAAGGTTTGGGTCTCATCCCTGGAGGTGTTTAAGGGCAGGCTGAATGAGGCTGTGGGCAGCCTTATCTAGGGTAGGGTGTCCCTGGGCATGGCAAGGGAGTTGGAACTAGATGATTCTTGTGGTCCCTTCCAACCCTGACTGATTCTGTGATTCTGTAGGGTCTGGCACGGGGACAGCAGAGCCTGGGGTGGTGGCAGTATGATCACATACTGGCTGTGCTCCCTGAGCCATGCTGCTGGGGTGGGGACACACCTTCAGGCTCTCCACTACAACGTTTCTGAGTGGGTTGTGACCACATTTGATGTGTGTGTCCCCCCTCGCACTGACTTAGGTAGTGGGAAGCATTGCTGGATGCTGTGTGGGTGCATTTTGGAGCGACACTTTGGCTGCTTGCCTGTCCCCTCCAGAAGATGTGTTCAAGAAAGGCGACTGGCATATTACCACTTGCAGTGAGGATGGTGCCTTGCCAAGGTTCTGCTGTGATGGGTCCGTGGAGAAGGGAGTTCTGGGTGTGTTGTGGTGGGAGCATGGCCAGCACAGGAGGTGTCCCCTGTAGTTATTTCAGGACCATGTTTCTCCAACCCTGCGGCTGCTCTCTGCACAGTCAGAGCCACAGAAATGTGCCAGAAATCATCCCCTCTCTTTGTGTAAGCGTGGCCACATCTGTGTCTTGTTCAAAGCTCTGGAAACCTTTGAAGAAAACTGCTCTAAGTGCTGACAGGCTCTGACATGGCAGCTTAAATCCCTGAGGGCTGATTTTTGGGCCAGAGGTTTTGGTCTCCTTAATCCAGGGGAGCACTAGATTGTGTGTTTGTGTGGAAGGGGTTTGCTGTGTTTTGATGTCTGCACCAGCAGTGAAGCTAAAAGGTTTCCACCTCACCTTCTCCTTTGCTTTGCTTTAGTTCTTGGATACACCACATCCTTCCAGTTCTGTTTGTGGGGTGTCACTTCAGTGTGCAGGACAGTTAGGACAAGTCTGGTGTCCTGTATAGGTGGGTGAGGCTGTTTGCATGGGTCTGATCCTTATCCTGCAGCAGGCTGTGGTGGCAGGAACGGCTCGGACTTACTCTTGCTCTCTTTATGCACACTGAGATCTGATGAAATGGAGGTAAACGCACTTGGCAGATGCAGTTTGATCAATGTGACAGGTTGCATGAGGTTGCCTGTGGGGGCTGTTGTGTGTTCAGCCTGTTCAGGAGTGCCTGGAGGGATTTGAGATGTTGCTGTCTTCCTTTTCAGTGCCCTTTCAGTGAGAAGAGGCTCTACAAGTGGTGCTGGTAGTTGAAGTTGGGAAGGTTCAGGTGATTGCAAGTCACCTTCTTGTTTCTGTAGCAGGCAGCAAAGACATGCTCCTAGGTCATGGTCTTTCTGCCATTGCAGTTAAACATGTGAGCAGGACCCTGAATGCAGGTCATAGAATCATAAAATGGTTTAGGTTGGAAGTGACCTCAAGGATCATCTAATTCCATCCCCCTGCCATAAGCAGGGACACCTCCCACTAGAACAGGTCACTCAAGGCCTCATCCAACCTGGCCTTGAACACCTCCAGGGAGGGAGCAGCCACAACCTCCCTGGGCAACTTGTTCCAGTGTCTCACCACCCTCACTGGAAAGAACTTCTTCCTAACATCCCGTTTAAGGGTGAGGAGGTAACATGGTGTGGTCAGCACTGGCTTCTTACTGTCACCAGTTCTACACTGGTGTGCCTACTGCTCTTGGTTTTGGATGGCAGAGGGCTGAAAGGTGTCAGCAGGTCTCTGATGAAGATGATGGAGATGTCACTCCCAGGCCTGCATGGCTAAACTAACAAGCAGAGGCCAATAAAGCTGAGTATGCCCTGAGGGCAGGAGTGTGGTCTGGCTGGCAGAAGTAGCTTTGCTGGAGAGGTTATGGTTTCACTGAGTCAACAGGCACTTTGGTAAGAGTGGGTGGGTTCATGCTCGGCTCAGGGAGCATCATCTCTGCCCTGCACTGATGCACAGCTCTGCAGGAAGCACCAGCAGTGAGAGCACAGTGAACTGGATTGAGGAGAGCCATCAGTGCTGACATGAGGCAAAGCCATGGTGGGAGTGAAGCCTCACTTCATTTCTCTTTCTTTCTATATTGTTTGCTTGGGGAGCTTTATTTTTGGGTTCTGTGAGCCTGTGTGATCCAGGCATGAATCTCTGGTACCAGCTCACATATTCCAGTCTTGCTTTAGGCATTGAGGCTTGTCCTGCTCTCCCCTTGCCTTGAAGATGTGACTCTAGATCCACACTGAAAAGCCATTTGACCTTTTGGATGCAAGTAACTGTTCTTACAGTCCTCTATTCTGTCCTAGTGAGGTCAAAGGAGGCTCTTCTCCACTTTTACTCTGCCATAGTCAGGCCACATCTGGAGTCCTGGGATCAGTTTTGGGCTTCCCGGTTCAAAGGAGACAAAGAACTACTGGAGAGGGTGCAGCAGAGGCTACAAAGAAGATGAGGGAGCTGGAGCATCTCTCTGATGAGGAATGGTTGAGGAGCAACAGAGAACAGCAGACTGAGAGAGAATCTTCCAAATGCTGATCAGTAGCTAAATGGCAGGACTCAAGAGAATAGAGCCAGACTCTTTTCAGTGGTGTCTGGCAGCAGGACAAGAGACAGTGGGCACAAACCTGAACCCAGGAAGTTCCATCTGAACTTGGAGAGAAACTTCTTTCCTCTGGGACTGCTGAAGCCCTGGACCAGGCTGTCCACAGTGGTTGTGGAGTCTCCTTCTCTGGAGAGATTCCAAACCTGCCTGAATATTCCAATTCTAGGCAACCTGCTGTCAATGACCCTGCTTTAGCAGTGGGGTTTTGCACTAGGTGATCCCCACAGGTTCCTTCCAGCCTCTACCGTGCTGGGATTCTGTGCTTCTTGCCCAGGGAATGACTGCAACAGTGTAAACTGCTCTGTCCAAACAGGCAGAGCAAGGTCGGAGTAGTATGAGGGGTGTATGGATGGCCACATGCAATTACCCAAGAGCAACTGAGCTGTTGCTGAGCTGTTTTCTCTGCCTCATCCCCAAGGTAGGCCTGTGTGTTTAACCCAAGTGGCAGAGGTCAGCGTGTGGCAGCAGCACAGCAGGTCACCTGAGAAAGTGGCTCACAGTGTGTGACTCAAACATGTACCTGAAGCTGGTGTAGCTGGAAGGTAGACAGAATGAGCAACTGCTCTTAGCTGGTCCCAGCCCAAAAGGTGATTCACGGTCAGAACCAGGCCTTCTGCAACAGGACTCCTCCAGCTCCTCCTGCAAATGGCTCTGCAGCCTTAGTCCCTGCCTCAGCCTTTGAGCCCTGCCTGGCAGGAGCTCTCTAGCCTGCATGCAAATAGATCTGGGAAAAGAGCAAGGAGATTTGAGGAGGGGGGGAATGTGGAGGAAGCAACATGTGTCCAAGGGAAGTACCATGTCTTTGGAGAGGAGCTAGTGTCCCTGGAGCTGATACAGAGGAGCAGCAGAGCTTCGTGTGAGATGATCCACAGCTTTCTCCAGCCCTGGCTGCTTTATTTCTCTCATTGCTGCCAGCAGCACATATGGGAAGCGGCGAGTCAGGACTCCAGATGGTTGTAGCTTTGCAGCATGCACATTTGTGCTGGCTGGGAGAGAGGTAGGTGTCTGCTCCTTCTGTGACAGGCTGGCACAGTGCCATGGGTGGTAGGGGCGTAGAGGGAACTGTCATTAAGCTGTTCTCGAAGGGATGCTGAAGATCTTGGCCCAAAGAAGCTATGCAGCAAAATGTACAGTGTTGCTGGGGAGTTTTAATGTGCCTCTGACATTCCTTCAGCAGGAGACTGTGGGGTGGAGTCCTTTTGGTTGGAAGAGACTTTTATGATCATCGAGTCCAACTGTTAGCCCAGCACTGCCAGGTCACCCCTAAGCCACATACCTCAGCACGATATATCTACAGGTCTTTTAAGCTCCTCCAGGGGTGGTGACTTCACCACTGCCCTGAGTACCTTGTTGCAGGCTTTGGTAACTTTTTCAGGGAAGAAGTTGTTCTTCGTGTCCAACCTAAACTTCCCCTGGTGCCATGTAATGCCATTTTCTCTTCCTATTGCTTGTTCCTTGGGAGAAGAGACTGACTCCCACCTGGCTCCAGCCTCTTTTCAGAGGATGTAGAAGGTCTCTCTTGAGCTTCCTTTTCTCCATGCTGAACATAGAACCCTCATAGTTCCCTCATAGAATTTGTTCTCTAGACCCCTCATGAGGATGATGCTGTAATTCCACACTGTGGCCAGGGAACAGATAGAGGTGACCTCACTTGACTCATCAGTGGTTCCAGGGTGGGCAGCCTGTTTAAGGACTTGAACATCCTTTCAGGGAAGAAGTTGTTCAAAATGTCCAACTTAAACCTCTCCAGGTGCAACCTGCTTGTTCCTTGGGAGAAGATCCTGGTGTAGCTTACGTCACTTTGGAGACATAGAGAAGCTCACCTAAAATGGGAAGGAAAGGCTTCCTGTGCCCAGATGCTCTGTTACTGTTAACTGATGAAGATGATGGAATGTTGAATGTCCTCTGCCATGGTTGAATGTCCTCTGCCAAGGAGGATGTAGCCAGGAGCTGCTGTTTCTAGGTGTAAACCTTGCAGCTGGATGCCAGAGGTCATGGTCTTTTTCTTCAAAGCCTCTCTGCAAATCACTTTCTGGCAGGCTTCTGAGCAACCTCCTACAGGGAGTGTTGGGGGAGGGAATGGACCATCTAGAACATTCATAGGTGTGTCTGCTCCTACTTTGCTTTCTCTAGGAGAAAGACCTACTTCTTTCTTCCCTCTAGACTGCCTCCCAAGTCCTGCTTTCACAGAGCAACCCAAACAGCTCTCCCTTCTGCAAGTTGAACCTTTCCTGAGTGTGGTGTCTGGAGCTGGGTGCAGTGTGTGGGCTGGAGCCTGGCCAGCATGGTGAGGAGGGGAAGGGTGGCTTTCGTGCTGCAGACTCACTCCCATTACTTCTGCTCATGCCTCTCCATGAGCTGCTTATAGAATCATAGAATGGTTTAGGTTGGAAGAGACCTCAAAGATCATCCAGTTCCAACCCCCTGCCACAGGCAGGGACACCTCCCACTAGATCAGGTTGCTCAAGACCTCATCGAGCCTGGCCTTGAACACATCCAGGGAGGGAGCAGACACAACCTCCCTGGGCAACCTATTCCAGTGCCTCATGCGACACTGTGACTCCTGTGGCTCGTTTCAGGGGATTGAGGAGGCTTGGTGCCCAGAGGAGCTTTGGAAGGTGAGACTTGACTGCAAGTGAGGGCAGAGTGGTGCAGCTTTGTGTGGCCTCTTGGTTACAGACAGCTTCAGTGGTTTGTCACTGCCTTTTGGTATTGCTGTCACACCTCTTGCAGCCTTGCCTTGCCTGGTGTTGTCTGAGCTGCTCGTGATTCTGTTGAATTCAGCTCTGCCCTGGGGTTGTATGCCCTCCTGGTGTCTTCTGGTGTGATGGAGTTGCTGATGGCTCTTTTTGGGCCACATCTTAACAGCTGGGTGTGTGGTGTCTGCGTGACTCTGATCCAGCTCACACAGGAGTCCAGAAATTGCTCAAGTGATGAGTGTGAGGCTCTGGCCATGTGTCTAAGTGGACTGTGCATGTTCCTCACTGTGTGAGCTGGGTGCAGTTTGAGCCTCTCACAATGCTGTCATTGAAGGCTGCATATTCTCCTCAGGAGTATTGGTTTTGGGGGGGAATGCTGGTGAAGGAGCATGTGAGAGTGCTGCTCCTTGAGTGTGGCATGGGAGGGATGTTAGAGGGAAGGCAATAGCACATTTGGATCCAAAGCTGGAACAGGCTGGTGTCTCACCCTAGAAGATTTAGAAGCAAATAGGAGTCCAGTAAGAGTAAAGTGAACTGGGGCTTGAGAAGGGCCTACTATAGCAAAGTGTAAGGAGAAGGCATCTTGTGCTAGGCATAGCTGTGTGGTTGAGAGCATGCAGCCTGCTGGTGGGTTCATGGCTAGCAGAGGTTTTACATCAGGAGGTGATAGTCTGTTACACCAGTCAGATGCTCAGACTGACAGGTGCTGTTTAGAGAGCAGTCTGGGTAATCTTAGATTCCTTTAGGTGGTGGAAACCCAGGTGGTGTAGTATCAAATGGGCCTCTGATCCATGCCCATCCATGGGCATGTGCTGTCCATAGAGGATGTTTCTGATGTTTCACAAAGTCTCAGAATCCCAGCGTGGTTGGAGTTGGCAGGGACCTTGGGTTCATCTATCCAACCCCTGTGCTAAAGCAGGCTCACCCACAGCAGATTGCCCAGGACTGCAATGTCCAGGCAGGTTTGGAATCTCTCTGGAGAAGGAGACTCCACAACCTCTCTGGACAGCCTCATTCAGTGCTCTGGCACCCTCGTGGGACAGATTTTTTTCTTCATGTTCAGGTAGAACCTCTGGGGTTCCAGTTTGTACCCATTGCCACTTACTCTGTTGCTTAGCACTACTGAAAAGAGCCTGGCCACATAATCCTGCCCCTGCCCTTTAGCTACTGATGAGGATTAAGAAGATCCTCTCTCAGGCTTGTTCTTCTTCAGGCTAAACAACCCCTCTCAGCCTTCCCTCGTCACAGAGATGCTTCAGTCCCTTCAGCACCTTTGTAGCCTTTGCTGGACCCTCTCCAGGTGTTCCTTGTTTATCTTGAAGTGGGGAGTCCATAACTGGCCCCAATACTTGTGTCCTCATTAGGGCAGAGTGGAGAGGAATGTTTGACCTGCTGGCCATGCTCTGAACACACCCAATGATTTAGATAACTTGAAAAATTATGAAGGTCTTTTTCCCAAGAAAAACAGCTCTGTTCCTCATTTCCGGTGCCAGATGTAAAGAATGTTCTTTCCTGATAGCACGAAAAGGAACAAGAGCTTCTTGCAGCTCTCCCAGATAAAGGCAAGGACACCCAGGTGGCCCAGTCACTGATAACCAAGTGGGACCTGCCCACAGGCTCCTCTGCTGCTGTGAGCTGGCTGACTTGATCTGTGCAGCGCAGCACAGACCTCAGGCTGACTGCAGTGGTGGTCACTGACTTCTTTGTGCACAGTGGTCTCCTGGTCAAGGTTACTACAGGGTTTGCAGCAGCCTATCAGACACGATTGTCCTGCAGTGCCAGGTGAGACCTCAGCTTGGGAGACTTTGGTGCACTGAATGCACCAAGGGGCATCTAGTTTAAAGGATTTGTTTTTATGGTGGAAAATACTCTCCTTCTCCATGTTCTTCTCCCTGTTCTGCACCCTGCTTCCAGGTGGGAATCCCTGATCTCCAGGGCTGTCACCAGCCCAAGCCAGCACCAGCATCAGACTTGCCAGGCATTGAAGATTCATGTGAATCTTCGAGGAGACCTTATAGTAGCCTTCCAGTGTCTGAAAGGGGGCTACAGGAAGGCTGGGGAGGGACTATTCACAAGGTCTTGTAATGACAGGATGGGGAGTAATGGGTTTAAACTGGCAGAGGGGAGACTTAAACTGGATGTTAGGAGGAAGTTCTTTGCAGTGAGGGTGGTGAGAGACTGGCACAGGTTGCCCAGGGAGGTTGTGGCTGCTCCCTCCCTGGAGGTGTTGAAGGCCAGGTTGGATGAGCCCTTGAGCAACCTGTTCTAGTGGGAGGTGTCCCTGTCTGTGGTGGGGGATTGGAACTGGATGATCCTTGAGGTCTCTTCCAACCTAAACCATTCTATGATTCTATGTGTATTATGCTTTGGCTATTGCCTGCACAGTTTCTGTGGGTCCCTTAAGCTGGTCTTACATAGTGATCTCTCTGCCCTGAAGAAGAGGTTGCTTTTCTCCTCAGCCAGCTTCAAGAAATCCTCTTGCCTTCAGACTTCAAATGCCATGGGGTGCAGGTCGCTGTATTGCCAGTGGGACAACAGAAGTGGTCGTGGGAGCAGCAGAAAATGAAGACTTTGGTGCTAGGGATGAGGATGTGAGGCTTGAGGCCATGGTGATTTAAAGGCTGTCTTCCTTACCCTCGAACAACCAACTTGCCTTCTCCTGCAAGGTCCTTAGCAGGAAGGGTGTGGTGGGGAGGAAGCTTTTGAAACCCATTCTTGAATCAGTTAACTCATTCCCAGAAGGCTCTTTCAAGTGCTCTTAGCCTCTGGCTGTCTGTGTCTGCCTTTAAATAGTGCAGAGCTTCCCAAGAGGCTGCTCAGATGCACTCTGTTGTGGAGGATGCTGGAATGAAGTTCAAAAGTTGAAGAATCACAGAGTTGTTCTTGTTGAAAGAGGCTTTTGAGATCATCAAGTCCAGCTGTTAACCCAGCACTGCCAGGTCACCACTAAACCACATCCTCAGCACCATAGATACACATCTGGTAAACCCTCCAGGGATGGTGACTCCACCACTGCCCTGGACAGCCTCTTCCAGGCCTTGGCAACCCTTTTGGGGAAGAAATTGTTCCTCATGTCCAATAGAAACCTCCAGGGTATTGTTCAGCCTGGAGAAGGGAAGACTCCAGGGAGACCTTATTGTGGCCCTTCAGTACTTAAAGAGGTCTACCAGAAAGCTGGGGACAGACTGTTTAGCAGGGCCTGTGGTGATGGTTTTAAACTAAAAGAGGGGAGATTCTGCCTTCATCCTCCCAGACTTCCCTTCATCCCCCAGCCCGGATTGATACCGGGGGTTGCCCTGACTCAGAAGCAGGACCTTGCACTTGGCCTTCTTGAACATCAAAAGGTTCACATGGACCCACTTTTCCAGCTTGTCTAGGTCCTTCTGAATGGATCCCATACTTCAGGCCTGTCAACTGCACCGCTCAACTGGATGTCATCCTTGGACTTGCTGAGGGTGTGCTCATTATGTCTTTGGTGAAGATCTCAAACAGCAGGAGTCCAGTATGGACCTGTGAGGGACACCATTTAGAATCATAGAATCAGTCAGGGTTGGAAGGGATCACAAGGATCATCTAGTTCCAGCTCCCCTGGCATGCCCAGGGACACCCTACCCTAGGTCAGGCTGCCCACAGCCTCTGCCAGCCTGGCTGCAAACACCTCCGGGGATGTGGCCCCAACCACCTCCCTGGACAACCCATTCCAGGCTCTCACCACTCTCATGTGCAACAACTTCCTTCTCACATCCAGTCTGAATCTACCCACCTCCAGCTTTGCTCCATTCCCCCTAGTCCTCTCAATCTCTGAGAGCCTAAAAAGTCCCTCCCCAGCTATTTTGTAGGCCCCCTTCAGATACTGGAAGGCCACAAGAAGGTCACCTGGGAGCCTCCTCTTCTCCAGACTGAACAGCCCCAACTCTTTCAGTCTGTCCTCAAAGCAGAGATGCTGCAGCCCTCTGAGCATCCTCGTGGCCCTTCTCTGGACACACTGCAGCATGTCCACATCCCTCTTGTAATAGTGGCTCCAGAACTGGATGCAGTACTCCAGGTGGGGTCTCAGCAGAGCAGAGTAGAGTAGAGGGGGAGAATCACCTCCCTCACCCTGCTGGTCACACTCTTCCTGATGCAGCCCAGGCTCTGGTTGGCTTTCTGGGCTGCAGGTGCACACTGCTGGCTCATGTTGAGCTTCTCCTCCACCAGCACCCCCAAGTCCCTCTCCACAGGGCTGCTTTCTAATTTGTCACCAATCTCATCTGGACATGGAGCTGCCAGAGATGCAAGCATGACAGTGGCACGTGGAGGAGAGCTGGGTAGCAGCTCTGCTTGGAATGCTCACCCAGTGAAGCAAGGTGTACAAAGCAGGCACTTAAAATGAGCATAGGCTGCCTGTGAGCCCAGCTTGGGTCCCTTTAATTGCTCTGAAAGTTTCCTGTGATGTTTATTGGTGCGTGTTGAATCTTGGCCTTGATGAGCTCCGTCACAGAAGTCACTCTTTGCTAATTAGCAGCAAGTATTTGGCTGTTGGGGCTTGTTTGGAAGAGAACTGGAGCCCGTTGTGGAAATCCAAAGTATTGCTTCCTGTAGCTGGCTCAGAAAATGGGCACCTCACTGAGGCCTGTATAATTGTCCTGACTTGCTGTGCCTTGGGTCTTGCTCAAAGCAGTGTCAGGGCTAATGAAGTCATTCAGCTCTTACTGGTGTGAGCTTCCTCTTTGTGGAGAGGCAGGATGAGGGATAGAGAGGTGGAGGGTGATGTGATTTGGAAAAGGAGTATTTTATTTTGGCCCTTCACATAGGCTTTGCCCAAACTAGTCTTCTCCCTTGCATAATCCCAGTATTGTAGGGGTTGAAAGGGATGTCTGGGGATCATCTAGTCCAACCCTGCTGCTGGAACATGGTCATCAACGGCAGGTTGCCCAGGATTGTGTCCAGAAAAGTTTGGAATCACTCCAAAGAAGGAGACTTCACGATCTCTCTGGGCAGTCTGGTCCAGTGCTTTGGCACCCTCACAGGTAAGAAGCTTCTTCTCCCATTAAGGCAGAACTCCCTGGGTTCCAGTTTGTGCCCATTGTCCCTTGTCCTGTCACTGGGCACTACTGAAAAGAGTTTGGTCCCATCCTTTTGCCTCCCACCCTCTAGCTATTGATCAACATTGAGAAGATCCCCTCTCAATCTGCTCTTCTCCAGGCTAAACAGCCCCAGGTCTCTCAGTCTTTTCACACTGATGAATTCCTTCATCATTGTAGCCTCTGCTGGACTCCCTTCAGTAGTTCCTTCACTTCTGAAGTGGGAAGCCCAGAATCAGAATCAGTACTCCAAAGGTAGTGTCACGAGTGGGAGGAGAACCTTCTTTGACCTGCTGGCCACACTCTTCTTCATGCAACTGAGGAGACTGTTTGCCTTCATGATCACAAGGGCATGTTGCTGACTCCTGGGCAACTTGTCCACCAGCACTCCCATGTTCTCTGCAGAGCTGCTTTCCATCTGTGGCAGGACCCTAGCCTTGCCCTTATTGAACTTCGTGAGGTTCCACTCCATCCAGCTGTCTCACTGAATGTCAGCACAGCCTGCCAGGGTGCCAGCCAATTCTCCCAGTGCTGGATCATCAGCAAACTGGCCAAGAGCACACTCACATCTCGCTTACTCAGTGGGAAATGTAGTTTGAGATGGTCTGCTGCAACAATGCCCTTGGCAGGGCACAGGGTGGGTGTTTAAGTGTGCCTAGGGATGGAGAGCAACCACTGCTTCCTGCCCTGCTCAAACTGCACTGCCATGTTCACCTTGGTTCCTCCTGCTCTTCTTGGACCCCAGGAACAGGCTTGCAAAACTAACATGATCCCCTTTGCAGATACTTCAGCTTTCTTTTTTTCCAAGTCCAAACCAGCTCTTGCAGTGGTAGGAAAGTCTTTTGGTTGTTGCCATCTCCTCTTCATGTATTATTTTTGCTTCTGAGTTTTCTTCTTCCCCGTGTTTTTCCTCCCCACAGTCACTGCTCTGATTTCTTGATTCCCATTGCAGAAGTTCATCGCTGGCTGATCCTCCTCTAACTGCATCTCTGAAAATTCCTTTTCCCTTTTCCTGTGCTCACCATCTGGACCTCCTTTCTGCAGCACTGGTGACCCATATTCCTGGATATTTAATGCTCCCAAACAGGGACAACTCCTGTATGCAGTGGAAATTGGCAGGGAGCTTTCTGAAGCCTGCCATCAACATCAGATGTTGCTCCATGTTATGTATCCCCAGGAAAATTATTTCCCCTCCCCAGCATCGTGATGGGATGGGACAGAGACTCGGCAGTAAGGTGGTGGGGCTGGTTGCCTGCTCCATCCCATCACAGGGTCTCCCTGGTGCTGACACAGATCTGCAGCCCTCTGGACTTGGTAACTGGAGCTCACATAGCCAAGGATTAACTTAAGTATGGGTGCCTGTTTGGGTGGGTCTTTGTAAGGTGAGCTCCTGGGGTGACCACAGGCAGGTCGCTTCATGAGCTGCCATACTGGAGAGTGAGTCTAGCCCACGGTGGAGCTGGGTTTGTTTGAGGCTGGATGGTGCTGTGCTGTATGTCACCTCTGCTAGGGCTGCTTGCTGGTGCTTTGCATTGAAGAGTGCTTGGAGGGTGAAGAGGGTGCTCCTGTGCTTGGAGCTTTAAGTGCTGGATGTCCAAAACCTCCGCATTCAAAAAGAGACAGGAGAAGGGAATCGAAGCTGGCATTGAACTTGTGCTGTTGGCTGCTCAGGCAGTTCCTCCCTAGAATCATTTTGGTTTGAGGAGACCTTTCAGGTCATTGGGTCCAACCATTAACCCAGCACTGCCAGGCCACCACTAAATCGTGTCCCTCAGCACCACATATTCATGTCTTCTCAGTCTCGCCAGGGGTGGTGACTCCAGCAACCTCTGCTGGACCCCAGGCAGCTTGTTCCACGGTTTGACAACCCTTTGGAGAAGTTTTTCCTCCTGACCTCTCTTGTAGTGCATCTTGAGGCTGTTTCCTGTTGTCCCATCACTCCATTCTTATGCCAGCTGCATGTGGTGAACTGAGAAATGACCTTAGACAAGATAAATAGGGCTTGAGTTAATCAGTACCATTAGAGAACAATGTGACTTCTCATGCATCACTGGATCTGGGGGCATAGTGCAAATGTGACGTGTCTGCACTGGCAGGGCTCTGCCTCAATCATGGTCTGTGGGGATAGTCAAGTTCACTGCCTCCTGGCTTATCTAAAGCCTGATGGGAGAAGGTTCTTAGCCTTGCACCCTCTACGTGCTTAAGGAGATTTGTAGGCAACAACCTTACCGACTTGCTGGATTTGCTCTGCCAAGGCTCACAGAATCCCAATCCCAGCCTGCTGGGGGTTGGAAGGCACCTCTGGGGATCATCCAGTCCAACCTGCCTGCTAAAGTACTGTACATTTCACAGCAAGTTGCCCAGGACTGCAATGTCCAGGTGGGTTTGGAAACTCTCCAGAGAAGAGACTCCACAACTTCTCTAAGGAGCCTGATTCAGGGCTCCAGTGCCCTCATAGGAAAGTTTTTCCTTATGTTCAGGTGGAACCTTCTGGGTTCCAGTTGTGCCATTTGTGCCTTGTCCTGTTGTTGGGCAGCACTGGAAAGAGTCTGGCTCCATCCTGTTGTCCCCAGACCTTCAGATGCTGCTGAACACTGAGAAGATCCCTCTCAGGCTGCTCTTCTCCAGGCTAAACAGCCCCAGGTCTCTTGGAGATGCTTCACTCCCCTCAGCATCTTTATAGACTCTCCTGGACTCTCTCCAGTAGTTCTCTCTCTCTGTTGAACTGGGGAGCCCATAAGTGAACCTAGGACCTTCCTAGGGCTGAGTAAAGGAGAAGGAAAACCTCTTTTGACCTGTTTGCCACACTCTTCTGAATGTACCCCAGGGGACTGTTGGCCTTCTTGGCCACAGGGACCCATTTCTGGCTCACGGAGAACTTGTTGTCCCCCAGCACTGCCAGGTCCTTCTCTGCAGAGCTGCTTTCCAGCAGGTCAGCCCTTAACCTGTCCTGGTGCAAGGGGTTATTCCTCTGCAGGGGCTGTGCCCTACAGTTGTCCTTGTTGAACTTCATGAGGTTCCCCTCTGCCCAAGTGTCCAGCTCCCCAGGTCTTACTGAATGGCAGCACAGCCTGACAGGCTGTCAGCCACTCCTCCCAGGTTGGCATTATTAGTACGGGTCTTCTCCAGTGTGCCCTGGATCTGTTCTGGTCTCTGACAGTGATGTGCCCAGGGCAGTGTGTGATGATGTTTGGTCTGCCACTGGCTCCAGCTAACCAGATTAGTTAGAAGCTCTACTGTTTTCCTGGGCAGGAAGGGTCTTAGTAGGATCCGGGCTATAAATCTGTATTTTTTTCCTCCTTGGACACGTAATTAGATCTTCCAGAAGCATCCTGCATGCATGATTAATGTTGTTTTTAAGCTGTATGAGCCATTTGAGTCTCTGACTCCTCTAATGATGCCAGTCAGCTCATGATGAACCCAAGAGAGCTCTGTGGAAGCTAGGAATGGCTGTGGGGGTGTTCTGTGTCACCCCAAAAGGTGGCTGAATGGAGCAAGCAGGGATCAAGTGATCCTGTGGCCATCCTGACATGGACAAGCTGCCAGTGATGGTGTGAGAAATGAGATTGTTGCTGCAAAGCTGCCTCTGCTCTTAAGAAGTTTAAAACTGAATCCCAAGGGGGCTGTCTGGGCTGGTTGGCTCCTTCTTGTCATCTTTAGAAGTGATGTCTCTGCACAAGGTTCTATTTTAGAGCAGGCATTGTGACAAATGTCTGTCTGCTTGGAGAAGGAGGCTCCTGGGGCATAGGAAATTCCCTTTCCTTTGACCTTCTCTCCCTGAATTTGAGGAAGAAATCTGAGTCCTTAGTGGTGGCAGAGCCCTAACTTGTGACAGGAAAATGACTTTGAGAAGGACGAGTCACACTTGTGAGCCACTATGGAGAAAGACAATGCTAATTTGCTGGTGAAGATCTCAATTTGAGGGTGAAATAGGTGAAGAGGGATGTGGACATGCTGGACTGTGTCCAGAGAAGGGCCATGAGGATGCTCAGAGGACTGCAGCACCTCTGCTATGAGGAGAGACTGAATGAGTTGGGGCTGTTCGGTCTGGAGAAGAGGAGGCTCCCAGGTAACCTGATTGTGGCCTTCCAAGATATGAAGGGGGCCTACAAAATAGTTAGGGAGGGACTTTTTAGGCTCTCAGGGAGTGACAGGAGTAGGGGGAATGGAGCAAAGGTGGAGGTGGGGAGATTCAGATTGGATGTGAGGAGGAAGTTTTTGAGCATGAGAGTGGTGAGAGCCTGGAATGGGTTGCCCAGGGAGGTGGTTGAGGCCCCATCCTTGGAGGTGTTTAAGGGCAGGCTGGATGAGGCTCTGTGGGCAGCCTGAT
>VWZI01006955.1:61850-103583 GCA_013396835.1 Psilopogon haemacephalus
CCTTGCCCTGCTGGTAATGCCTCTCTTAATGCAGCCCAGCACACAGTTGCTGTCTGAGCCGCGTGTGCACACTGCAGGCTCATGTTGAGCTTCTCATCCACCCAGACCCCCAGGTCCTTTTCCTCAGAGCTGCTCTCCAGCCACTCACCACCCAGCCTGTATTTGTGCTTGGGATTGCAGCGACCCAGGTGCAGGACCTTACACTTGGCCTTGTTAAATTTCATGAGGTTAGCCTGGGCCCACCTCTCCAGCCTGTCCAGGTCTCTCTGGATGGCATCCCTGCCCTCCAGCGAGTCAACTGTGCCACACAGCTTGGTGTCATCTGCAAACTTGCTGAGGGTGCACTCGATTCCTCTGTCCATGTCGCTGACAAAGATGTTAAACAGCACTGGTTCCAGCACTGACCCTTGAGGGACGCCACTTGTCACTGGTCCTTCATGTGGTGAGCTAAAGCATAGTTGTGTTTGTACCCTGAAGAGTGTTCCAGCAGCCGCTGAGTGGGAAACAAGCTCTCAAGGAGTCCTGTCTTTGGAGAAGGACTTGGGGGTGTTGGGGATGAAAAGCTGGGCATCAACTGGCAGTGTGCACTTGCAGCCCAAAACCCAACTGTCTCCAGTCTGGTGAGACCCTACACTCAATACTATGTCCTGCTCTGGGGTCCTCAGCACAGGAGAGACATGGACCTGTTGGAGCGGCCACAAAAATGCTGAGCACTGTACTCTGCTGTGAGGACAGGATGAGGGAGTTGGGGTTGTTCAGTCTGGAGAAGAGAAGGCTCTAGGGAGACCACCTTATGGCCTTTCAGTACTTCAAGGGGCCTGAAAGAAAACTGGAGATGGACTTCTTGCAGGGCTTGTTGTGGCAGGACAAGGGCTGATGGTTTTAAACTAAAAGAGAGGAGATTCAGACTGGGCAGAAGGAAGAAATTGTTTCTGCTGAGGTTGGTGAGACACTTGCCTGGGCTGCCCAGAGAGGAGGTAGGTGCCCCCATCCCTGGCACCATTCCAGGTGAGATGGACAGAGCTCTGAGCAGCTTGCTGTAGTCCCTGGTGACTGCAGGAGGTTTGAGTTAGATGACTTTTAATGGACCCTTCATACCCAAACCATTCTATGATGATAAGAGCATCGTGAGGCCTGGTGCCCTCAAGGTCAGTCAGATCCCTTCTTCAGCTTTGTGTCAGGACACAAGCTTTCATGAACAGTCAGACTGAGATGGGTATCTTGAGCCTGCATTCCCAGAGAGGGAGTATTGGTCTCCAAGAGGTACAAGGAGCCTGGCTGAGGGCTTCCTTCAAGGACAGGCTGCTACCTCATCACTATGGTGTGATCTGTTCTCTTCCCATGATGTGGGCTGGAAGGTGAATGGCAGAAGTGAGCTGCAAGTGAAACATCTTCACAGCTGTCCTGGGCAGCTATTGTCAAGCTTGTCCTGGACAGGCAGCATTGTCCTGGCTACATCAGAGTGCTCTCCCTTCAGGTGACTGCCAGCCTGGCTCCAGAGCAAACCCCAACTCTGCTGCTTGAATCTGCTGATGTTCTCTGAGCTGGCAGAGCACCTACCTGCCTTGTTCAGCAGGCGAAAGAATTGTCCCTCCAGGAGACCAGTTGAAACTGGAGTGGTCATATCAGCAAACCTCTGCAGAACAGCTTCCCTCTCTCCTAGGAAGGTGTCCTTCAAGAATTTTGAGTTGCAAGTAAGGTGTGAACATCTGTGACCACGGAGAAAAGTTGCTTTTTGGTCCCCCAATGTGGAAGGACAGGAGAAAGCTTCCCAGGACGTTGGCCTGGGAAAACATCCCTGAGGTACCTTACAAACACAGGCACAGAACCTCTGGAGTGCTTCCCCTGCCTTGCTCCAGGCCTCGCACCTGTTTTCATCTTCCTGTGTTAATGAGATTGAATCAGTCTCCAGATCTCCTCCTCCCCTAACCAGCGCTTCAAATCCTATTATCTTGTAAAGCATTTGGAATTCTGTCCTCTGAAATTGCATTAAGCTGGGATGGAAATTCCTTGCGGCTTAAACCTCGCCTCGGTGTGGCATTGAGTTTGTGGTGGTGTTGTTGCTGCTTGCTCTGCGGCTCCCATGGGCTTGCTGGTGTGGAGCTGGGGCTAAAGGCCAATGAGATGGACCAATCTGCCACAGGTAGAGCTGGGAGGAGCTGGTGAGGGTGAAGAAATGATCCCCAAGGATAGTTTTTTTGGAGCAGATCCAGAGGAGGCTCAAAAAATTGTCTGGGGGCTGGAACCTCTCTGCTGTGAAAACAGGCTGAGAGAGTTGGGGTTGTTCAGCCTGCAGAAGAGAAGGCTTCAGTGAGGTCTTCTTGTGACCTTTCAGTATGCAAAAGGGGCCTGTGAAAAAGGTGGGGATGGACTGTTTAGCAGGACCTGTTATGACAGGACAAGGGGTGATGGTTTTAAGTTAAAAGAGGAGAGATTTAGGCTAGATGTAAGGATCTGGTGTGGTGGGGCTTGGAATGGACCTCTGGAGATCACAGGATCACAGGATGTCAGGGTTTGGAAGGGACTCAAAGAGATCATCGAGTACAACCCTCTTGACAGAGCAGGACCAGACAATGTAGCACAGCTCACAAAGGAATGCATCCAGACAGGCCTTGAAAGTCTCCAGAGAAGGAGACTCTACAGCCTCTCTGGGGAGCCTGTTCCAGTGCTCTGGGACCTTTACAGTAAAGACCCATTGTGTTGAGCTGGAACCTCCTGTGCTGCGACTTACATCCATTGGTCCTTGCCCTATCCCAGGGAGCAAGTGAGCAGAGCCTGTCCCCCTGCTCCTAACCTCCAGGTATTTAGAAACATTGATTAAATCCCCTCACAGTCTTCTCTTCTCCAGACTAAAAAGCCCCAGGTCCCTCAGCCTCTTCTCATCAGGCAGTGCTCCAGTCCCCTCATCATCCTTGTAGCCCTCTGCTGGACCCTCTCCAGCAGATCCCTGTCCCTCTTCATCTGGGGAGCCCAAAACTGAAGGCAGTACTCAGGACGAGGTCTCAGCAGAGCAGAGCGGGAGGAGAACCTCCCTTGATCTGCTGGACACACTCTTCCTAATAACCCCAGGATCCCATTGGCCTTCTTGGCCACAAGGGCACATTGCTGTGCCATGGATGTTCTCCACCAGCACTCCTAGGTCTCTCTCCACAGGGCTGCTCTCCAGGAGATCACCTCCCCCAACCTGTACTGGTGGAGTTTATTATTCCTTGCCAGGTGCAGGACTCTGCACTTGTCCTTGCTGAACCTCATTTGGTTCCTCTGTGCCAAATTATTCAGTCCAACCAGTCCTCTACTGCTGGGTCACCCACTGCAGATTTCCCAGAATTGTGTCCAGGTGGGTTTGAAAACTTCAGAGAAGACGACTCCTCAACCTCGCTGGGCAGCCTGGTCCAGGGCTCTGGCACCCTCTTAGGAAAGAATTTTTTCTGTATGTTCAGGTGGAACTTCCTGGGTTCCAGTTTGTGCCGTTTGCCCCCTTTCCTACTGATGGGCACCACTGAAAAGAATCTGTCCCAATCCTCTCCCCCACTACCCCTTTAGCTATTGATGAGCATTGAGAAGATCTCCCTCAGGCTGCTCTTCTCCAGGCTAAACAGCCCCAGGTCTTGCAGCCTCTCCTCCTCAGAGATGCTCCAGCCCCCTCTGTGTCTTTGTAGCCTCTGCTGGACTCTTTCCAGGAGCTCCCTGTCGTTCTTGAACTAGGGAGCCCTGAAGAAGGAAGAAATTGTTTAGGGCAGAGGGTGGTGAGACAATGGCTCAAGTTGCCCAGAGAAGTGGTAGATGCCTCATCCCTGGAACCATTCCAGGTCAGGTTGGACAGGACTCTGAGCAACCTGCTCTAGTTGCAGATGTCTCTGCTGACTGCAGTGGAGCTGGACTAGATGACCTTTAAAGATTATTTCCCACCTAAACCATTCAATTTCCCTAGTTAGGAAGAAATGCTGTAGACTCAAAGTCTGGTAAGACCTGGTGCCCCTTCCTTGTGCTGGCACCTTCTGGCACGTTACTTTGTCCTTTTCCACCACTTTGCTCACAGCTTTTGAAAGGGACAAGTTTCTTCTAGTAGAAATGGGGGTTTTAGATGAGGGAGGGACACACCATGGAAGTGGAGAAGGTAGCTAGGTCAAGGCTGTGGGGTGGGTGAGGACTTGGAGCTGCTGCTCTCTGCTGAAATGTTTCCTTTTATCAGTCAAACTCCTCTTATCTTGGCAAGTGCATAGATTGCGTCTGTGGTGGTAGAGGCTTTGGTTGCTTGGGTTTGGATTTGTGTGTGGTGGTGGCAGGCACCGATGCTGGGCAGCTGTGGGTGTGTTGTCCCAACCATGGGGACCCTGGGTGGGGAGGCACCAGTGGGTAGTCAGCACCCAGCACAAGAGCAGAGGAGTTTTGCAGCTGGTTGAATTGTTATTGGGTTCCTTATCAAAGTGTTACTTGAGGAAGAGGACTTTAGACAGGGTAATCTTTGCTGGGTAGAGATTGTGAGCTGGAGAGCAGATAAGAGCTTGTGGTGCTCTTGGGAGCCAAGTGAGGTCACATTTTAACTTTTGAACTGGAAACTCTTGCCTGGCCTGACCTGATCTTGGATTTGTGTCCCTATTTCTGCTTTCCCCCACCAAATACACTCCCCGACCATCTCAAATGAGCTGGAAGCAGTTAGATGAGGAAGACCTAAGAGCTCTTCCTCTCTATTCCTCAAGTGCAGCAGCTGCCTCTGCTGAAGTCTCAGCTCCTTAATTGAGAGGAGCCCTCTGAGACTTGTTCTGTGTAGGGGCTTCTTGGTTTTCATCCTCCAATCCTTCCCCTTTGCAAACTCCACCTCGATGAGCTGGTCACAGGTAAGGGGTGAGGTGCTGATCCTGCACCAGGTCAGTGGACATCTACAGAATTACAGAATGTTAGGGGTTGGAAGGGACTTCTAGAAGTCATCTAGTCAAACTCCTCCTGCTAAAGCAGGGTCACTTGTTCCTGTGCAGCCTGCCCCATGTCCAGGTGGCTTTTGAAAGTGTCCAGAGAAGGAGACTCCAACAACCTCCCTGAGCAGCCTGTTCCAGTGTTCTGTCACTCTCAGCAGAATGAAATTTCTCCTCATGTTGAATTGGAACCTTCTGTGTTCCAGCTTAATTGTTTCCATCAGCTCTGTCCTGCATGAATAAGGAAAAATGGTCCTACCTCCAAGCACTGAAACCTATTCCCTGCTCTGTTGCCATCACTTTGCTGCCCCTAATCTGTCCCCACTGCTTGCAGTGGTGCTGGGAGCCCTGTGTCCTGTGGTGCCCAGGTCATCTGCCTGGCTTCACTGGGAAAGCCCTGCTTATCTCTTAGAGTCCTGCCCCACAGGGTTGCTTGAGCAAGACCACACCAAGCTGTCTTTGATGGGTTGATCCCATGTTGTGGGTGCTTGGGGCTGTGGGCCTGTCACTACTTCTTGAGCTCGTGAGGGGTGCCACTAGGCCTGTGGTTTGGCCACTGGTGGGAGTGTTGACTACCAAAGGTGTTGTGTATCCTTGAGTCTCTCCCCACCTTCCAAAATCCACCATGGTGGGCATACTGCCCACTCTTCTCATGGGGCTGCTTCCCATGGAGAGATGTTGGTATGGAGGCATGAGTCTTCAGCATGGGTGGAGCCCATGGGGGTGTCCGGGGTTGCTTTGCACCATTCCTGATGAGGCTCCATCCTTGATCAAAGTGTTCTTCAAGACTTGGTGTGGTGGTTTGGCAGTTACCTGCCCCCCTCACTTTTTGGTATAAACCCCGGCTAAGACTCAGAACACTGGAAGCTGGTAAATGAAGCTTTGTGTTTACAGCAATGCATAATATACAGACAGATATTTACAAGGTATAACAGATATTTACAGATATATACAATAAAAAGGTAATACAGAAACACCACAGCCCTCGCAGATATCAAAAATCCCCAAGAGGGGTAACCAACCACCCCTACCACCTTCCCCCCACCCCCCTTCCCCAATCTTATCTCACCACCTGTTGATGCTGCAGATAAGCTGAGGTAGATTGGCCAAGGGGATACAGGCTGGATGGTGAGTGGCTGAAGAGCAGCTCTGAGGAAAAGGACCTGGGGGTCTGGGTCGATGAGAAGCTCAACATGAGCCAACAGTGTGCACATGCGGCTCAGACAGCAACTGTGTCCTGGGCTGCATTAAGAGAAGCATTACCAGCAGGGCAAGGGAGGGGATTCTCCCCCTTTACTCTGCTCTCCTCAGACCCCACCTGGAGTACTGTGTGCAGTTCTGGAGCTGCTGGAAGGACATGGAACTGTTGGAGAGAGTCCAGAGTAGGACCACGAAGATGATCGGGGGCTGGAGCACCTCTGCTATGAGGACAGGCTGAGAGAGTTGGGACTTTTCAGCCTGGACAAGAGAAGGCTTCAAGGAGACCTTAGAGCAACCTTCCAGTATCTGAAGGGGGGGGCCTACAAGAAGGCTGGGGAGGGACTATTCACAAGGTCTTGTAATGACGGGACGAGGGGGAATGGGTTCAAACTGGCAGAGGGGAGATTTAAAGGGGATGTTAGGAGGAAGTTCTTCACAGTGAAGGTGACAAGACACTGGCACAGGTTGCCCAGGGAGGTTGTGGCTGCTCCCTCCCTGGATGTGTTCAAGGCCAGGTTGGATGAGGTCTTGAGTGACCTGATCTAGTGGGAGGTGTCCCTGCCTATGGCACAGGGGGGTTGGAACTGGATGATCTTTAAGGTCTCTTCCAACCTAAACCATTCTATGATTAGTAGTAGGGAAGAAGTTAGTAGAGTTATTAAGAATTAGCTACGAAAGGCAGAGAGACAAAGGAACCATGCAAAGAGCAGCTACAGCCAGAGCAGCTCGAAACTGTCTGCCCTATCTATGTTTGGGTTAACAATTCTTTAAACAATTTTTTTTTTTTTCTTTCTCAGTAAAGCTCTGGGGTGAAGTGACATCCTGTGTTTTCCTCTCTCAGCCAGTAGTCTAATTTCTCACTCAAATTCCCCAATTACTTCAAACCAGCAGACTTGGGTAGCAGATGCCTTTGTGGAAATGTCTATGTTGAGGATTTCTGTCTTTTTGCAGTGCTGGTGGAGCTCTAACCGATGTTTCCCCCTTGTCCTTCGCAGTACAGTGCCGTGGACAGCAACCCCTTGTCTCTCTACGTCATGCATCCCTTCTGGAACACGATAGTCAAGGTGAGACCTTGTCCTGCTCCTGTGGGACAGCAAAACTCCAGTCACCTCACAGCCTCCTCTCTAAAGCTGCCATCTGAAAAGCCCTGCTTCGTTTGTGGCACAACTAATTACAAAGGGCACTTCCTTCCAGCCCGCCCCGAGCTCACTGCATCGCAGCCTAAAGCTTCCTGCTGCACCATGATTCCACTAAGCAGTGCTGTCTAAGGCCCAGATGGTTGCAACCAGGCCTCTGCTGTGTGCCTGGTCCTTATTACGTGTTTTAACGAGGTCATGTCTTCTTTTGCTGCTTTCCCATAGATCTTCCCTACTTGGCTGGCTCCAAATTTGATAACGTTTTCTGGCTTCCTGCTACTTGTCTTCAACTTCTTCCTCATGGCATACTTCGACCCTGACTTTTATGCTTCTGGTAAGGCTGCATGTTGGATGTGAAGGATGAGAGTGGTGAAATCTGTGTCACCTCTTCTGCCATGATTTCTGGTGAGACCCCACCTGGAGTACTGCATCCAGTTCTGGAGCCCTATTAGAAGAGGGATGTGGACATGCTGGAGTGTGTCCAGAGAAGGGCCACGAGGATGCTCAGAGGGCTGCAGCACCTCTGCTATGAGGACAGACTGAAAGAGTTGGGGCTGTTCAGTCTGGAGAAGAGGAGGCTCCCAGGTAACCTTATTGTGGCCTTCCAGTATCTGAAGGGGGGCTACAGAAAAGCTGGGGAGGGGACTTTTTAGGCTATCAGGTAGTGAGAGGAGTAGGGGGAATGGAGCAAAGGTGGAGGTGGGCAGATTGAGACTGGATGTGAGGAGGAAGTTTTTGAGCATAAGAGTGGTGAGAGCCTGGAATGGGTTGCCCAGGGAGGTGGCTGGGGCCACTTCACTGGAGGTGTTTGCAGCCAGGCTGGATGAGGCTGTGGGCAGCCTAATCTAGGGTTGGGTGTCCCTGGGCATGGCAGGGAGGTTGGAACTGGATGATCCTTGTGGTCATTTCCAACCCTGACTGATTCTGTGATTCTGTTTATTTCATTGATATTGTTATTGATGATCTAGATGAGAGGATTGAGGACACTCTCTGTGAGTTTGTAGATGACACCAACTTGAGTGGGAGTGTTGATCTGTTGAAAGGTCAGAAGGCTTTACACAGGATCTGGCCAAGCTGGGGCCTCAGTAGCCTGAGGCCAATGGTGGGAGGTTCAACAAGGCCAGGTGCCACATCCTGCACTTGCATCACAACAACTCCATGCTTGGGAAAGTGTCTGAAAATCTGTCTGGCAGAAAATAACCTGAGGCTGCTGGTTGACAGCTGACTAAAAATGAGCCAGCAGTGTGCACAGGTGGCCTGGAAGGCCAGCAGCATCCTGGCTTCAATCAGCAGCTGGGTTGTCTCTCTGTGCTAGGCACTAGTGTCCAAGAAGGAGACTGAGGTGCTGGAGCATGGTCAGAGAAGGGAAATGAAGCTGGTGAAGCATCTGGGGCATGAGGCATGTGAGGAGTGGCTGAGGGAACTGGAGAAAAGAAGGCTGAGAGGAGACCTTTTCACTCTCTACAGCTCCCTGCAGGGAAACTGGAGTGAGGTGGGAGTCAGTCTCTTCTCCCCAGGAACAAGCAACAGGACAAGAGGCAATGGCCTCGGGCTCCCTGGGGGAGGTTTAGGTTGGATATTAGAAGAAACTTTTTAACTGAAAATGCTACCAAACACTGGAACAGGCTCCTCAGGGAGGTGGTTGAATTCCCATTCCTGGAGATGTTTAAAAGCTGCGTGGATGTGGTGCTGCGTGACATGGTTTAGCACCAAACTTGGTAGAGTTAGACAATGGTTGGACTTGATCTTAAAGATCTTCTTCAACCGTAAGAATGCTGTGATCCTGTAACTCCAAACCAGGCCAATCATCAAAACACAGTTAAGTGAAGGAAAATACTGGTTTCTTGGGATTGCCTTTATTGGTAGCTAGACAAGTGTTGTCTGGGTGAGCCAGGCTTTCAAAAGCTTGGGTCATGTTGTTGCCTATTGGCTGAAATTTGGCCTGTGGCTTGATCCATGTGCTGTGGGAAGAAAAGCTAACAGCTGAGGGAAGGAAGCTCAATGTGAGAATCCCCCAGGACATCAGACGTATGGGAACTCGAGCTCTGATATTTGTGTGTCCTCCTGCTGAGCTGCCACTGTTGCACCACGACAAGGGGTGATGGCTTTAAACTAAAAGAGGGGAGATGTAGACTAGATCTAAGGAAGAAATTGTTTATGCTGAGGGTGGTGACACACTGGCCCAGGCCACCCAGAGAGGTGGTAGATGCCCCATCCTCAGCAACATTCCAGGCCAGGTGGGATGGACCTCTGAGCAACCTGATTTAGCTGAAGGTGTCCCTGTTGACTGTGGGGTTGGACTTAGATGAGCTGTGCAGGCTCCTTCTCACCCAACCCATTCCATGATTCGATGACTCTCGGCAGCTGTGCCTCCTTCTGCTTTGTTGTAAGGAACTTCTGGGCCCTTGGAATTGCAGCACGAAGCTGGCAGGCTGCCCAGGCGACCTTGCAGGAGGTGGAGATGTTTGTAGGGCGGAGCTGTGTCTCCATTGGCGGAGTGCAGGCTGGAGACTGGGTGGGGAGTCCTCTGACATGTTTTTGCAGGGTGTCATCAGGTGTCAGAGAGGCTCTGCTTGATGCTCTCTAAGCCAGTGTTGAGCGTGATCCACACATGCTTCTGTGGTGTGCATTTGGGCTACACCTGCTAACTGCCATCACCAGTTTCTTAGATCCTGTGGCTCTGGGAAGCTGGGGGCAGAGAACAAGAATAATAAACTCCACCAGTACAGCTTGGGAGGTGATCTGCTGGAGAGCAGCCCTGTGGAGAGGGACCTAGGAGTGCTGGTGGAGAACATCCATGGCACAGCAATGTGCCCTTATGGCCAAGAGGGCCAACGGGATCCTGGGGTTATTAGGAAGAGTGTGTCCAGCAGATCAAGGGAGGTTCTCCTCCCACTCTGCTCTGCTCTGGTGAGACCTCATCTTGAGTATTGTGTTCAGTTTTGGGCTCCCCAGTTGAAGAGGGACAGGGATCTGCTGGAGAGGGCCCAACAGAGGGCTATGAGGATGGTTAGGGAACTGGAGCACTGCCTGATGAGAAGAGCCTGAGGGACCTGGAGCTGCTTAGTCTGGAGAAGAGAAGACTGTGAGAGGGGATTTAATCAATGTTTATAAGTATCTGAGGGCTGGGAATCAGGAGTGGGGGGGCAGGCTCTGCTCACTTGCTCCCTGGGATAAGACAAGGAGCAATGGGTGTAAGCTGCAGCACAGGAGGTTCCAGCTCAACACAAGGGGGAACTTCTTTACTGTAAGGGTCATAGAACACTGGAATAAGCTCCCCAGAGAGGTTGTGGAGTCTCCTTCTCTGTCTGGATGTGTTCCTCTGTGACCTGAGCTAGATTATCTGGTCCTGCTCTGGCAGGGGTGTTGGACTTGGTGATCTCCTTGGGTCTCTTCCAACCCCTGACATCCTGTATGACAAGCAAAGTCTTTGGTGACCTGATTTCACATGCTGTTGTGCTCTTCCATCATGCCCTGGAAAGCCAAGTCTCAGTTTCACTGTTTGAGTTGCATAGGTCTGTGTGCCAAAGTGGACCCACTGGAAACACCGACTGAGCTGTCCTAACTTGAGTCTTTCTGGTCTTGGCAGCTCCTGATCACCAGCATGTTCCCAACGGAGTGTGGGTCGTTGTGGGGCTCCTCAATTTCATTGCCTATACATTAGGTAAGGTTTTCTGAAGTTGATGGTGGGGGGATTGTGGCTGTCACCTCTTTATTCCATGGCTGTCATCCCAGGCCATTGAGAAATGTTTGGCTCTGGGCTTCTGCCACGGGCTAATCCACCTGCTGCTTGGGCTGCTAGAGCAGGTTCTGGGAGCTGCTTTGTGAAGTGAATGGAAGGAGGTTGTCCCAGAGCAGGTGATGGGGAAAAAAGGAGGGTGCTGGAACTGACTCTGTGACAAGCTGTGAAATTGCCTTTGGTCTGCTTTAAATAAATCTAATCTTGTCAGGGCGTTGCATTTCTTGGTCTCATAGAGAATAGGAGGGTGGGAAGCAGAGTTCTCATTGAAGGGTGGAGATGGTGAAAGCCACTCACCCATCGTCGTGTGTTGGCAAGTCCAGCAAAACATCCACGCTTCTCCTTCTCTTCCCAGATGGGGTTGACGGGAAACAGGCTCGCCGGACCAACTCCAGCACGCCCCTGGGAGAGCTCTTTGATCATGGCCTGGACAGCTGGGCCTGTGTCTATTTTGTTGTGACAGTCTACTCCACCTTTGGAAGGGGCTCCACCGGTGTCAGTGTCTTCGTTCTCTACCTCCTCTTATGGGTGGTCTTGTTTTCATTCATCCTCTCCCACTGGGAGAAGTATAACACAGGGATCCTCTTCCTGCCCTGGGGATATGACATCAGCCAGGTGGTAAGTACGTGGCTGCTGCTGGGCTTCAGCAGAAGCCCAGTAAACTGCTGATGGGTCAGGGGTGTGCACCAGTGCCTGCTGCTGAGATGTGTGAGGGATGTGTGCAGGTCTGCTGTGGGTCATAGATTCATCAGATTGTTTTGGTTGGAAGAGATCTTTAAGATCAGCAAATCCAAGCCTTAACTCACCACTGCCAGGTCACCACCAAACCATGTACCTCAGTGCCACATCTACACAGCTTTGAAACTCCTCCAGGGATGGGGACTCCACCACTGCCCTGGGAAGCCTGTTCCAAGGCTTGACAACACTTCCCATGAAAAAATTGTTACCTTAATTTCACAGCACAGAAATCTATAAGAACAGGTCTTGCTCCTCTGGACAGAGATCATGTTAATCTCTGGCCTCCAGACCTTGACAGTGTCCGAGCAAAATCCCCCTTGGAACAACTTGAGGCCATTTCCTCTTGTCTTCTTGGTTGTTCCTTGGGGGAAGAGACCAACCTCCACCTGACACCAACTTCCTTTTGAGGAGTTGTAGAGAGAGAGGGAAAGTCTCCCGTAAGCCTCCTTTTTTCCAGGCTAAACAACCCTGGTTCCCTTAGCCCCTCCTTGCAAGCCTTGTACTCTAGACCCTCCAGCAGCTTCATGTCCCTTCTTTGTACATGTTCCAGCATCTCGATGTCCTTGAAGTGACAGGCACCAAACTGAACCCGGGATTTGAGGTGTGGCCTCGACAGTGCCTGCTGCAGGGGAATGATCCCTGCCCTAGTCCTGCAAAGCCTTGTAAATCAATGCTTTCTGGAGGTGGGTGTCTTCAGCCTGCCTCCAGGCATGGTGGAGGAGGAGAGTTTTCCAAGACTACTTGCATGAATTTCAGCTTTGATTGCTTTAATGAGATGAGGTCATGTGGCACTAGAGTTGAACTGTTCAAACCCATTCAATCCCAGAATCCCAGCGTGGTGGGGGTTGGAAGTGACCTCTGGGGATCATCTAGTCCAACTTCCCTCATGAAGCATGGTCACCCACAGTGCTTGCCCAGGATCATGTCCAGGCAGGGTTGGAATCTCTGTTACACCAATGTGGATATTTTCAAGTCTAGAAGTGTGGGGGTGCCTTTTGGCACTAGCAGGACGTGACCCAGAATGCAGCAGAGTAAGTAAGTGGCATGTTAAACACTGTGGTTGAAGCAGAGAATCATAGAATGGTTTAGGTTGGAAGGGACCTCAAAGCTCATCCAGTTTCAACCCCCCTGTGCTGTAGGCAGGGACACCTCCCACTAGAACAGGTCGCTCAAGGCCTCATCCAACCTGTCCTTGAACACCTTCAGGGAGGGAGCATCTGCAAGGTTCCAGGATGGTGCCCCTCAGTACCATGAAAGTGGGCAGTCAGTTTTGAGACTGGTGGTGGTTATGGAGCTTTTGGTCTGTTGTCAAATCCATCCCTTGCTATGGACTTCTCTGGAGGATGCTCTTTGTGAACAGCCTATCAGAGCTGGGAGCAAGCTCTGGGTGGTAAAATTCACCTTTATTGCCTGCTGCTGTCCTCCTTAGCCAGAGCCCAGTCTCACTATATAGCACACAGTTCTGCTTTGTTACCAGTCTTAGACTCACAGAAGGGTTTGGGTGGGAAGGGACCTTTCCAGGTGATCTAGTCCAACCCTCTGCAGTGAACAGGGACACCTTCAATTAGAGCAGCTTGCTGGAATTGTTCCAGGGATGGAGGCGCCTACTATCTTTTGGAGCAACCTCTGCCAGTCTCTCAACCCTCAGTGGAAACAATTTCTTCTATCTAGTCTGAATCTCCCCTCTTCTAGTTTAAAACCATCACCCCTTGTCCTGTCACAACAGGTCCTGATAAAAAGTCTGTCCTCAGCTTTCTTCTTGGCCCCTTTAAGAGCTGCAAGGCTGCAGTAAGGTCTCCCTGGAGCCTTCTCCAGGCTGAACAACCCCAACTCACTCAGCCTGTCCTTACAGCAGAGGAGTTCCAGCCCTCACACTATGTTAGTGGCCTTTTCCAGACCTGCCCAAATGGGTCCTTGTCTTTGCTGTTCTGAGGACCCCAGAGCTGGGCACAGCACTGCAGGTGAGGTCTCAGCAGAGCAGAGGGGCAGAATCCCTCCCTTAACCTGCTGTCCATGCTGCTTTGGATGCAGCCCAGGAGATAGTTGGTTTCTGGGCTGTGAGCACGCATTGCTGGCTCCTGTCCAGCACCTCCAAGTCCATCACCCACCAGCACTTCCAAATCCGTCCCTTGTTCTCTATCCCTTCATCCCCCAGCCTGGACTGATACTGAAGGCTGCCCTGACTCGAGTGTAGGACCTTACACTTAGCCTTGTTGAACATGATGAGGTTCACACAAGTATCTTTGCTCCTGCTTCGAGGAGCAGCTCCTAACTGTATCCTCAAGAGCTCAGCTGCTGCATTTACTAGCCCAGGTCTCTTGAGATGGGACGTTTGTGAAAGTTTTTGGGTTTTCTCCTTCTCCAGTGAGAAGAACTGAATATGATGTAGCTCAAAGCACCCTTTGCAAGCTGTCTGGGTTATGTGTTGCCAGTCTGGTCTGCCTTATTGCTCAAGCCTGCTTGTCCTGTGCTCTCTTTCAGACCATTTCAATTGTCTACATAGTGACATCCATTGTGGGAGTTGAGGCCTGGTATGCACCTTTCCTGTTTAATTTCTTATATAGAGACCTATTCACTACAATGATTATTGGTAAGAAACTCCATGTTGAAGCCTGTCTTTTAAACTCCACCTTTTTAATAACCCCCAATGTCTTAATGATATGATAACACTGTTCTGTTTGTTCTCATGAAAGCTCTTGTGGGCTGGTAATGAAGTGACTTAATTGAGGGTGTTCTTGCAGCCTGCCCTTTCCCAGGATTTCAAACTATTGTTGCCTTCTGCATAGTTAACTCTGGAGAAGTTAACTCTGACGTGCCTGGCTCTGAGCTGACCTCAAAACGAAGGAGCTGGAGCCCTGTGCTCATACCTCAGGCACGTTTTTTTGTGCCAGTCTGAGGGTATAGGCACACTCTGCTGCTTGGAGGATCGGTCCCAGAGCTGCTTACCTGGGGCTTAGGGCGTGTGTGAACAGACCATAAAATAGTTCCTTGCCTGGAGCAGCAGATTAGAGTGGATGAGGGTTGTGGCTGGTGCTCAGGGCTGGGTGTGCCAGGGTGTTGGGAGGCAGTTGGAGCCCAGCACCAGCCCCTGGATGTTAAAGAGGTGACTCTGTCCTGCCTAGGACCTGTGAGTGGTGAAAATGTCTCCTCCAAATAAACTGTCTTACCTGAGTGCTGAGGCTTGTGTTGCCCAGGGGAAGAACAAGTTTTATTTCCAGCAAGAGCTGTGGAGGTTTTAGGGGATAAAATCCAGCCCAGTGTCCTGGTGGATGCTGGGAGCTGGTGGGACCCCCCTCAGCACTTGGGCTTTGTCTTGCCCTGCAACACAGGCAGGGCAGGACTCAAAGCCCAAATGCTGTGTGGGACCTAGGGTCTGTTGTGAGAGGGAGGCTACAGCCACAGAGGTGGGGAGAAGCACTGCTGTTTGGAGATCCTGACCTCCATCCACCCATCTGAAAATGAAATAAAGCTCCATAAAATGAAGTGTAAAGCCCAGCTGTTCTCTCCAGTCCTCAGTCAGAACAAGCCACTGCAGAGGGGGCAGAAATGCAGGTGAAGCTTAGGTGAGGAGAGCTGTCATCACAGAACCTCCCTGAACCTGCTGGCCTCACTCTGCATAATGCCCCCCGGGAGACCATTTGGCCTTCTTGGTCACAGGGGCACTCTGCTGGCTGATGGGCAGCTTGTTGTTCCCCAGCACTCTCAGGTCCTTACCCACAGAGCTGCTTTTCAGCAGGTCAACTCCTAACCTGTCCTGATGCAGGGAGTTATTCCACCCCTGGGGCAGGATCCTACACTTGGCCTTGCTGAACTTCATGAGGTTCCCCTCCACCCATCTCTGCAGCCTGCCCAGGTCTCACTGGATGGCAGCAGAGCTTGATGGGCTGTCAGCCACTCCTCCCACCTTTGTATCTCCAGTGAACTTGCTGAGGGTCCACTCTGTTCCTTCATCCAGGTTGTTAATGAAGATGTTGAACAAGACTGGACCCAGTCCTGACCTGTGGGGACACCACGAGGTACAGGCTCTGTGCTGATCATCACAACCCTCTGAGCTCTGTCCTTCAGCCAGCTCTCAATCCACCTCACTGCCCACTCATCTAACCCACACTTCCTAAGCTTCCCTAAGAGGAAGGTCTGGGAGACAAGCGTCCAAAGTCTTGCTGAAGTTGAGACAGGCACCATAAACTACTCTTTCCTCATCTACCCACACTGGTCACACTATCCTAGAGGGCTGTCACGTTGGTCAGGCATGATTTCCCCTTGGTGAATCCATGCTGTCTATTCCTCATAACCTTCTTTTCCTCCACATGCTTAGAGATCACCTCCAAGATGAGCTGTTCCATCACCTTTCCAGGGATGGAGGTGAGGCTGACTGGCCTGTAATTTTCTGAGTCCTCCTGGAGTGACTTTGGCTTAATGAATGTCTTTGCTTAATGAAATTTGGCTTGTTCAGAAGGTCCTGCTCAGTTTATTTCTCCGTGTCCCTTTCTCTAGGCGTTAATTGTAGCTACTTAATGTCTTGAGTTGTCTCAAATCTAACGCTTGCACTTCTCTTAACCAGGTGGATCTTCTGAGCTTGCCTTTGGCAACCATGTCACTTAACATATGACTAATAAATGCACTTTTCCTCCACCAAAAAAATAGAGCAGAATGGCAGGATTTGGGCGCTTGGATAGGGGATGGGTTATCCAAGGCAGGAATATTAACAGCTCCTTTCAAATGCCCACTGCTGGGTGAACCTGGAAGGCATCCTAGGCTCTGAGGGGTCTGAGTGCAGTGATGTTCCCTGCAGAGGTCTAGAATTTCAGAGTTATTTAGGACTCTTGTCACTAAGCTTGACAAGTGATGCAGGACATTTTTGTCTGGGGCAGTGGGAACTCAAAATGCTTGCTCACAGAGGGAGAACCAGCAAATAAATTCTTTATGATGGAAAGACCGAAAGAAATCTGTCACTTGTGGAGCCTGAACTTGCCTTGTGTCTCATTAGAGACAGTGTTGCCACTAAACTTCATTTAAAGCATGATGTGGGGCTCTTTAAGGCAACCTATTGAAACTGGAATGGAATTGATTTGTAGCAGGCCTTGTAATTACAGCTCTCGGACCAGAGCTGAGCACCTTTCAAAGCTGTTCTTGGTGCACCTCAGAGCTATTTTTGTTGTGAGCAACCTAAATGAGATGGCAACCAGCTGCCCTTTGGTGAAGTGCACGTGAAGGTCTCCTCCTGTGGCAGGGCAGTAACCTGTCTCTTTCTCTTCCAGCTTGTGCACTCACTGTAACGCTGCCCATGAGCCTCTACAACTTCTACAAGTAAGTTTCTCCATCAGATCTCTCTGCCTGTGCTGAAGAGCTCCAAGAGCCTCTTAGAACCTTCCCTTTGCAGTTTGCAGATGAATCTCTTCAGTGTGGCAAAGTGGCCACAGAGACTTTGATCCGGTGGGAGTGAAGGTCTCAGTTTGCAGGCTGCACTGGGAGGAACTGGCTGGGAGGCTGCTCGGCAGGGTCTTGCAGGAAGGACCCCAGCTTTTGGAGGCTTGGCTTGTTGGTAGCTACTGTGAGGGCAAGACTGTTGGGTGCCTCTGTAACTGGGAAGTTTTTTGGGTTAACATCTTCAGCACGAAATCCCAGTGTGGAAAGGAGTGAAGGGATCAGCCAGTCCAACCCCCCTTGCTAAAGCAGTGTCACTGAGATTAGGCTTGGAATCTCTACAGAGAACAGACTCTGCATCCCCCGCAACAGCACCCTTGCAGGAGAGGATTTTCTCCTCAATTTCAGATGTAATTTCTAGGGCTCCAGTTTGTGCCCATTACCACTTGTCCAGTTGCTGGGCACTACTGGAAAGAGTCTGGCCTCATCCTCTTGCACCCCACCCTTTAAATACTGATCAGCATTGAGAAGATCCTCTCTCAGTCTGCTCTCCTCCAGGCTGAACAGTTCCAGGTCTCTCAACCTCTCCTCCTCAGATTGATACTTCAGTCTCTTCAGCATCCAGCTTCTGCTGGACTCTCCTGTAGTTCCTTCTCTCTTGTGAACTGGGGAGACCAGAGCTGGTCCCAGGACTCCAGAGGTGGCCTGTCTAGGGCAGAGTGGAAAGGGAGGGGACAACCTGCCTTGACCTGCTGGCCACACCTTTTGGAATGCACCCCAGAAAACCATTGGCCTCCTTGGCCATGACATCACATTACTGGCTTGTGAGGAACTTGTCCACTAGCACACTCAGCTGCCTTTCTGCAGAGCTGCTTTCCAGCAGGTCAGCCCCTAACCTGTCCTGGTGCAGTGGATTGTTCCTTCCCAGGGGCAGGACTCTCACTTGCCCTTATTGAGCTTCACAAGGTCCCCCTCCACCCAACTTCCCAGATGGCCCAGCTCTCACTGAGTGACAGCACAGCCTGATGGGGTGTCAGCCACTCCTCCTCTAACTCTTGTCATTACTGCCATCAGCAGCTTTGGGTGGTGGAATGGCCAGTGAGGTTCTGCCAGCCCTCTCCTTGTTGCAGGCACCAGGTATTGCTCAGCTGTGGTTTGAGGCATTCTCATGTCTTTGCTTCCCTTTCAGGGCTCATAAAAACAACACCTTGAAGCACCACTCAGTGTATGAAATCATGTTGCCACTGGTATCCCCAGTGTTGCTCTTCCTGCTCTGCACCACGTGGATCTTTGTGTCCCCCACAGACATCCTGGAGGTCCATCCCAGGCTCTTCTATTTCATGGTTGGAACAGCCTTCGCTAACATTTCTGTAAGTGGGCTTTGCTTTACTCTCCAGTTTATGCCCTGGGAAGTGTGAAGACTGCCTGACTGCTTGGGAGGCAGGAAGAATGTGACCATGGGTGGGCCAGACTCTATTTGGTGGTGCCCAGTGACAGGATAAAGGCCAACTGGCACAAACTGGAACATGAGGAAATAACTTCTTTCCTCTGAGGGTGCTGAAGCCCTGGACCAGGCTCCCCAGAGGAAGCTGTGGGAGGTTCCACATTGTGGTGGTTTAGCAGTTATCTTCTCCACCTCCACCCCCACCCCCCAACTTAGAAATAACCCAGGCTAGGACTCAGACGGCTGGAAGTTAAGGAATGAAGCTTTATATTTACAGCTATGCACAATATACAAGCAGATACTTACAATGTATAACAGATATTCACAGATATTTGCAGCAAAAAGGTAATGCAGAAACACCACAGCCCTCCCACAGATCAAAATTCCCAAGGGGGGTCACCAACCACCCCTACCACCTTCTCCCCCTTCCCCAGTCTTACCTCACCATCTTTTAATGCAGCAGATAGGCGGAGATAGATCGAATGGAGGGGGCTTAGCAGTAGGAAGAGAAATTAGTGGAATTATTCAGAATCAGCTACAAATGGCAGGGAGAAAGGAGCCATGCAAAGAGCAGCCACAGCCCCAGAGCAGTCTGAAGCAGTCTGACTTATCTATATTTGGGTTACAACTCTTAAAACAATTTTTTTTCTTTCTCAGTAAAGCCGTGAGTGAAGTAGCATTGTCAGTGCTTTCCTCTCAGCCTGTAGTCTAATTTGTAATTTAACTCCTCCAATTAGTCCAAACAAACACAGATGTGGTGCTGGGGGATGTGGTTTAGTGGTGATCCGGCTGCACTGCCTTAAGTGTTGGACTTGATCTTAAAGGTCTCTTCCAACCTGAACAATTCTGTGATTCTATGGTTTTATGATACTCTGGTGGGAGCGTGAGGTGCAGATATAAACAATTTTTTTTTCTTTCTCAAGTAAAGCTGTGAGTGAAGTAGCATCATCAGTGCTTTCCTCTCAGCCTATAGTCTAATTTCTCATTCAAATCCTCCAATTGGTTCAAACCAGCACACACATCTATTTGGATGCTGGGCAACCTGCTTTGGGTGACCTTCTTTACCTGGGGTATGGGGGTGCTGGACTAGGTGATGCCCAGAGGTCCCTTCCAACCCCCACCACGCTGGGGTTCTGGGGACGGTAGTTGGTAAGCGCAGGCAGCCTCTGTGTGTGTGTGTGTGTGTGTGAGTGTCCTGCCTGCGGTGGGGACAGCTCTGGGCTTGCAGAGGTGGCACTGGCTGCGAGCTCTGCCAGCTCTCTCTCTCCCCTCAGTGCCAGCTGATCGTCTGTCAGATGAGCAGCACCCGCTGCCAGCCGCTCAACTGGATGCTGCTGCCCATCGCGGCCGTGCTGCTGCTGGTGGTGTCTGGCCTGGTGCCTGCCAGCGAAACCCTCCTGCTCTACTTGTTAACTGCCTTCCTCACCCTGGCACACATCCACTACGGAGTGGTCGTGGTAGGTGGAACCAGCACCTAGGCTTTTTGGGCTTGGTTGCTCTGCTCTCAGTACTGGTGAGCTGGACAAGGGGATTAAGGGTGCCCTCGGTCAGTTTGTAGATGACACCGAGTTAGGTGAGGGTGTTGATCTTGCTGGAGGGCTGGGAGGCTCTAGAGAGGATCTGGCCAAGCTGGGGTCTCGATGGGCCAAGGCCAAGTGCCAGGTCCTGCACCTGCGTCACAACAACCCCATGAACTCTCCACGCTTGGGGAAGAGTGGCTGGAAACTGCCTGGCAGAAAAGGATCCGAGGGTTTTGGTTAACAACTGACTGAAGATGAGCCAGCAGTGTGCCCAGGTGGCCAGGAAGGCCAATGGCATTGTAGCTTGGATCTGCAGTAGTGTGGCCAGCAAGAGTAGGGTAGGGATTGTCCCTCTGTACTGGGCACTGGTGGGGCCACATCTTGAATATTTGGTTCACTTTTGGGCCACTCACTTCATATTGATGTGGTAGACCTTTGAAGTGCGACCTGATAAAAGGTCTAGAGCACAAGTGAGAAGTGACTGAGGGACCTGGCTTAGTGGTGACCTGGCAGTGCAGGGTTATTGGTTGGACTTGATGATCTTAAAGCCCTCTTCCAACCAAAACCATTCTATGACTGCAGGGGTTTTGCATACTGCTGTTGTTCACAGCTGAAAACTAGGAATGTCAGTGAGAATAGCTGGGAGCACCAAGCCCTCCTCCTGCTCTTTGTGTCCATGCAGAACTTGAGCTGTGTTCCTGATGAGAGGCTGTGCTGGCTGTTGTGTAGGTGTGAAGCAGGCATCACACAGTGTGATGTACCAAAGATCAGTTTGAAACAGCTTCCTGCATCTCTTCTGCCTCTTTTAACTTACCCTGCCTGCAGCTGCAGCTTAGTTACCACTTTGGTTTTAAGCCAGCATGGGTGATCTCTGCCCCTGGGCAGTGGGAAGGGTTTCATTAAGCTTTCCTTGAAGCCTTCTCTTCTCCAGGGTGAGCAACCCCAACTCTCTCAGCCTGTCTTCATAGCAGAAGTAATTTTTATGGCCTCTTCTGGACCTGTTCCAGCAGTTCTGTGTCTCCTGTGCTGAGGAACCAGAGCTGCAAGTGGAGTCTGAGCAGAGTGGAGCAGAGGGGCAGAATCCCTTCCCAGGTCAGGCAGCAGTGTTTGATTTAGAATAGAATAGAACAGAATAGAACAGAATAGAATAGAATAGAACAGAATAGAATAGAATAGAGTAGAATAGAATAGACCATATTGGAAGAGACCTCCAAGATCATCCAGTCCAAGCCCTGGAAGTCAGTGCAAGGAGTTAAATTGCTGGTGGTGTTGTTTGTGTTGATGAGTTCAGACTGCAGCCTCACTGTCCTTTGCTGAAGTCATCTGGACAGCCAGGATGGAGGAGGGACATGCCTGCCAGGGCCCATGGTGACCCTGCAGCACCTTCTCCTCTACTGCAAGACACGTGTGGAAATTCAGGGACCAATTTGCTCCCCTTTCTCTGTGCCAGTTCCGCCTGACTCCCTGAGTTTTGATTAAGAGAGAAAACAAACTTGGAGGAGACTTAAGTGTGGGTAGAAATCTTCCAGGAAGCTGCTGAAGAATGAGGGCAAGGGACTCAGTGTCCCCTGTGGAGTTGGCCACTGCCACCTGTATACAACCTCCATGGGAATCTCTGTCCCCTGGGAAGTCTGGCTTAAATGTGGAGCCTCCAGAGTCGAGTTTGAACTGTAATTACAGCAAAGAACATATAGTCAGGTCGTCTTGTCTTTCCAATTAGTGTAATGAGGCTTCTGTGCAAGAAGGATTTGAACAGCTAAAGCAGCTTAAATAAGCTTGGCCTTGCAATCGTGGCTACAGAAGGGGGCTGATGTAATCCTCCTCCTGCTCAGGCTTGCAGGCATCTTCTTAGTGCTTCTCCTCTTCCCTGAGCCTTGTAGTCCTCTTGTTTACCACCCATTCCATCTTTCCAGGGGCCCATTTGTGCAGTGTCCTCTTCCAGGAGTAAAAAAAAACCCTTTGAGCTGATGAGTCCTTTAAGGTTCTGTGACTGGGATGTAATCCCAGACTGCTCACAATCCTTACCCCTGTTTGAACTCCAAAGGGAATCAGGGAGTGATACTTTGTGTAGATATCTAAGAAGATCACATTAATTCAAGCAAAGTAATCAAAGTATCATTTAGGCTGCAAAAGACCTTCAAGATCATCGAGTCCAACTCGTAACAATACAAATACTGCTGGAAGATGCAGAGAAGGAGCAGTATCTTGGGCTAAAATCCTGCTTGCCTGGTCTCAGGACAGGGTTTTCTGACTCCTTGTCTCTGGTGAGACCTCATCTTAAGTATTCCCTTCTGTTTCGGGCTCCCCATTTTTAGAGGGACAGGGATCTGCTGGAGAGGGTTCAGCAGAGGGCTACGAGGACAATTAGGGGACTGGAGCACTGCCTGATGAGGAGAGGCTGAGGGACCTGGGGCTGCTTAGTCTGGAGAAGAGAAGACTGAGAGGGGATATCATAAATGTTTCTAAATATCTGAAGGCTGTGGGTCAGGAGTGAGGCGACAGACTCTGCTCACTTGCTCCCAGGGGTAGCACAAGGAGCAATGAAAGCTGCAGCACAGTAGGTTCCATCTCAACACAAGGGGGAACTTCTTTACTCTAAGTGTCACAGAGCACTGGAACAGGCTCCCCAGAGAGGCTGTGGAGTCTCCTTCCCTGGAAGTTTTCAAGGCCTGTCTGGATGTGTTCCTCTGTGACCTGAGCTGGATTGTCTGGTCCTGCTCTGACAGGGAGTTGGACTTGATGATCTCTTTGGGTCCCTTCCAACCCCTGACATGCTGTGATCCTGTGTGTGATCTTCAAAGTGCCTTCTGACCCAGACCATTCTATGAATCTAGGTACCCAGCAGAGGGTATTGTTGGCTGTCCGGGAACCAGTGTGGTCCTCCACCTGCTTTCCTCCTGGTGCCTCTGAGCCTGGTTAAAATCACAGAATGGTTTAGGTTGGAAGGGACCTCAAAGCTCATCCAGTTCCAACCCCCCTGTGCCATAGGCAGGGACACCTCCCACTAGAACAGGTCACTCAAGGTTAACTGTGGCCTGTGGCCTGCCCTGTCTGCAGGTGAGCCAGCTGAGCAGACACTTCAATATCCGTCCCTTCTCGCTAAAGAAGCCCACGCCGGATTGACTAGGAGAGGAGGAAGAGAAGCTCAGCCTGCGGCCTGCCGAAGAACTGTAAATAACTGCTGCAAGCACCTGTAAATACTTCAGCCATCACCACGGAGATCCACACCCATCCTCTGGACAGACAGCAGGGCCAAGGACGCACGGTATCCGCTGCAGCCGGGGCAGGACTGGTACGGGGCAGCCCCCGCTGGTGCAAGCTTTTGTGGTTTGGGGTGGAACTGGACAAAGGGAGTAGCCTTTTGGGTCACTATTACTGTACATTAGACCAGCTGAATGTTCCTGGTGAAACCTCAGCCTCAGGTGAAGCTGGCTGGGGGAGTGGTGGGGGGGAAGGGGGAGGATGCAAACGGTTTTACCTGTGCAAAACATCTCGACCCCTCTCAACCAAACTCAGTGTAAGAGCTGATTCCTACACGGCCTGGGGGGACGCTGCGGTCATCGAGGGAGTTCCTGTCTGTCCCTCGTCCTGACGGACAGCTCTTGTGTTCTCCCACGTTCTGCCCTGCCTTCCTGCGTTCACCTCTTTGGGCAAAACGTTGCACCTTCTTTTTAAGAGCTGGGAAAGGACACGCAGAGCTTCTGGTAATGTTCTGCTGGGGGCTTTGAAAATTAAGGCTCGGTCTCCTGTAAAAGTCAGTGGCTTCTGCCTCCCCCCACCACATCTCACCCACCTTCCTGTTTGTCCGTGTGTGTTTTCCACCTGGGAGTGGGATCTGGGCTCAGCCCAGGGACAGAAGGTGGCTTACAGCAGCCTAGCTCCCCTCCTTTTCCTACCAGAAGCAGCGTGCTGCTCCAGCTGGGCTCTGCAGGACCATTCTTCCACTGCTTCAGCCTCCTCTTTGCTGGCAGCACATCCAGGCCCCTCGACTGCCCTTGCTACCAGCCCATCCAGGGCAGCAAACCCACCACCCAAAGCAGCACCTTAATCAGTGTTATGTTGGTCGTGTGAGTGCTTTCAGAAGGCTCACAGGTGTGTGTGTGTGTGTGTGTGTGTGTCTTGGGAGCTGTTTAGGGAGTGTCCTTTTCCAAACACCAGGTTGCTGTCAGAAGGGTTGTTCCCCAGCTGCTGCATGGCTCACCCAGGGCTGTATTTGTTTATTGTCCCTTTGTAAAAGACCTGTTCTCATCGGTTGATTTTTTATTTTTAATTTGTTTTTGAAATGAATTTTCCGAGTCAGAGTGAGGTGGTGAAGACTTGAATGCTGATTTTTTTTTTTAATTTTTTTTTTTTTTTAAAACCCTTTCTCCTTACTTGGTTCAATGAAGATCTGTGCTTGAATGAAGAGTGTAGCTTAAAGCCAGGCTCTGGAAAGGCTGCATCCGGAAGCAAACAAGCACAGCAGCTTGTCCATATGTAAACCTACCGTGGGATCAAAGTTGCTTAGCTACTGATTGTCCTGCAACGTGGTTCGTAGAAGCTTGATCACAAGAGCTTTCCTTCTGCAGGTGAAGTCTCCTGCTTCAGGAAAGCTCCAGGCAGTAACTACTATTTAATGCTTTTCCTACTGTAAAATCATTGTCCATGAGACTTGAAATCCCAAGGCGAGCTCATGGTGTGTGTGTGGGTTGTTGACTTTGGGGTGGCTTTGCCACAGTGTGCCCTGTGAGGAGCCAGCTGAGCTGAGGGCATGGGAGGGAGATCAGCTGAATGTCTGCATGACTGGGAAGGGTGGTAAAGCCAGGAGAAGGGGCAAACACTTCCCAGAGTTGACTTAATGAAGTAGCTTACTCATATATATTTTACTGACATAGAAGGTGGAGGGGGGAAGGGAAAGAAACTAACCCAAATGTACAAATCATGGAATCACAGAATCATTTTGGTTGCAAAAGACCTCTGAGATAGAGACCCAGCACTGCCACGTCACCACTAAACCATGTCCTTCAGCACCACATCTACACAGCTTTAAAACCCTTCCAGGGTCAGGAACTCCACACTTCCATGGGGGTTCCAGGGCTTGACAACCATTTCCATGAAGAAATTGTTCCTTGTGTCCAACCTAAACCTCTTGTTTAGGCACAGCTTGTGGACATCCCTCTTACCCTATTGCTTGTTCTTGGAAGAAGAGAGAGACCCTGAAGAGGACAATGCTTTGCTGCAATTTTTGACTCTTGCTATTTAATAGAGCAGAAGAATCATTCTGGAGGGAGGTAAAATCAAGTTGCACTCGCACAGGGTTACAGGGAAGCTTAAACTGGGACCTGACAACACCTGTAGGACATTTTCAGGTACCAAATTGTGGTGGCAGCATTGACAAGGTGCAGAGGTCAGATGATGTACTTTCTAGTGATGGAATCAAAAACCCACAGAATGGTTTGGGTGAGAAGGGACATTTAAAGATCATGTAGTCCAGCCTCCCCTGCAGTGAGCCAGGGCATCTTCAGCTAGATCAGGGTATTGGTACCTCTGATGGACAAGGGAATACCTGAGCTGTTCCTTCAGGCTTCCAACTGAGCTCTGGGGTACTCTCCCATCTCTTCACACCAGCATTGCTGGGCCCTCAGTACTGGGTCAGCACTGATGCTGTGAGAAGTTGTCTGATTTTCCCTCTTAGGATGTCACTTTGTCTCCATGATATGCTGTTTGTCTGTTGTCTGGCCCAGCTGGGTGCTGACTTGCTTCTGCAGCACCTAATATGCCCTCAGGCCCCTCTTGGTGAAGCGACAGACCTGGAAGCAGGGCTCCTGCTCTAGAGTCCTGTGCAAATATTTGTGCTGTAGGAGAAGCATCTCTCCTTCGAAGTTGAACTGCTTCCTGTCTGCACAGGCTTTATCTCTGGAGAGTCCTGGATTTTTGGTGCCTTATTTTATTGCACCTTGATGAAGTTAGGAAATAATCTGCTTAACCCAGAGCTGTAAAACAGCTGGGGGCAGAACAAGGAAGGAGCAGATCTGATCTCAGCACCCAAGGTGACTCTGCTCCCAGCTCCTGCTGCTGTGAAGTTGTGCATGGGGGTGTCTCTGGGTTGTTAGAAAGTGACTTCTGCTCTCACCTTCTGTGAGGGGGGTGGAAACAAACAGGCCAAAGCATCTTGGCCCTGGTGGGGTGTGACATGCTGAGAAACAAACCATTTATTAATAATAATAATAATGGGTTGAAGTCTTAAGAATAAATGTGTTCCTCTTGGCTGGCAATGTCTGAGGGTGGTTGTGTCCTGGTGTGGTTGCTTGCTGTGCTGGTTAGACTGTGTAGGAGCAGTGGGATGTGCTCCTGAGGATGGGAGAGGGGTGGGTGGCCAAGAAGGCCAGTGGTCATCTGGGATGGATTGAGATGAGTGTGACCAGCAGGTCAAGGGATTTTCTTCTCCTCCTCTCCTACTCTGCCCCAGTGAGGCCACATCTGGAGTACTGGGTCTGGTTCTGGAATCTCCAGTTCAAGAGAGACAGGGAGAGAGTCTCTACTGGAGGGAGTCCAGCAGAGGCTACAAAGATGCTGAAGGGACTGGAGCATCTCTGTGAGGAGGAAGGGCTGAGAGACCTGGGGCTGTTTAGCCTGGAGGAGACCAAACTGCCCAGAGAGGTTGTGGAGTCTCCCTCTCTAGAGAGATTTCAAATCCACCTGGATGCAATCCTGGGTAACCTACTCTGGCTATCCCTGCTTTATGAAGGGGGCTGGATGAGATCATTCCCAGAGGTCCCTCCTAACCCCTACCTTTGTGGGAGCAGGCTGAGTAGGATGTGCACTTGTTGCTCAGCTCCTCCTGCCCTGTGGTTGAGAGCTGCTCTGTGCTGTTTCTTTTCCAGGGATAGTGTTGATCATGCTTCCTTGATTACTGATGAACCTGCTGAGTCGATTACAGGGACTGTCTTGTTTTTTTTCTTAAATCCAGTTTGCACATTTTATGTCACTACAGAGTATTACCAGGAAAAAAAAAAAACCAACAAAACAACTGTTCAGGGATGGGTGCAGTTCTTCAAGACCTACTGGGACCTCAATCTCCAGGCTGTGGGCTCCAGGCAGATGCTTATGCTGTGAGGAGAGGTAACTGATGCTGCCAGACCAGCTCCTCCAGGTCCTCACCACGTTGTGGCCCATCAGCCTTCACTCTAAGGCAGCTTTTGCGGGGAGTGTGGGACACACCAACCTGTCCTGTCAGCACAGGACCTGGGTAGCTAAGGTGGAGGAGCAGCTTTGCTTGCAGCCTGTTTTGTCTCTGTCTTGTTGTTCATAGCTGGAGGTCTGGGCTCCTGCTGCAGGAATTTGGCAACAGAGCTGAGGCTGAAGTGCTGGTTCTGGGGCATCCTGGGACTCGGGTCAAAGTGGCTGAGGCACTGAAAGCAGCAGTTTAGAGGTACGAGGCCTGCAGCTGACCTGTGGGAGCAGGAACAGAAGTCCAACCCAGCACCTGCAGTCTGTGTTTTCAGCTCATTCCTCCCCCCAGTGCCACAAAGAACCCCTCTGAGGTCAGCCACTGTGGGCTTGGCAGCACTTTCTCCTTGTAAACATCAGCCACCTGATCCAGATGGCTTGGCCAGAGCCTGAGGAGCTGAATGTTGGACACATGAGCTTCTAAAGCTCTGGAAACATATATTTAAGCTCCTTAAATAGAGCTGGCCTGGTGTTACCTCCTGGGTGAGTTGAGCACCTACAGTTTGTAGTCTGAAAGCTGTTTTGATCTCAGTCAGGTCAGTTCTAGCCAGGCCCTCGAACTCTTCTCCTCTGAGGGCATCTTGTGATAGACCTGGAAGGGCTCACGTGGTTGTAAATTTGGCTCATCCTCCTGCCACCTCCCTGCACTGTGTCGAAGCAGTGCCTGAGGTGATGTGGGGGCTGCTTTTGGTAGGTGCTGATGGATGCTATGCTGCCTGCTTCTGGAGGTTACTGATGTTTGTAGAAGACCCATTGGTCCATCCAGGTGTGGCCAGACCTGTCTTAAGAGGCTGGTCTCTTAAAAGGCTAAGCTGGTCTCAGCTGCTGCCCCAGGAGTGAAGGTTCTTGGTGAAACTCCCTGCTCTGTGGTGGCCTCTTGGTGGGAGCTGGTGCTGTGCTTCAAGCTGGAGACCTCATTGATCAACATCTTCCATCCTACTGCCCTCAGGCTGACCCTCAAGCTTTCAGCTGAAGCAGATGCTGGTTTTGGTGGTGGTCTATGTTGTATTTGATGCCAGCCCCTCTGGAAGAGGAGGGTAGTGAGTCCCAGACTGGTTTTGATCCTGGTCTTCTGTGTGAGTGCTGAATCGCTCTCTCCTCCTCCTGCACCTGAAGGCAAAGCAGGGCAGAGCATCAAACCCAACCCACTGAGGCAGGGTGAATTTGGGCATTTCAGACTCAGTTTTGACATCTGAGTGGTTTTACAAAGTCCCTGTTCTTGGGGCTGCTAGCAGTGGGGAGCACAGGGAACTTCTCTTGAACGCTTCAGAACATCTTTGAAGTCCTGCGTCCTTGTGACTGAGTAGTTCTTCTAGGCGAGGTGGGGAAGGAGTTGGTGATGCTGTCTCATCCTCCTGGAAACAAGCTTGGAGGCACTAAGTGGGCTGCAGCCCATTCTTCTGCCACCAACCTCCTGAGCAGTGGAGCTGCAGACACAATGCTCTCTGCTGGGCCTGTGGCTGTGGGGGCTATGAAATGGTGCTCATGAGGGGGGGTTGGCTCTGTCCCTTCCCCACTAAGTCTTTTTGAGGAGCTGCTGTCAGCAGGATACTGGCTCTCCTGGGGTTCAGGGTGCTCTGCTGGGCTCCCCTGAGTGAGCTTAGACTCTCTGCTCAGAGTTGCCCCTAACAAGGATCAGATGAGGCAGCTTGGCTGTGAGCAGCTGTCCCAGCACTGCCACGATCCCAAGGATCTCATCCCTGGAGCCCTGTTGCTGGGAGTTTTGGTACTACAGTAGGTTTGAGTTCCAGGCTATTAAATGCTGTTACTGAAATGGCTTTTTTTTTTTTTTTTCCTGTGTTGAAACCAAACTATTAAAAGTTCAGTGAAGAATAAAATTTTCCAAGCCTTTTAATGGTGTCTGTCTTGGTTTTTGTCTTCCTGCAGAGCTCACAGCCCAGCAGGAGCAGGGAGGTGATTGTCCCTTTGTACTCTGCACTGGTGAGGCCACACCTCAAGTATTGTGTTCTGTTTTGGGCACTTCAATACAAGAGGGATTTGGAGGTGCTGGAGCCAGTGCAAAGGAGGGCAAGGAAGCTGGGGAAGGGCCTGGAAAATGAATCCTATGAGGAGTGGCTGAAGGAGCTGAGGATGGTTAGCTTGAAAAAGGAGGCTGAGGGGAGGACCTCATCACTGTCTGCAGCTACCTGAAAGGAGGTTGTGGAGAGGTTGGTCCTGGTCTCTTCCCAGAGGTTATTAGTGACAGAACAAAAGGGAATGGCCTCAAGCTGCACCAGGGTAGGTTTAGACTGGACATTAGGAAACACTTTTTCAGGGAAAGAGTATACAGGCATTGGAATGTGCTGCCCAGGGAGGTGGTTGAGTCACCAACCCTGGATGTGTTCAAAAGTCGTTGGGGTGTGGTGCTGGGGGCTGTGGTTTCAGGTGAACCTTGTAGAGTAAGGTTATCAGTTAGACTTGGTGATCATGAGGGGCTTTTCCCACCAGAATGTTTCTGTGATTCTATGTTTCTGTAACAGGTTGGGGCAGTTGTGGCACATGTGGTGGCCAAGAAGCAGCTGCCCTGAGCAGGGTGTGGGCCTGAGAGCAGTGTACAGAGAAATGGTTTCTTTCTTGCTGGCTATTCCTTGGCAGTGAGGTGGGTGGTAGGGGGTAGGCAGTACTGAGGGGCTGTGGGTTGCAGCTGTGGCAGTGACAGTGTGGCCAGCAAGACACGGGCAGGGATCATCCTCCTGTACTTGGCACTGCTGAGGCTGTACCTCAACTCTTGGTTTGGACCCCTCACTCCATGAAGAACATTGAGGTGCTGGAGCATGCCTAGAGAAGGGCAAGAAAGATGGTGAAGGGTCTAGAGCATGTCTTGTGAGAAGCAGCTCAGAGACCTGGAGTAGAGAAGGCTCAGGAGAAACCTTCTTCTACAACTCCAGTCTCTCACCACTCTCATGGTGAAGAACTTCCTCTTCACATCCAGTCTAAATCTACCCACCTCCAGATTTGCTCCATTCCCCCTAGTCCTGTCACTACCTGTTCTAGTGGGAGGTGTCCCTGCCTATGGCAGGGGGTGGGAACTTGATGATCCTTTGAGGTCTCTTCCAACCTAAACCATTCTATGATTCTGTGAACCCACTGAAAGGAGGTGGGGGTCAATCTGTTCTCCTAAAGAACAAACAATAGGACAGCCTCAGGTTATGCCAGGTGAGGTTTAAGCTGGATGTGAGGAACAGTTTCTTCCTCCGAAGGTTTGTCGTAAGGCCTGGTTTGTCGTAAGGCCTGTCATTGCCCAGGGCAATGGTGGAGTCCCCATCCCTGGAGGGATTCAAAAAGTGTGTAGGTGTGGTGCTGAGGGATGTGGTTTAGTGGTGACCTGGCAGTATTGGGTTAAGGGTTGGACTTGATGACCTTAAGAGATCTTTTCCAGCCTGAAGCATTCTGTGATTGTAAATAAGGGGGTGGACTGGCAGGTGCTGCTGGTGCAGGACCCATACTCTTCCCCACTGTGTGGTTGTGGGTGTGGAGCAGCCCCAGGAGCCAGTTTCTTCCCCAGGGGCAGGGCTTGTTCTGCATCCCACAGCTCCGTGGGGCATGGCTGGATTCCCTCACATGGGACATGTGCACATGCAGGGCAGTGTGAGTGCAGCACAGACAGCAACTGTGTGCTGGGCTGCAGCAAGAGAAGCGTGGCCAGCAGGGCAAGGGAGGGGATTCTCCCCTTTTACTCTGCTCTCCTCAAACCCCACCTGCAGTACTGTGTGCAGTTCTGGAGCCCCCAGCACAGGAAGGACATTGAACTGTTGGAGAGAGTCCAGAGGAGGCCATGAAAATGGTCAGAGGGCTGCAGCAGCTCTGCTCTGAGGACAGGCTGAGAGAGTTGGGGCTTTTCAGCCTGGAGAGAAGGCTTTGAGGAGACCTTATAGCAACCTTCCAGTATCTGAAGGGGGCCTATAGGAGGGCTGGGNGTTGCAGCAGATGTGGCCTCTGCCCTACTGCTCACCTACCTGAGCTGCTGCAGAGGGTCTGAAACCCTGATCCAGCCTTCTCCAGATCTGTGGCAGCTTGGCCAGGTCATCTTTAGCCTGGCACTGCAGGATGTGGGTGAGCAGCCAGCGTGCAACAGACCCTCAGAACCAGCCTATGGGGCGTGAGCTGAAGGCAGAGATGGAGCCTCCGTGGCTGAAGCTCTCCTGGGAGCAGTGGAGAAGGCTGAAGTCTGGCGGCAAGACTTTGAGGAGACTCCAAGAGCCCTGCAGCCTCCACCCACGTCCCGGGCCAGGCACTTTTCCTCTGGGCTAACGCCGAGGTGTACTTAAAGGCTGCCTCGCCCTTCGGCAGCTGTCTCGACGGCACCTAAGAGGATTGTTGCGGTAGGTGTAATAGACTTAAGGGATTGCCCATAACAATGGGGACCGAGCAGCACACCGTGGGCCCGCCCAGGTCACCACTTCACCACTTAGCTGGGGGGAAGAGGAGGAAAGAGCTGCAGCTGCTGTGAGCACCGCAGCTGCTTGCCGCTCCTACCTATCCAGCCACGGTCCCCTCTGCTCCTCCTGCAGGGGTGCCCTGATGCTGTGGGGAGGGGCACAGCCCCACACAGGAACTCCTCACTCATCCCTCTGCTCACCTTCCATGAGTGGGCATCATAGTCCCAAAAAAATTAAGGGAGAGCCATGCCATCCTCCCGGGGCCCTCTGGCAACATCTAACCCCCTCCCAGGGTACCCAAAGTCGGGGTGCTGCATGACCCAGCCTTACGGCACCTTGGGCCACCTTTGGGCTCGCTGCTCAGGACAGTGAGGCCAAGTCTTGGTAAGACCTGGGGCTGCAAGAACTCACAGGCAATCCTGATGTGGGAAAGCAGCCTACGTGGACAGGGGAGGTGGAGCTTGGTCCTGTCTCCTGCCCAGGGATTTGCAGCTCTGTGGGAGGCAGAAAGCAACTTTCTCACTCAACAGCTTCCTAAGAGGAGGTTGGAGTGAGGTGAGGCTTGGTCTCTTCTCCCAAGGAACAAGCAACAGGACAATAGGAAATTATTTCAAGTGGTCTGGCCCAAGCTGAGGAGGGCAGTGGTGGAGTCCCCACCCCTGGAGGGGTTTAAAAGCCCTGTTGGCTGTGGTGCTGAGGGCAATGTTTAGTAGTGACCCAGCAGGAAGTTTCCTCCCCAGAAGAGTTGCCATACCCTAGCCCAAGCTGAACAGGGCAGTGGTGGAGTCCCCATCCCTATAGGGGTTTAAAAGCCCTGTTGGCTGTGGTGCTGAGGGCAATGTTTAGTAGTGACCCAGCAGGAACAGTTTCCTCCCCAAAAGAGTTGTCTGGCCCAAGCTGAGGAAGGCAGTGGTGGAGCCCCCATCCCTGGAGGGGTTTAAAAGCCCTGTTGGCTGTGGTGCTGAGGGCAATGTTTAGTAGTGACCCAGCAGGAACAGTTTCCTCCCCAAAAGAGTTGTCTGGCCCAAGCTGAGGAAGGCAGTGGTGGAGCCCCCATCCCTGGAGGGGTTTAAAAGCCCTGTTGGCTGTGGTGCTGAGGGCAATGTTTAGTAGTGACCCAGCAGTGCTGGGTTAATGGTTGGACTTGATCTCTTCCAACCCAAATGACTCTGTGATGCTATGATTCTCTGACAGAGATGTGATGGCCTCCTGCTGGTTTTTGTTTCGGCACAGAGGGGTTGAAGGGTCCACAGGCACCAGAGGGACAAGGGCTGGAGCACCTCCCCTATGGAGACAGGTTGAGAGAGTTGAGGCTGTTCAGTCTGGAGAAGAGAAGGCTCTGAGAAGACCTTATTTGCCTTCCAGTTTCTGAAAGGGACCTACAGGAAAGCTGCTGAAGGACTTTTTAGGATGTCAGGTAGCGATAGGACTGGGGGGCATGGAGCAAAACTAGAAGTGGGGAGATACAGATTGGAGATTAGGAGGAAGTTCTTCCCCATGAAGGTAGTGAGAGACTGGAACAGGTTGCTCAGGGAGGTGGTGGCAGCCCTATCCCCAAAGGTCTTTAAGGCCGGGTTAGATGTGGCTCTGAGCAACTTGATTTAGTGTGAGGTGTCCCTGCCCATGGCAGGGGGGTTGGAACTGGATGATCCTTGAGGTCCCTTCCAGCCCTGACAATTCTGTGACATGGAAACTGGGAAGAGACAGCACAAAAGAAAAAAAAAGTTGTGGAAGCAGCAGGGCAGATGGAGAGAAGGAGGAAAGGGCTGGTCTGGAATAGCAGTCAGTGACAAGCAGACTCCTCACTCTGGTGAGACCTTGGTGGAGAACCTGGAAGTGAAACTGATTTTTATTTACCAATTCAAACAGGAGCATCCTAAAAGTGGCCCCAAGAGCTCATGTATCCACATGAAGCTGAGGAAGGTGTCCTCTCACCAGCTGCATGTTGCAGTGAACTGAGAAAGACTCCAGCCACAACTCATAGCAACCCAAACGCAATTAGCTGAGCCTCCAGAAGGCTCCAGGGAGCTCAGCCTGTGCTGATGAGCCTGGCTCCCTGTGAGCCCCAAGGCATCTTCTCTTCAGCCACCATCACCTCTGGGGTGCTAACATTAGGAAGATGTTTGATGGGCACTACTCTGCCTCTGCCAGAGCCATGGGGAGGGGAGGAAGGGCAGGGCCTGCCCATTGTGGCTGCTGGGGCACCTCTGGGGGAGGGGGGGGATGGGCTCCTGCACCAAGGGACAGTGACCTCCAGAACTATGAGTGGAGCAGGGACAGTGGTGGTAGCTGGGACAGGTATTGGGTGCCAATCCCAAACTTGTGGGGCTGATTTGTCCCCTGCTGTCCCAGATCCCTGCTTCATCCTTGTTTCTGAATGTTCCTCCAAGGAACCTTCTGCGGCTCTGCTGATGCAGCCCCAGGTCTCCCTCCCCTTCCCTTGGGGCTGAGCTCCCTGTGAGGCCACTGGCCAGACCTCCAGCCTGGGTGGGATTGACACCATCCTCCAGACCCATTTCTCTGGGGCCAAAAGCCATGAACTGGACCCACAGAGAAAGAAGGCAGAAGAGGAGGTCCAGCAGCAGATGTCCCCTGAAACTTCAGAGAGGGGAAGAGAAGGGCATGGGGCTGGGGGCGCAGGGGAAGCTCCCATGGCTCATGCTCCCAGCAGCTTCTTGACCATGTAGCCTGGCATGCTGTAGAGGAAGAGGGCGACCATGATGAGGAGCAAGAGGGCCAGCACAATTTTGATGATGAGCCACTTGTAGCGGGTGCAGATGAGGTACTTGATGGACTTGAGGGGGTTCAGGAACCAGATGAAGGACGTGTCCGGGCGGCTGTAGGGGAAGCAAAATACCCATCAGTGTCAGGGCCACAGAGAAGGGCATGGCAGGCAGGGCCACCACAGACGTGGTGAGCAGAAGGAGAGGCAGGATCTCCTTCCCTGGGCAAGCCTGCACAGACTGAGAGAGTCCCACCAGGAGGACCAAAGGAGGGTGGACAAGAGGAGTCAGCATGAGGTGTGCTGGAGTCATGCAGGTTTAAGAAGGAGCATGAGGATTACAGCCAAAGCTGGAATTTCCCTCACGGGGAAGAAATGTTTTCTCATGGTCAGATGGAACCTCCTGTGGTCCGGCTTGTGCCACTTGCCCCTTGTCCTCACACTGGGCACTGCTGAAAAGAGTCTGGCTCCACCCTCTCACCCTCCACCCTGCAGCTGTTGGTCAGAATTTGGAAGATCCTCTCTCAGTCTGCTCTTCTCCAGGCTAACCAGCCCCAGGTCTCTCCTGACTGTGATGCTCCAGTCCCCTCAGCATCTTCATAGCCTCTGCTGGACTCTTTTTAGTAATTTCCTGTCTCACTTGAACTGGAAAGCCCAGAACTGGACCCAATACTGCAGATGTGGCCTTACTGGAGCAGAGTGGGAGGAGAACCTCCCTGGACCTGCTGGCCACACTCTTCTGAATGCAGCCCAGGAGCCCATTCGCCCTTTTGTCCACAAGGGCACACTGCTGGCTCATGGTGAACTTCTCCACCATCACTGTCAGATATTTCCTTGCTGTCTCCCCAGGGACAACCCCCAGAGCATCTCCTAGAAGCCCCAGTGCCTGCAGGGGCTTGGGGGTTTCTACTCACTTAGGTTTCTCCAGTGGATCAGGCTCGTTGCGTGCCAGCCCAGCAGGAGACTTCTCTGCCTCCTCTGCTGTCAGAAGGTGCAGTTCGGCCTCGACTTTCCCCTGCAGAGAGCAGAGCTGTGCTGAGATGGAGACACCACTCCCCACCTCAGCCCCACAAGACATGGGAACAGAGGGGAGACCTGAGGGAAGAGAGACAAGTGCAGGGGCTTGCAGTCCCCCTACATTTCCCCCAGTGACCGTGCTTACAGTGACCTCCAGCTCGTCATTCTCATCTCTGGCCACGAATGGCCACCAGCCCTTCACTCGCTTCTGCTTGAAGATGGAGACCATGGGCAGCTCTGCCTCGTTGGTCACCATCTCCAGGGTGCACTGCTTGGATGTCTTGGCTCCTCGGGGGAAGCGGTTCAGGTCCAGCTCTATAGCCCCTGATGGGAGAAAGGGGAGCATAGAATCACAGAATGGATTAGGTTGGAAGGGACCTCAAAGATCATCCAGTTCCAACCCCCCTATGCCATAGGCAGGGACATCTTCCTCTAGAACAGGTCACTCAAGGCCTCATCCAACCTGGCCTTGAACACCTCCAGGGAGCCACAACCTCCCTGGGCAACCTGTGCCAGTGTCTCACCACCCTCATGCCAAAGAACTTCCTCCTAACATCCAGTTTCAATCTCCCCTCTGCCAGTTTAAACACATTATCCCTCATTCTGTCATGACAAGACAGTAGTAAACCTTGTGAATAGTCCCTCCCCAGACTTCCTGTAGGCCACCTTCAGATACTGGAAGGCCACTACAGGGTCTCCTGGAAGCCTTCTCTTCTCCAGGCTGCAGAGCCCAAACTCTCTCAGCCTGTCCTCATAGGAGAGCTGCTGCAGCCCTCGGACCATCTTGGTGGTTGGAACTAGGTGATCCTTGTGGTCTCTGCCAACCCTGACTGATTCTATGATTCCTCTGGACTTCCTCCAACAGTTTGGTGTTATCACCCCAAAATGCTGAGTCTGTGGCTGGAGGTGGGCCAAGCCAGCATCTCCTGCCCTGGAGGGGAACTCTGAGCCAGTTCTAGGAACAAAAAAGCTGAGATCTCTGCTATGGGAGCAGCCTTTAATCATCATCAGCATAGGCAAGGGCTCTAATCCTGCCTGCTCTTACCAGCAGTATCTACAGGGAGTTTGTAAGATGTTGTGGACTCCAGGAGCAGTGCTGCACTTTCAAGTTCTGGTCCTGTAAGGGCTTTGTCTCATCCCACACTGCTCCTCCCTTCCTGTCCAGCCATGAGCTCCCTCCCTGCTGGCTGCCCCTGTGCCCCAGCTCAGTGGACTCTCCACTCACCGAGGAAATCGTCAGCCGAGAAGTGGTCAGCATCCCACACCTGCAGCGTGAGCCGAGCTGGGATCTTGTACTCTGTCTCATCCCAGGAGAACATGGACTCCTTCTTGGAGATGACAATCTTCTCCTCAGCCATCAGGTAGTCGAAGGGGAAGATGTAGCGCCAGTTGAAGTTGCCTTCGCCCGTCAGTGAGTGGTAGTGGACATCCGTGTCCTGCTTGTCCTCCTGCTGTCCCTTCAGCCACCTGCAGAGCCCAGAGGAGAGGGGTGGCTCACAGCCCTCCTCTCACAGGAGGGAGGAGAGGCACACAGCCAAGGTGGCTCCGGGAGAGACTGCAAGGACCTAAAAAGTGTGAGCGTTGGGCTGGGGCTGCAGCAGCATCAGCAAGGGGAAGAAAGGGCAGAGAGGTAGGAAAGCCTGAGAAGGAACAGGGAGCTTTGAGAGCAAGAAGAGCAGGAGGGTTGCCAGAGGTATTTCTCTGGGCAGGAGTTAAAGAGGTGGGCAGGAGAAAGGAGCATTGCTGGGGAGCCTGAAGCAGAGCGTGCTGGAAGAATGTCCCCAGCCCACTCCCGTGGTGCAGAGGAGGCTGCAGAGCCCTCCTTGCTCCACCATGGGGTAGTTAGGCCTCCTCTGGTGGCAGCTGTCCTTGTGGAGTCAGCTCAGGCTGTGCTGGTCACCACAAGGCTCCCTGTCAGGGCACATCTATCAGAGCTGTTCAGGGCCTGCTGCAGGTTCTGCTTGGGGATTGGCTCTGCTAACCCAGTCTCCAGTGAAGGGATCTGAAGTGCCCAATTCAGCCAGGCACTGTAGGTACCAGCTGTGGGATAACAGTGCTGCCACCCTGGGAGATGCCACCCTTCACATTTCATCTGCTTCTGGCCCTAATTTTCTGTCTTTGGTCAGCAGGAGTCCCAGAGGAAAAGAGCCATGGAGAATGGTCTGCACCACCAAGCCCCCGAGGTTGGAGCTTGGTTTTAAAGACCATGAGTGGCATCCAGCCCCTTTCTCTGGTGAGCCAAAGCATCTCCAAGCCCCAGTGTGCTTTCAGGGTTTTGTGGATCTGTTTGTCTTGAGGGGCTGCAGCCAGCAGGGGCACAGCCCCATCAGCAGGGGCACCACTCCATGCTCAGATACCAATGCAAGGTTGTTCTCTTGGACTCTGAGCCTGCTGATGCCCTGCTCAGCTCCTCAAAACACAAAGGTCTAATGATCTCCCACCACACTGATGAGGAAGGGCTGGAACATAGAATAGTTTAGGTTGGAAGTGACCTCAGAGATCATCCAGTTCCAACCCCCTGCTATAGACAGGGACACCTCCCACTAGAACAGGTTGCTCAAGGCCTCATCCAACCTGGCCTTCAACACCTCCAAGGAGGGAGCAGCCACAACAGAATCACAGAATTTCCTAGATTGGAAAAGACTTTCAAGATCGAGTCCAATCCTTACTTTCACAACCTCCCTGGGCAACCTGTGCCAGTGTCTCACCACCCTCACTCCAAAGAACTTCCTCCTAACATCCAGTTTCAATCTCCCCTCTGCCAGTTTAAACCCATTACTCCTCATCCTGTCATTACAAGACCTTGTCAATAGTCTCTCCCCAGCCTTCCTGTACATCTCAGAGTCAGAGTCGTCGAAGGAAAGCCACTGGGCTGATGGGACCAGAGTCAGTGAAACAGACTCAGTTTTCTGGGTGCAGCAGGAGACGTGAGCAGAGGAGAGCAGACCTGAGCTGGTGAGGCTGCAGAAGAAAGGCTGAGCACTTTGGCTGGTGGGCACTCACTGCACAGCCTAAAATGCTGTTGGATTGATTTGAGGTCCTCTAAGGAACTGGGTTATGTGGGTGTGGGTCACCTCACCTCTACACAGGTGAGTTTTGGAAGGGACTTTCCCCTGCTGCTGGGGGAGAGCAAACAACAACAGTTGGGCTCCAGATGGTTGAATGGAAGGCTGCAGGGCTGAAATGCCAAGACCAGGTCAGAAAGGGGAAGAGGGGCAGATGGGACCTAGTGGTTTGGCCCCTGACATAGATGTCAGATGCCTTCTCTCCTGCCAGGAAGGCATCATCCTCCAAAGCCACCTCATTGGTATTCCAGATGACCACCTGCAGCTCCAAGCTGGGTGGCCAGGTAGTCATGCAGGCAAAAGAGAGAAATGGAGAGGCAAGAAACACAGCACAGAAGACAACGTCAGTGTTGGCGCTATGCAACCAACACCACAGTCCACTGCCTGCCTGAGAAACCACCCTGGTGAACCCAACAAACAAAAGCAGACCCCACCCAGGCAGAAGAAGAGGAGGTGGCATGAGCATGCCATGCTGTACCTACCCCCTGACAAAAATGTCACTGGATTTCTCGCCAGTGAAGTAGTCATCGTCCTCCAGGATGACCTCGTCTGTGTTCCACACTATCACTCTAAGCTCATATCTGGCAGGAGGAAGGGAGACAAGGAGGTGAGAACCAGGAAAAGGGGAAGGAGCAGGAGGAAACTGGGTTACACTGTCAGAAACCAGGATCAGCAAAGACATGACAAGGAACTGCCCACAGGGCAGGCCTCTTTTCTGAGGGATCATGAGGGCACGAACAGGAAGGGCATCTCCACAGGAGCTCACATCATAAAATCAGGGGATCACAGAATGGTTGGGCTGCAAAAGGACCTTTGAAGGTCATCTAGTCCAATCCTCCTGGGGGCAGCAGGGACATCTGCAACTAAATCAGGTTGCCCAGAGCCCTGTTCAGCTTTACCTGGAGTGGGTCAAGCAATGGGCATTTAGTACCTCTCTGGGCTATCTGCTCCACTACCCTCAGTGTGAACAATTTCTTCCTTCTCTCTAGTCTCAACCTCCCTTCTATTAGTTTAAAACCATCCTCCCTTGTCCTGTCACAACAGGCCCTGATAAAAAGTCTGTCCCCATCTGTCTTTCAGGCCCCTCTAAGTACTGAAAGGCCCCAATAAGGTGTTCCTGAAGACTTCTCCAGGCTGAACAACCCCAACTCTCTCACAGCATAGTCTCATAGAATGAGTCAGGGGTGGAAGGGACCACAAGAATCAGCTAGTTCCAACCCCCCTGCCATGCCCAAGGACACCCTACCCTACATCAGGCTGCCCACAGCCTCATCCAGCCTGCCCTTAAACACCTCCAGGGATGTGGCCTCACTCAACCTCCCTGGGCAACCCATTCCAGGCTCTCACCACTCTCATGTTGAACAACTTCCTCCTCACATCCAATCTGAATCTGCCCACCTCCAGCTCTGCTCCATTCTCCCTAGTCCTGTCACTACCTCATAGCCTAAAAAGTCCTTCCCCAGCTATTTTGTAGGCTCCCTTCAGATACTGGAAGGCCACAGGAAGGTCAGATGGGAGCCTCCTCTTCTCCCGACTGAACAGCCCCAACTCTTTCAGTCTGTCCTTATAGCAGAGGTGCTGCAGCCCTCTGATCATCCTCATGGCCCTGGTGGTTCCAGGCCCTGGATTGTTTCTGTGGGCTACAGGGAGATTGGAAGGTGCAGGGTATGGAAGAGGCAGGGATGCCACCCTTCAGAAGCATCTCTGAAAAGGGAGAGCATCTCTTGATGCCTCCAGTGTTGGGATCTCTGTAAATGCCAGCACGGTCGAGAATGAGCTGGGCCATGGAGCAGCAGCAGGAAGAGAAGGGAGGTGCTGGGCTCCATCCCCAGCCTTGAGTTTTCCTGGGAGGTTCCTTACTTCTTTGGTTTCCTGGGAGAAATGTCAATGGCAGGGCCAGGTGCTGGCATGTCCATGGGGAACATGTCCACCCACATCTCCAGGCGACCCTGCAAGGTTGCAGAGGTACAGTCAGCTCCCCTGCTCCCTCCTTGCTCCCCACCACCCAAGCAGTGTTGCCCTCAGTTACTCTTGCCCCTCCACATCAGTCTGGTCACATCAGCTGTGGGGCAGGGCCTGCAGCACTAAGCCCTGCCAGACGTGGAGCAGGGCAAGGCTCCCCCACACCATGAGTCCTTTCCCACCCCCTGCAGAAGCATTTCATGGCAGGGTGTGGGGCCAGGTTGGACAGGCCACGGCAGAGGACCAAGGCACTTGGGGGTATGACAAGGATGGAGGCTGGAGCAGGGCAGGCAAGGCAGATTTAGTCTGCTAGGGCTAACAGGTGGCTGTGAAATGCTTTTGCTTCCCATTCTTTGCAGGAAGCCCCTCCCCATGTCCACTGCCCACAACGAGGTGGGTTCCAGCTGGTCTACCCAGCTGAGATCTCTACTCCAGGCTCCTAGGCTGTGCAGTTGTAAAGGGTTAAGCCCACCTGGAGCCTTCTGACTCCTCCCTGGGGGTGGTCTGACCTTCCCCCAGGTATCATGTTTAGCCTCCTCCCACTTCCTCTGAGGACTGCTATAAAAGGGAGGGGAAGATCTTGTCTTCTCTCTCTCTGGTCCTCCCTGCCTGACCAACTCCTTGCTGCTGAACACCATGTGCTCCCCAGCAAACACGTGGTGGAATACCACCATTCTACCTTTGGAACTCTGACTAACTGCATTGCACCATCAAAATCCTGCATCCTGCTTCATCCACCATCAAATCCTCCATCCCAGCATTTGGACTCGACTCCCATTTCCCGGGTTACAGTTTTTCTTTGTGTATTTTGTTCCTTTTTTTCCCCCCCCCTCTTTACCCTCTAATACCTCTCATTTTCCCTACCCTGTATTTTTGTTTTCTTTTTTTTTCCCAGTGTGAAGGTTTAAGCCCACCTGGGAACCCCCTGACTCTTTCCATGGGGGTGGTCTGACCTATTCCCAGGTGTCTTGCTTAGCCACTCCCACTTCCTGATAGGATTTGGGCTATAAAAGGGAGGACCCAGTTTCCTCCTCCCTCTCTCTCTCTCTTTTCTCCTTGTCCTGGCTGCCTGAGCAATTGCTTGCCATGTGCTCCCTGCCACTGCATGGACACCACCACCGTGTTTTTATCTGGAACTTGGACCAACTGCTTTTCACCATAGAACACTTGCATCCTGCCTTCACCCAGCACCAAAAAATTTAAGCCCACCTGGGAACCCCCTGACTCTTTCCATGGGGGTGGTCTGACCTATTCCCAGGTGTCTTGCTTAGCCACTCCCACTTCCTGATAGGATTTGGGCTATAAAAGGGAGGACCCAGTTTCCT
>VWZI01006955.1:103753-127941 GCA_013396835.1 Psilopogon haemacephalus
TCCTGCCTTCACCCAGCACCAAAAAACATCGACCTCAGCCTTGGGACTCCATTGCCTTCCACGGGTTGTATTTGTATTTTGTTCCCTTCTCTCCCCTTCTTCCCCAGCTTCTGTACTCTTTCCCTCATTCCCCATGTCCTGCATTTTGTTTCCCCTTTCTTTTTCTCCCACCTCCTGTAAAAAAACCTTTTCCCTCATATTTACTGTTAAAGTTTTATACTGTTTGTTTTTTTGTTTTTTTTTTTTTTACTTCCAAGTTGGATCGAGTTGTTATTGGGCTTTTGGGCTCGGGGTAGCTGGATTAAACCCAATACACCCTGTTTTCTGTAGCTCCCCTTACCTCCTATTTATTGTTACAGTTTTATCTCTTTTTACTTCCAAATTGAATCGAGTGTTGAGCTTTTGAGCTCAGGCGTGGGGGGGCTACCCTAAACCAAATACAGCAGCCCCTGCCCCTGCTGCTGCGGGGCTCTGAGGACCTGCTGGATGCCAGGCTTGCAGCCCCTGCCCCCGCTGCTGCTGTGGGGCTCTGAGGACCTGCTGGATGCCAGGCTTGCAGCCCCTGCCCCCACTGCTGCTGTGGGGCTCTGAGGACCTGCTGGATGCCAGGCTTGCAGCCCCTGCCCCCGCTGCTGCTGTGGGGCTCTGAGGACCTGCTGGATGCCAGGCTTGCAGCCCCTGCCCCCGCTGCTGCTGTGGGGCTCTGAGGACCTGCTGGATGCCAGGCTTGCAGCCCCTGCCCCCGCTGCTGCTGCGGGGCTCTGAGGACCTGCTGGATGCCAGGCTTGCAGCCCCTGCCCCCGCTGCTGCTGCGGGGCTCTGAGGACCTGCTGGATGCCAGGCTTGCAGCCCCTGCCCCCGCTGCTGCTGTGGGGCTTTGAGAACCTGCTCGATGCCAGGCTTGCAGCCCCTGCCCCCACTGCTGCTGTGGGGCTCTGAGGACCTGCTCGATGCCAGGCTTGTCGGGGTTCAGCAGGGGCCTCGTCTCCACGTGCTCGGGGACCAGCTTGCAGCCTGCCCGTGGGATGTCCTCCCAGTGACGCAGCACGGTCAGGGCCAGGTGCTCATCTGTCTGCTTCTTCTGACCTGCATGGGCAGAAGAAAGACTGAGCTCGGAGAATTGGGTGGGGAATTCACCAGGGACACCAAACCACCCTGGGCCTCTGCCTCTGCTCCAAGGGAGCAAACCTGCCTGCTAGCTACTCTCCTCCTTCTGTCCTTCAGCCCTTCCTAAGTTCTCTCTTCTGGTCATTTACAGAAGGTCCACACCACCCACTAGTGGGCATTTTCCCAGGCTGAACCAGCTCCACATCCATTGACCCTGTTCTCCTCCTCTTCTGCACCCCACTTGGCTTGCCTTCATCTTCCTTGAGGACACGAGTGCATTGGGACACCACCATTGCCTGGGGATGCGGTTGCATGGAGAATGACTTCCTGAGCCCTGGAAAGCCCAGACTAGGCTGTCTTCATGTCCTTGGGCATACTCGTCCAGGAGGAAGTTCTCAAAGGCAGCTTTGCCATGGGGGACCATGAGTGATGCTGAGAGCAACTTATAGCCTGGTCTGCCTGGTCACATACTGGAAAGGCCATTTTAGGTGGTGGATGGAGAGTGCTGCTTTAGGGTGGTGGAGGCCACTACATCTGTCTCAAATCCTGGATGATGAGGGGACACCCCAGACCCCTGATCCCCTCCACAACCTTCGTCCCATGGTAGAGGTACCATTTTCATCCTCGATCTCAGTGGGGCCGGTAAAAACCCTGTTGGCTACTTTCACTCTTCCTCCTGGCCCAAAGTGTGGCCCATCCACCTTGCCCTCTTTGCACAGCTTGGACAGGATTTGGGAAGGCTTCATGGGGTCACGCCAGGTGTTATAACCATGTCTGTGAACAGGAGGAGGGCAACATCAGTGAAGCAGCGGCAAGAATTGGAGGAGAAAGTCATTTTAGAATCATAGAATCATATTGGTTGGAAGAGGCCCTTAAGATCAACTGAATCCAACCCTTACCCCAGCACTGCCAGGTCACCGCTAGACCACGTCCCTCAGCACCACATCTACACAGCTTTTCAATCCTGCCAGGGATGGGGAATCCACCATTGCCCTGGGCAGCCTGCTCCCTGCCTTGACGACCCTTTCAGGGGAGGAAATCATTCCCTGTGTGCAATCTAAACCTTCCCTGGTACAACTGGAGGCTGTTTCCTCTTGTCCTATTGCGTGTTCCTTGGGAGAAGACATCAACCACTACCTGACTCCAGCCTCCTTTCAGGGCATTGTAGAGACTGAAACGGCCTCCCTCTGGCAATGAAACAAATGCTGCTGCTCTGAAGGACCCAGAATTCACAGGGAGCAAATTCAGAGTAGATTAGGCCCCTCTGTGCCCTCTTCTTGATACCACCTTTCCGCCTCAGCTCCTTTACTCTGTGCTGACCTGAGACTCCCAGCATGTCCCACTTGACTCCTGAAGCTCAGCATTCCTCCTTTGGCCTTGTTGCTGTGGTTAGCCTCATCACTCTCCCCAGTGCCATCTGCCCTTCATGCCATGAGCTCCTTCCAACCCACTCCACTGCTGCCCTGCTGTGCTGGTCATGACACCCATCCTAAGAGTGAGACAACAACACGGACTCCTCCATCAGCAGGCAATAAAGAAGGGAGATGCCTGCAGGAGATGTAGACTTGGTGTGGAAAGTGAGACAGGTGTGGGCCCAGGCAGAGGGCAGGGCAGAGAGGTGTTGCTCTTACATGGAGTAGGTTTGTGAGACACCACAAGTGGCTCGGTGCTTGCTGTAGTAGCGATTCTCCAGGTCAATCTTGGTCTCTCCAATGAGGTCGTCAGTCCCCACCAAGTCCCAGTCGTACACTGCCACGGTCAGCATGGACTCCACGGGGAAGGTGGCCTCGATGTCGAAGGACCTGGGTCAGGGGAAAGAGAAAAGCTGGAGAAGGGTCTGGCTGCTATTCAAGACAGACCCGTGGGTGAGGTGGGGCCGCTCTAGTCTGGGTTAAATTTGTCTCTGTAGGACATTCAAGGGAGGGTCTTAACTAAATCTTCTTAGGAAGAAGTTCTTTACAGTGAGGGTGGTGAAACACTGGAACAGGTTGCCCAGGGAGGTTGTGACTGCTCCCTCCCTGGAGGTGTTCAGGGTCAGGTTGGATGAAGCCTTGAGTGACCTGTTCTAGTGGGAGGTGTCCCTGCCTATAGCGGGGGGTTGGAACTGGGTGAGGTTTGAGGTCACTTCCAACCTAAACCATTCTGTGGAGCCCTTCCTCATCAGTGTGGTGAGAGATCATTAGACCTTTGTGTTTTGAGGAGCTGAGCAGACCATCATCAGGCTCAGAGTCCAAGAGAACAACCTTGCATTGGATATCTGAGCATGGAGTGGTGCCCCTGCTGATGAGGTGGTGCCCCTCAAGACAAACAGATCCACAAAACCCTGAGAGCACCCTGGGGCATTCTATGATTCTATCAAATGTCTTCATGAGGTGTTTCATATCCAGCAGCCTTAGGCAGGAGGGTGCCTGACCTGGATGTCTTAATAGCCCTGAAACAAAGTTTCTGTGTTCCTGAAGGACCAGACCATACTCTCACTGCAGTTGAGACCAGGTGCTTCTTAATCTCAATCACACGTGGCTGTCTCTTGAACACCCTTCACTATACTGACCATACAGCTGGCACAGAAGGACAGATGGCTGAAATGAGGCTCACAGAATCATTTTGGTGGAAGGAAACCTTCTAAGACCATCAAGTACAATGGTTAACCTAGCACTAACAGGTCGCCACCAAACCGTGTCCCTCAGCATCACATCACCATATCTTTTCAACCCTTCCAGAAATGGTGACTCCACCACTTCCTTGGGCATCCTGTTCCAGGCTTGGAAAACCCTTTCAGGAAAGAAACTGCTCCTCACATCCAAACTAAACCTCCCCTGCTGCAACTTGAGGCAGTTTCTTCTTGTGCTATCACTTGTTCCTTGGGAGAAGAGACTGATCCCCTGCAGGATGCCCTATGCTGTCTGCAAGGAAAATTCTGTGTGATGAGTCTCATCCCTTGAGCCCAAGCAGCAGCTGTGGGACAGTCAGGGTGCAGGTCTAAGGGCCTGGCAAGATTAACTCAGGCTTAGCTCACCAGTTCCAAGTGCAGGCAAGTAACAGGGCCGAGGCAACTCACTTTCCAAAGACAGGGTTCAGCTGCTTGGAGATGTAGTTCTCCTTGTCTTTGATGTCTGTCTTCCCAAGCTTGATAGCAATGTAGGGGTCAGCTTTCCCATTGATGTCAGCTGGGTGAAGGTCTGTGGCCTGGAGAGAACAAGTGAGACACATCAGTGCTGCCCACAGCAGGAAAGGATTCAGGGGTGGTGCCATTCTCCATCCCTGAGACCATCTGGCCCTGCCTGGCCAAGCTCTTTGACCTTCCTAAATAGAGTGGCTTGGGTTAAACTGGGGTAAACTCCTGTCTTGTGTTAATCCCTGTCTCAGTCTGGGGAGTGGTTGTGGCTGGCCACCACAAGAAGGACATGGAACTGTTGGAGAGAGTCCAGAGGGGGGCCACGAAGATGCTCAGAGGGCTGCAGCAGCTCTGCTATGAGGACAGGCTGAGAGAGTTGGGGCTCTTCAGCCTGGAGAAGAGAAGGCTTCCAGGAGACCTTATAGTAGCCTTCCAGTATCTGAAAGCTACAGGAGGGCTGGGGAGGGACTATTCACAAGGTCTTGTAATGACAGGACAAGAAGGAATGGGTTTAAACTGGCAGATTGAAACAGGATGTTGGAAGAAGTTCTTTGGAGTGAGGGTGGTGAGGTGGTGAGACACTGGAATGAGTTGCCCAGGGAGGTTGTGGCTGCTCCCTCCCTGGAGGTGTTGAAGACCAGGTTGGATAAGGCCTTGAGCAACCTGTTCTAGAAGGGAGGTGTCCCTGCCTGTGGCACAGGGAGGTTGGAACTGGATGATCTTTGGGGTTGCTTCCAACCTAACCCATTCTATGTTCCTTCAGAGAGATGTAACCACAGGCTCCTTTGGCATCTCTCTCATCAGTGGAGAGAAACAGGCTCCTCTAAACGAAGACCCAGAGGAACAGACTGTCCAAGGTGTCAAGAAGAATTCTCTCTGCCCCTCTTGTTCTCTTCACTCATTACATTAGGTCCAAGGGCTTCTGGTTTCTCTTCATAAAGAGGGTGAGTACCCCCAAACTTTCAAGTCCCAACCTCTATCATGACACACAACAGCAGAGGAGCACATCAGGACACATCCAGCCACTCCTGGTACGTAGTGGTGCTGGCCAGGCTTGGTGTCTGCCATTGCAGCCTTGGTCTATAGGTGATGGAATGAGGACTCATTACCACCCTGGGGGCAAAGGGATGCAGCTCTGGATGGAGAATTAGGGCTGTTGGGAAAAGGAGCAATTGCAAAACACCGGAACAAAAGGTGGTGACAAAGAGCAGCCCAGGAGTTTCTAGCAGAGCTGAGGTCCCCTTCAAGTGCCTCGCAGGAGTGCCTCACTCACATGCTTGGACACACCAGGATGAGTAGTTTAGGAGTCAGGAAAATACTTTTATTCCAGAGCACACTCTTTATATGAAGAAGAAACTTTCATTAGGTGGATCAGATGAAAAAAAAAAAATCACTCAGAACATGTTCAAGGAAGTGCCCACGAGGTTTTCAACCAGGTCTACCAGACCCAGCCAGCTCCCTTTTGTCCATCCATGTGCTACAATGAGGGGTTATGGCTCTGTAAAGAACCAGAGCCTGATCCAAATGACTCATGTGAGTTAAGTATTAGGACAGGCACACTGGTCCAGGCTACACACCAGAAGAAAGACCTCAGGCTCTGGCAGAAGCTCGGATCTGGCTTGCTCCCAGTGCTTAGGGCACAGTGGAGACACTGTAGGGGTCCTCATCAATGAGCTGCTTCAGTTGCAGCCTCTCAGCATAGTGGGACCTCTGGAGATCAAGTGTCCAGTCAGCACTTTGATCTCTCTCTGCTTCAGCCAGTACTCCACCCACTTCACTGCCCACTCATCTAACCCACACTTCCAAAGCTTCCCTGGGAGAACACTCCTGGGACACAGCATCCAAGCCCTTGCTGAAGTCATGTCCTCATGCTGCATCCCTGATGGCTCTGAGAGCCAGAACCTGACATCCTCACAGCATTGGGACCAGCTCCTGTGGATGCACAGCAGGGAAGGGAGCAGGATGAGAGCTGCCCACAGCACCCAGCTCTACTCACCCTCACGATGTAGACTCGGACCAGCACGTTGATGGGGTCGTTGCTGGGGATCCCCTGGAACATGCCGAAGCTGGGGTCGTATCCTGCCTCCTTGGTGATGTCATCGGGGAGCGGCACTTTGTAGACACAAATGGAGCCCTGGAGCAGGGGAGTGCACAACCTGAGGAGAGTCCTGCTGCCCATGGGCTGAGGGGGAGCAGACCTACCCCTAACCACCCTTCCTGAGAGCAGCACTTTGTAGACACAGATGGAGCCCTGGAGTGGAGGAGTGCACAGCCTGATGAGAGTCCTGCTGCCCATGGGCTGAGGAGGAGCAGACCCACCCCAAACCACCCTTCCTGAGGATCTAGCTAAGAGCCAAGATTCTAGCCATGTGCTGGAGCAGGCAGGCTGGATCTGGGAAGTCCCTCTGCTGTGCAAGCAACTCTTTGGGGGTTACAGCCACGAGAAGAGAAATGGGACAAAAGTGAGGAGGTCTGGGCATGAACCAAGGCTGCCAAGATGCTCATGCCCAGAGTAAAAATGGTAGGAGGAGCAGCAATGGAAATCACAGAATCATTTTAGGTTGTACAGGAACTTTAAGGTCACTGAGTCCAACCATTAACCCAGCACTGCCAGGTCACCACTAAACAATCTCCATCAGCATCACATCTGCATGGTTTTAAACCAGCCCAGGGTTGACGACTTCACCACTGCCCTGGGCAGCCTGTTCTAGAGCTTGACAATCCTTCTGGGAGAGAAATTGTTCCTCATGTCCACCCTGAACCTTCCCTGGTGTAAATTGAGGCTATTTCCTCTTGTCCTAACACTTGGTCCTTGGGAGAAGACACCAGCCCCCACCTCACTACGGCTTCTTTTCAGGAAGGATGGGCTAGAAAATCTGGGAACTACCACAGGAAACAGTGGATTTCTGTGCTCCCTAAGAATCCCTAAGGGGGGGCATCTGTCTGTTTACCTCCTCTGCTAAGAAAAGAAAGGGCAAAACTGGCATCAACAGGCTTCATCTGGCCAGGTGACCTTATTGTGGCCTTCCAGTATCTGAAGAGGGCCTACAAAAAGGCTGAGGAGGGATTCTTTTTAGGCTATCAGGTAGTGACAGGACTAGGGAGAATGGAGCAAAGCAGATTCAGATTGGATATGAGGAGGAAGTTGTTCAGCATGAGATTAGTGAGAGCCTGGAATGGGTTGCCCAGGGAGGTGGTTGGGGCCACATCCCTGGAGGTGTTTGCAGCCAGGCTGGATGAGCCTTATCTAGGGTAGGGTGTCCCTGGGCATGTCAGGGGGGTTGGAACTAGCTGATCCTTGTGGTCCCTTCCAACCCTGACTGATTCTATGATTCCAGGAGCACACCCTCAAAGAGATTTTTATCCTGATAGGCATTGCCTGTAGCCTGGCAATGGTGCAACATAGCCATGAGCCCATGGGGCTGCTCTGGGTGGAAAATGGTTCACCCAGGGCACAACTTATTCCTACAGTGGGCACAAAAGAGGAGTTGGTTTTCCCTTCATCCTTGCTTTCCTGAAGTGCTGCAGCTGAGTCAACACACACTGATTTCCATTGCACCCAAGCCCTTCCTGCTGAACCAGCTTTAGCAGAGGAACTTAGAATCATAGAATCAGTCAGGGTTGGAAGGGACCACAAGGATCATCCAATTCCAATCCGCCTGCCATGCGCAGGGACACCCTACCCTACATCAGGCTGCCCACAGCCTCTGCCAGCCTGGCTGCAAACACCTCCAGAGATGTGGCCCCAACCATCCCCCTGGGCAACCCATTCCAGGCTCTCACCACTCTCATGCTCAACAACTTCCTCCTCATATCCAGTCTGAATCTGCCCACCTCCAGCTTTGCTCCATTCCCCCTAGTCCTGTCAATGCTTGAGAGCCTCAAAAGTCCCTCCCCAGCTTTTCTGTAGGCTCCCTTCTGATACTGGAAGGCCACAAGGAGGTCACCTGGGAGCCTCCTCTTCTCCAAACTGAACAGCCCCAACTCTTTCAGTCTGTCCTCACCGCAGAGGTGCTGCAGCCCTCTCAGCATCCTCGTGGCTCTTCTCTGGACATGCTCCAGCATGTCCACATCCCTCTTGTAATAGTGGCTCCAGAACTGGATGCAGTACTCCAGGGGGGGTCTCACCAAGATGGAGTAGAGGGGGAGAATCACCTCCCTTGCCCTGCTGGCCACACTTCTCCTTATTGTTGGTAAGAGCTTCCCAAGCTGCCCCTGCCTCAGCCTGGCTGAGTGACCAAACTCACTTTGAACCTCCCCACTATCCGCTCTTCTTCTGTTGCGTTGTCATCGTTGTCCCCAATCTTCCCACGCAGCAGGTTGAAGGTGTGCAGCCAGTCCTCAAAGTTGTCAAACTCTGTCTCCAGCTCCTTGTTGTAGACCTGAGACAGCAGAAAGTCAAAGGAAGAAGATCAGGTCCATGAAAGCAGTGAAGAGAAGATACCTGACTCTTGAATCACTCAGAGGGAATATGGACACCTCATCTCTCAGTATCCAGGTGTCTAGCAAGGGAAAGGAGCTCCAAGGATGGACCTTGATGCCACAAGACAACACTCCCACTCCTCAAAGTGAGAATATACAAGAGAGAAAAGCTCAGCTGAACTGGTGAGGTGGTTGACCCCACTTTGTGCAAGAGGTGCCCTTCTAAATCCCAGGCTCCATGAATCCTGCTAAAGCCCATGGGCCATGTCCTGGCTCTTCTCTCCAGCCCCAAGCTGTCCGAAAGATGATCCTACCCCAGGACAACCCCTTTGCTCTAGAAGTCCTGGCTCTACTCTCCAGCCCCAAGCTGTCCCAAGGATGATCCTATCCCAGGACAACCTTTTTACTCTACATGTCCTGGCTCTTCTCTCATGCCCCAAGCTGTCCCAAGGATGATCTCATCCCAGGACAACCCCTGTGCTCTAGATGTCCTGGCTCTTTTCTCCAGCCCCAGGCTGTCCCAAGGATGATCCCATCCCAGGACAACCCCTGTGCTCTAGATGTCCTGGCTCTTTTCTCCAGCCCCAGGCTGTCCCAAGGATGATCCCATCCCAGGACAACCCCTTTGCTCTAGAATGTGTTACCTCTGACTCCTTCAAACTATGGAGAGAAGCTGGCAGACCAGAGGGACATCTCCCCTAGGGTTAGATGGCAGGCAAAGTGCCTCAGGCAGGGTTGATCCCTCCCACTTTGATCTCCACCCTGCCAGACTTCCAGCCTGCCACTGTGCAGTCAGGGTGTCCTCCTCCCCTGCCAACACACACACCTTCAGTTCATCAATCTTCTGCTTGTTCTTCTTCTCAGGAAGCTCAGGGCCTGGCTGTTGCTTCTTTTTCTTATCGTCTTTGGGTGCCTTGGACTTCTCCTTGTTCTTTGCCTGACCCTTGGAGCCTTTCAAGGGAGAGTCATCAAGTTTGATTTCTGAGTCCGAGGGGAAGCAGTGGGGAGGGTGGAGATGGAAATGAGGGTGAAGAGGGGTGGATGAGATAGGGAAGGGAGAGGTTTGATAGAAGTCCTTCCAGCAGGAGAAGAATGAAAGCTGACAGCTGCTGCTTCTGCCTGCAGCTCCCATCCCAGCCCTCTCTTGTCTTTCCTTGACTCTGACTGCTGTTGCCAGAGCATCTTCCAGAGATGACCTGAGCAGAAGTCAATTGAAGGAATACAAAACGTGGACTGGGAGTTCATGGCTAGCTTCAAGAGCAGTGAGAAGGCCTGATCCTGCTCACAGCATTTTCTTATTTTCCATCCACTAGTGTCTTTTCCTGCTGTTTGCAGCCCGGAGACAAAAGCCCATCCTAGATGCCACAGAGGAGACAGCTTCAATGACAGGTTTTAAGGTCTCTCTGTTCAGAGCAGCCACCAGTCAGGGATATCAACTACACCAGAACAGGCTGCCTACAAAGGGACATTCAAAGGCATCTTCTCCCACCCCACCACACAACCCCTGTCTCTCACTGTCTCTGCCAGCTTTCATGACTCCTGGGCAAAGCAAGGGGGCTTAGAGAGATGGCACAGAGGAAAGGAGAATGGATGGATGGGAGTGCCCAAGGAAAACAGATCCTTCTTAGAAGACAGGAAGAAGACAGGTGAGGGACACAAGACCCTTCCCTCAGCAGCCCTGCTGTGTGGCCCAGAAGCAGCTGCTGAGAGCTGTCTCCAAGCTCAACAAGACCCAGTCTCACCTTTCTTGTCATAGGAACAGTAGTGTCCAAGAGGGACCAGGATCTGGATTTTCCCCTGTTAATGGATTTTGCATTGCCTAGGCATGACAGCACCTGGCTGTCACTTGGACATGGGACATGCATAGAGCATGGGTGAAAGTCCTCAGGGAAAGTCCCCAGCTCCAACTCTCTGAGTCTGTCCTCACAGCAGAGAGGTTCCAACCCTTGGGTCATTTTTATGGCCTCCTCTTACCTGCTCCTACAGACTCATGTCCTTGTGCTGAGGGTTCTAGAGATGGACACAGCACTGCAGGTGAGGTATCTTTGGACACCAAGATGAATTCTGGTCACCATTCTGCATTACTTGCACATGACCTTGCTCCTTGCAACCTAGATGGCTTGGAGGCTGGCATACCATGCTCTGAATTGGATTCACTTGACATGAGCCTGTTAACCTGATGCAATCCATACCAAATCTCTGCAGAGATTGTGCACAGGAGCACACAACACACCATGAGCTTCTAATTTGGATGAAGAGCAGTAATGGACTCAAAAAGGAGCCCTGGTCTGACCTTTCCTGGCCACACTCCCTCTGTCATTTGCAACCTTGGGGAGGGACACAAGGTCTTGTAATGACAGGACAAAAAGTAATGGGTTTAAACTGGCAGAGGGGAGATTGAAACTGGATGTTAGGAGGAAGTTCTTTGGAGTGAGGGTGGTGAGACACTGGCACAGGTTGCCCAGGGAGGTTGTGGCTGCTCCCTTCCTGGAGGTGTTGAAGACCAGGTTGGATGAGGCCTTGAGTGACCTGTTCTAGTGGGAGGTGTCCCTGCCTATGGCACAAGGGAGTTGGAACTGGATGATTCTTGAGATCCCTTCCAACCTAAACCATTCTATGATAACCTGCTTACCCTCTGCTATCTCCATGTCTTCTTTCTCCTCTGCTTCTGCTGCAGCTGCTTCCTGCTGCCGGAGTTGCTGGGGAAGAGATGAAGGGAGCAGGGAGTGGATGCTGGTGTCAAGGCCTCTGGAAAAGCCTAACTCAAGGTCATAGCTTGCCCTTCCCATCTGGGCTGTGAGAGAGGTTCTGGCAGTGCTGGAGAAATCATAGAACCAAGAGACACGTAAAGGTCATCTCGTCCAGCCTCTGTGCAGTGAGCAGGAGTCCAAGTTGCTCAGTGCAGCCTTGAGCACTGATGCTGAGTACTGCCTATGCCTGAGTACCAACCAACCCACCCAGAGTGGACCTTGAGGAAGAGGAATCCTGCTGAGGTCTGCCAGGCCAGGTTAGCACCTCTGCCAGCCTTTGGAAATAGGTGCAAACAGGTGAGACCACGGGGAGGAAATCTTTTCCTCTTCCTCCCCTACATAGAGCCCTCATCTGCTCTGCACTCACCTCCTTCATTGTCTCGATTGAAGCAAAATACTTGGACCACCAGTCCAGCATGCTCTCGTCTGGCTCCTCTTCTTCTGCTTCCTCTCCTCCTCCTCCTTTCTTCTTCTTCTTCTTTTTCTCCTTCTCTTCCTCAGTCTGCAGCAACGAGGGGAGCAAAGACAGAGAAGAGGGGGTCAGATGAAAGTGAGATGTCTCCTGAAGTGCAGTGGTGGTGGGTGAAGCACCTGAGAAGGTAGAACCCTCCAGGCTAGTAGCCTCATTAGCACTTTCCCACAGTCACAGCTGCAAACGCTGAGGGACAGAGCACAAAGGAAGATGCTCCAGGAGCCAGTCACAGTGTCAGAGACATCTTCTCCTTTCCACCATCCCTTTTATCCCTGAGTTTCCCAGGCTTCAGCACTTGGATCTGCCATGGTAGCAGTCCTCCCTCCTCCCTCTGCCCAGCAATGTACCCCGAGTCCACTCAGTGGGGCAACAAAGCCTTTGGAGGTGTTTTGTAGCTGTGGTGAAAATACCCAACATCTCTCCCACAGGGATCTGTCTGCCCTGCTTCTCCTGGGACAGCTGGGCTGGGAAGTGCTGGCCCAGAGTAGCTTCCCAGTCTGCAATGATCAGGCCACTGGTGTGTCTACTGGTGAGACAACACTGCTCTGTCTCTGTCTTTAGATGCAGCGGTGCTGGTCCCTGTGTTTCTTAGGTTTGGTGAGGATGCATGGTCCATGGAAAGCCCCACAAAAGGTCTGGATGGGGAATGGAGGATTTGGATTATGATTGTAGAGCAGATCTATCACTTACCACGTCCACCTTCACCACTGCATCCGAGTTCTGCCATCCGAGATGGAAGGGAGCAAGGAGAGGGAGAGCAGGTTAGCAAATCAGCCTCAGATGAATACAAACACACACCAACAGCTCCCCAGCCATGAAGGAACTGAAGCCTTGAATGGAGAGACCAGGCTGGGAAAGGTCTGGGCAGATGTCTGCTGGGACACACCAAACCCATCTCCAGGAAGTTGTGTCTCTTTCACCCTGCTAAGGGAGAACCACAGTCCATGACTGGTCTGGAAAGACACTTTGGCCTTCATCTGCTGCACCTCTCTGCTCTCTTGGAGCTGTTCTTGTCCAGCTAGGAAGGTCTACAACAGGATCACAGGATGTCAGGTGTTGGAAGGGACACAAAGAGGTAATCAAGTCCAACCCTCCTGCCAGAACAGGACTTTACAATCTAGCTCAGGTCACACAGGAACACAGATGGGCCTTGAAAGTCTCCAGAGAAGGAGACTCCACAGCCTCTCTGGGGAGCCTGTTTCAGTGTTCTGGGACCCTTACAATAAAGAAGTTCCCCCTTGTGTTGAGCTGGAACCTCCTGTGCTGCAACTTATATCCATTGCTCCTTGTCCCATCCCAAGGAGCAAGTGAGCAGAGCCTGTCCCTCCCCATCCTGACCCCCAGCCCTCAGATATTTATAAACATTGATTAAATCCCCTCTCAGTCTTCTCTTCTTCAGACTAAGCAGCCCCAGGTCCCTCAGCCTCTCCTCATCAGGCAGTGCTCCAGTCCCCTCATCATCCTTGTAGCCCTCTGCTGGACCCTCTCTAGCACATCCCTGTCCCTGCAGAGCCCAAAACAGAACAACCTCCTGTGGAAGAACCTACTTCAAGAAGCATGTGGGTGCTGGGGTGTTCCAGACACCCATGCACACACACCCAGGAGGTTGTCTTGCATGAAGCTGTGTGAGCAGACATGCATGACACAGCTTCTTCTGCCTGTACAAGGAACTCTGCCTACAGATGGGTATGTAAGCACCCCCAGGGGCCCTGTGGGCTGTGTGTGTGCAGCTGTACGTGCGTGTGCTTGTGAGGCTCTGTATGTATCACATGTGATGGACCACATAGATTTGATAGGACAAGAGCAGATGGATTCAGGCTGTGCCAGGGGAGGTTTGGGCTGGATAAGCTTCCTTCTTGTGAGGGTGCCAGAGCACTGGACCAGGCTGCCCAGAGAAGTTGTGGAGTCTCCTTCTCTGGAGATGTTCCAAACCCTTCTGGACATGACCCTAGGCAACCTGCTGTAGGTGACCCTGCTTTAGCAGAGAGAGGTGGACCAGATGATCTCCAGGAGTCCCTTCCAACCCCCCACCATAATGTGATTCTGTGAAAGAGATGATGCTAAAGCAGTGCTGACAGAAGGATACTCACCGCTTCCAGCTTCACCATTGTCTCCATCTTCTTGATAGGAATCTCAGGTTCCATATTGACAACAATCTCCCCTGCAGGGAGAGAGCAGGGGGCCTTGTTGGCCAGTGCCAGATAGCCATTGAGGTGCTTAGCTGCACAGAGGACAGAGAAGGAGAAAAAACAAGAGGGAAGGATAGTGTGGAGGAGAAGCCAAGAGCTCAGGTGAGACCCACCACGCAGGACTAATGCAGGAGTGATGTGTGACAGCCTTGTTACAGATGCACGGAGTGCATGGGGTTGGGAGGGACCCTCAAAGGTCATCTTGCCCAAACCCCCTGCAGTGAGAAGTTAAGGGAAGAAGAGTGGAGGAAATGAGCACAGAACCTTGGAGTAGGATTAAAAGCCCCTTCCACAGCCAAGGAAAGCAGATGATGAGAAAGGAATGGTTTTGTTTCCTGAAAGAGTATCCAGAGAAGAGGCAGAAGAGAAGCTTGCTGGAAAGTATCATCTGGCATGGACACAACCACAGTTTCAGACCTCTGGCTGGAACCAGGGATGGGCCTTGGTAATTTCTCCCAACCCCCTCTGTCACTGCCTAACCAAGAATTTCTCCACTTCCACTAAGGACAGGGAGGAAATGAACAACTCCTGTGGCTCACCAAACCCTCAGCTGATGTGCTGGGTTGTAGGGGAAGTGAGTTCGTTGCGGTTGTGGCTGTGGGTGCTGATGGACAGGGTGGTGGTTGAGACTGAGATGGTGGCCTCGAGCTGTAGCCTTCTAGTCTGTACCCAGATAACAGCAGCAGCAGGCCTGGAGCATGCACAGTCACCTCCCACTTGTGAAGAACGTTTAGAGCCACAAAGGCTGCAGAGATGTTAGAAGTGAAACTGGCTTCCTGTCTTGAACCCTGTTCTGGTTTGAACTAATTGGAGGATTTGAACGAGAAATTAGACTATAGGCTGAGAGAGGAAAACACTGATGCTGCTACTTCACTCATAGCTTTACTGAGAAGGGGAAAAAAAAAATGTTTGAGAGTTGTAACCCAAACATAGATAAGTTAGACAGTTTGAGACTGCTTCAGACCACTTTGGGCTGTTGCTGTTCCTGCATGGCTCTTTTCTCCCTGCCTTTAGTAGCTGAATCTGAATAATTTCTACTAACTTATTTCCTTCTGCTAATCCACCCTGGCTGATCTACGTCCACCTATCTGCTGCATGAAACAGATGGTGAGATAAGATTAGGGAAAGGGGGGAAGGTGGTAGGGGTGGTTAGACACCCCTCTTAGAGATTTTGATCTCTGGGAGGGCTGTGGTGTTTCTGTATTACCTTTTCACTGTGTATATATCTGTAAATATCTGTTATACATCGTAAATATCTGCTTGTATATTGTGCAAAGCTGTAAATATGAAGTTTCATTTATTAACTTCCATCTGACTGGGTCCTAGCCTGGGTCATTTCGAAGTGTGGGGAGGCAGATAACTGCCAAACCACCACAACTGGCAGGTCAAACAATCCTGAGGAGTCACAGCCTCATACTCTGTGGTTTCTCATCCTCGTGACCCACTCGTTGGAGAACAAGCAGATAATGTGTCGTGGTCCTTGCAACCCATTGTGCTGGTTTGAGCTAACTGAGGATTTAAATGAGAAATTAGACTACAGGCTGAGAATTGAAAACAAAGTTTGATTCTGCTTCACTGATCTGTTTACTGAAATGTGTAACGGGTTAAGCCACCTGGAGCCTTCTGACTCCTCCCAGGGGGGTGGTTTGACCTTTCCCCAGGTGTCATGGTTAGCCCCCTCCCACTTCCTGCCCAGGAGTGCTATAAAAAGAGGGGACATCTTGTCTTCTCTCTCTCTCTCTCTCTGCCTGGCCAACTCCTCGCTGTTCTGCTGCCAGACCGCCACGTGCTCTTCAGCCAACACGTGGAGGGATACCACCATTTTCCCTGGAACTCTAGTTGCCTGCTTTTCTTCACAAAAAGCCTGCATTCTGCTTCATCCATCACCAAATCATCCATCCCAGCGTTTGGACTCAACTTACATTTCTACGGGTTGTATTTCTAGTTTGTGTATTTTGTTCCCTTTCTATCCCTTTTCCCCAGCTTCTGTAATTTTCCTCATTGCCCCATACCCTGCATTCTGGTTCCCCTTTCCTCCTACCTTCTGTAAAAAAAACCCAAACCCTTTACCTCCTATTTATTGTTAAAGTCTTATATCTTTTTACTTCCAAATCGTATCAAGTATTTATTTGGCTTCTAAGCTCAAGGGGGGCTAGTCTAAACCCAGTACAAAATGCTATAAATTTAGAACCCAAACACAAGATAAGACAGACTGCTTTGAGCCATGGCTGCTGCTGCATCTCTCTCTCTCTCCCCTCCTTCTTAGTTGGATAACTTCACTAACTCCTTTCCTGCTGTTGACTCCCCTGGCTGATCCACCTTCACTTATGTGGTGCATAAGACAGGTGGTGAGATAAGATTGGGAAGTGAAGATTCCCAAATGGGGACAAGCCTCCATGCAACCTGTATTAGACACCAAAACCTCCACTCAGCCTCCTGCAGGGCTTGGACTTTCTGGTGTTTTGCTGGTTTGAACTAATTGGAGGATTTGAATGAGAAATTAGACTGTAGGCTGAGAAAGGAAAACAAAATGTGATCCTACTCCGCTCATAGGTTTACTGACATGGTATAAGAGATAGAACCAAAATGTAGATAAGGCAGAGCTGGTTGAGCCAAGCTGGCTGCTGCATCTCTCTCCCTGCCTTCTTAGCTGCACTTGTGTAAGTTCATTAACCAGTTTCCTGCTGCTAACCCCCCTGGCCCATCTACCTTCACTTATCTGGGTGCTTAAGACAGACGGTGAGATAAAACTGGGAAGTGAAGATTCCCTAACAGGGATGAGCCTCCATGCAACCTGTATTAGACACCAGAACCTCCACTCAGCCTCCTGCAGCGCTTGGATTTTCTGGTGCTTTGCTCGTTTGACCTAATAGGAGGATTTGAATGAGGAATTAGATTGTAGGCTGAGAAAGGAAAACAAAATGTGATTCTACTCCGCTCATAGGTTTACTGAGATGGTATAAGAGTTAGAACCAAAACATAGATAAGGCAGAGCTGTTTGAGCCAAGCTGGCTGCTGCATCTCTTTCCCTGCCTTCTTATCTGGACCTGTGTAACTTCATTAACCAGTTTCCTGCTGCTAACCCCCCTGGCCAATCTACCTTCACTTACCTGGCACAAAAGACAGAGAGTGGGATAAGATTGGGAAGTGCAGGGGGAAGGTGATAGGGTGGTTGAGAACCCCTGTTAGGGACCTTGAGCTCTGAGAGGGGTGTGGGGTTTCTGTATTACCTTTTTTTCACTGCATATATCTGTAAATATCTGCTATATATTGTAAATATCTGCCTCTATATTGTGCAAAGCTCTAAATATAAAGCTTCATTTCCTTAACTTCCAGCCGACTGAGTTCTAGCCTGGGTTATTTCAACGTGTCTGTGTGTGTGTGAGGGGGAGGGAGGGTAACTGCCAAACCACCACACCCATCTTCCTCTTTTCATGCCCCTCAGGCTGACCCAGAGCAGCCAGGTCCCCATTGCCCAAGCCTTGTACCTGTCATATTCCAGTGCTGGGCTTTCTTGTCCGGTGGGCGGTAGATGAACTTCCGGAGGGAGCTGACGGCATGGGACCCCACCAAGGTGTAACGCCCAAAAGCTCTGCAGTCCACCACCCTGATGTTGAGAGGTGGATGGAGCAGCTCGTTCTCTGGGAGGTCCTGGGAAGCAAAGGTGTGCTGGTTATCAAGAGCTGGGTGTGGGATGTCTACTTCGGTTGTTGGAAAGGCCAAAGGGAATAAACCAGGAATCATGCTGGAGGAAGAGGTCTAGAGTAGCTCCACCAAAGCATAGCTCGAGAGCCCTCAGAGAATGTGATGAAACTCACCTTCTCAATAGCTCTGAGGAAACTGAAGCTAGGGATTAGGAGCCATGCTTTAGGCTTAAAGGAGCTCCTAAAGGTGTGGGATGTCTACTTTGGTTGTTGGAAAGGCAAAAGGGAATAAACCAGGGATGGTGCTGGAGGAAGAGGTCTAGAGTAGCTCCACACAATAGCTCAAGAGCCCTCAGAGAACGTGATGAAGTTCACCTTCTCAATAGCTCTGGGCAAACTGAAGCTAGGGATTAGGAGCCATGCTTTAGGCTCAAAGGAGCTCCTAAAGGTGTGGGATGTCTACTTTGGTTGTTGGAAAGGCAAAAGGAAATAAACCAGGAACCATGCTGGAGGAAGAGGTCTACAGTAGTTCCACACAATAGCTCAAGAGCCCTCAGAGAATGTGATGAAGTTCACCTTCTCAATAGCTCTGGGCAAACTGAAGCTAGGGATTAGGAGCCATGCTTTAGGCTTAAAGGAGCTCCTAAAGGTGTGGGATGTCTACTTTGGTTGTTGGAAAGGCAAAAGGGAATAAACCAGGGATGGTGCTGGAGGAAGAGGTCTAGAGTAGCTCCACACAATAGCTCAAGAGCCCTCAGAGAACGTGATGAAGTTCACCTTCTCAATAGCTCTGGGCAAACTGAAGCTAGGGATTAGGAGCCATGGTTTGGGCTCCTAAAGGAGCTCCTAAAGGTGTGGGATGTCTACTTTGGTTGTTGGAAAGGCAAAAGGAAATAAACCAGGAACCATGCTGGAGGAAGAGGTCTACAGTAGTTCCACACAATAGCTCAAGAGCCCTCAGAGAATGTGATGAAGTTCACCTTCTCAATAGCTCTGGGCAAACTGAAGCTAGGGATTAGGAGCCATGCTTTGGGCTCCAGAAAATATGGGTTTCAGTGGAGGGCCCAAGGGGAAGAGGAAACCCTCACTCACCACTTCAAACCACTTGACCAAAGTGCTGAAGTTGGGGTTTTTCTTGTAGTTCTGGATGAGTGCTGACTGGACCCCCCTGCCAGCACACTCAATGTCCACACGGGGCCGGTCCACCTGGGCCAGGTTCACTCTCTTCAGATCCCTCAGCCCCCAAAACAAGATCTAGGACACGAGGAGAAGGAAGAATATGAATATGGGAAGTGCTGCCCCTAGCTGGAGCTGAAGGTGATGATTCTGCTACCCCCCAGGAGAAGGGACCCTACTGAAAGTGTCATTGCCTCCGCAGTGGTGGATCTCTGAGGTATCTTCTCCTCTTCCATGTGGCTCAGGACTGCAGCAGAATTTCTCTTTGAAACCTCACATAATCCACCCCATGCCTGATCTGCAGCAGCCTAAGATCTCCAGTCTGCTGCCCTTGACACTCCCTTTGCTACCATTCTCCCTTTCTAGCCTTCTTCTGCTGTGAGACTCCACAGAACAAGACCAGATCAGCTTTGTCCATCCACAGTGGCTCTTGATTTGGAGCTGGCATAATTTTGTCCAAGCGATGTCCCCAGTATTAGGGAAACTTGCCTCCCCCTTCTCAGAGGGACCATGACCAGATGTTCCCCAAGAATGAGACTTCTCCACCTCCTGGTTCCCCATGGGCATATTCACCTTGAGCATCAGAGAAATACCATTCATTTAACCAGATGGAAATGCCTGGAAGTTCATCAGCGAGGACCCCTTTGGAGACCTGGAGATACCTACAGCCACTGGCTGTATTACCTGGATCACCACCAAGACAACCAAGGGAGAGGGACCCTGCTTGGGTACATCACCCTTTAGATACAGAAACGTGAAAGGCATCCCACCCTTGGTGACTGAGATTGGTGAGATGTAGCTCACCTGGCTTTTGGATGGAGATATGTTCTGTGTCTCTCCAGTGTGCCCTGCATCTTGACCCCAGGACCATTTACATGCCGTGGTGCCCATATTTAAGGCAACCAAAGAACAATCCAATTCCTTGTTTCCTTAAGGCTGCTGCAGCATTGCTCCCTGACCATCCAACTAGTCTTGGTGTACATCTAGTCCTCAGAGCCTCAAAGATCCCTCCAGGCCTTCAAACACCCACGGGCAGGCTCTTCTGCATGCACCACAGTGCTGAACACTGACATTAGGAGCTGCAAGGCAATTACCTCCACTCTGTATTTACTCAGCACCGGCCGAACCCCCAGCGGCACCGGCAGGATGGGGCCCCGGTCCACGTCTGTGGGCCCATCGATTGGGGGCAGGTCTGACTTGCCCCCAGGACCAATCTGGAAGAGATGCAGTGTGGGTTAAGTCCTGCCCCTCTGAGCTGGAGATCAGCTGCTGTGATGCAGATCTGTGTCCATCTCACAGAATCACAGAATCAGTCAGGCTTGGAAGGGACCACGAGGATCATCCAGTACCAACCCCTCTGCCATGACCAGGGACACCCTACCCTAGATCAGGCTGCCCACAGCCTCTGCCAGTCTGGCTGCAAACACCTCCAGGGATGTGGCCCCAAACACCCCCTTGGCCAACCCATTCCAGACTCTCACCACTCTCATGCTCAACAACTTCCTCCTCACATCCAATCTGAATCTCCCCACCTCCAGCTTTGCTCCATTCCCCCTAGTCCTGTCATTACCTGAGAGGCTAAAAAGTCCCTCCCCAGCTTTTCTATAGGCCCCCTTCAGATACTGACAGGCCTCCAGAAGGTCAGCTGGGAGCCTCCTCTTCTCCAGACTGAACACCCCCAACTCTTTCAGTCTGTCCTCATAGCAGAGGTGCTGCAGCCCTCTCAGCATCCTTGTGGCCCTTCTCTGGACACACTCCAGCATGTCCACATCCCTCTTGTAATAGGGGCTCCAGAACTGGATGCAGTACTCCAGGTGGGGTCTCACCAGAGCAGAGTAGAGAGGGAGAATCACCTCCCTGGCCCTGCTGGCCACACTTCTCCTGCTGCAGCCCAGGCTCTGGTTGGCTTTCTGGGCTGCAAGTGCACACTGCTGGCTCATGTTGAGCTTCTCATCCACCAGCACCCCCAAGTCCCTCTCCTCAGTGCTGCTCTCTAGCCCTCTCCAGAGGGCTGCTCTCCATCTCAGATGTGCCTGTCATACCCTGGTGCCCTGTTGGGCTTGTTTGCCTCAAGGGGTGCAGGAGCAATGGAGGTTGTTGAGCTGAATGTGTTGTGAAGGTGTGTTGGGAAAACCCACACATGTGAGCAGAAGGTGCTTCAACATAGGACAGAGACAGCAGCACAGCAAATTTCTCAGCACACCAATGTTAGAATCATTGAATCATAGAATCAGGCAGGGTTGGAAGGGACCACAAGGATCAGCTAGTTCCAAGCCCCCTGACATGCCAAGAGACATCCTACCCTAGATTAGGCTGGACAGAGTCTCATCCAGCCTGCCCTTAAACACCTCCAGGGAAGTGGCCCCAACCACCTCCCTGAATCCCAGAGCTGTTCCTTTGCCTCCTGCAACATGCATGAAGAAGAGTTTGGCCAGCAGGTCAAGGATGGTTCTCCTTTTCCTCTACTGTGCCCTACAGAGGACACATCTGAAGTGCTGAGGCCAGTACTAGGGTCCTCAGTTCAAGTGAGACAACAAACTGATGGAGAGAATCCATCAGAGCCTATAGAGATGGTGAGGGGACAGGAGCATCTCTGATGAGGAAAGGCGAGAGATTTGGGGCTGTTTAGCCTGGAGAAGAGCAGCCTGAGAGGGGATCTTCTCACTGCTGATCAGTATTGAAAGGGTGAAGTGCAAGCGGATGGGGCCACTCTTTTCATGGGTGCCCAGTGGCAGGACAAGGGTTAACAGAAGTTGGAATGCAGGACATTCCATCTGAACATGAGGAAGAGCTTTCCTGGAAGAGTGCCAGTGCCCTGGGCCAGGCTGCCCAAAGAGGTTGTGGAGTCTTCTTCTCTGGAGAGATACCATGGGACAGCAATGTGCCCTTGTGGCCAAGAGGGCCAAGGGGATCCTGGGGTGTATTAAGAAGAGTGTGTCCAGCAGATCAAGGAATGTTCACCTTACCCTCTACTCTGTGGAGACCCCATCTCGAGTATTGGATTCAGTTTTGGGCTCCCCAGTTGAAGAGGGACAGGGATCTGCTGGACAGGGTCAAGCAGAGAGCTATGAGGATGATTAGGGAACTGGAGCACTGCCTGATGAGGACAGGCTGAGGGACCTGGGGCTGCTTAGTCTGGAGAAGAGAAGACTGAGAGGGGATTTATTAAATGTTTATAAATATCTGAGGGCTGGGGGTCAGGAATGGGGGTGGCGGGGACAGGCTCTGCTCAGTTGCTCCCTGTGATAGGACAAGGAGCAATGGGTGTAAGTTGCAGCACAGGACGTTTCATCTCAACACAAGGGGGAACTTCTTTATTGTAAGGGTCACAGAACACTGGAGCAGGCTCCCCAGAGAGGTTGTGGAGTCTCCTTCTCTGGAGACTTTCAAGGCCTGTCTGGATGTGTTCCTGTGTGACCTGAGCTAGATTGTCTGGTCCTGCTCTGTCAGGGGGGTTGGACTTGATGACCTCTTTGTGTCCCTTCCAACCCCTGACATCCTGTGATGCTGTGTGACACCAAACCTGCCTGGATGTGATCCTTGGCAACCTGCTCTGGGTGACCCTCCCTTAACAGCAGGAGTGGACTAAATGATCCCCATAGGATCCTGGCATATAAAAGACATGGGGAAAATCACCTTGGGTCATGGGAAAACAGGCTCAGCAGCAGCCATGGGCATAAAGCACATGAGAACATTACAGACAGAGAGTCCTGTAAAGGAAATTCTCCCTCAAAATAAATGGGAGACCCAAAGGTGGAGGGATCACATAGTCCCCAAAGATCCACCCTCCAGGCACTGCCTGCTCCTCTCATGCACAGGTATGAGGCCATTCTTGGGACCTCTGCCAATGCTTAGCCACATTGAAGGAGTCTGAATCTACCAGCACTTTGCTGAGTTTCCTGGGGCCTTTCTCCTGACTTCTCAGCAGCCTCCTGGTGTGCAGGGAGCATGAGATGTGCCCATAGAAACACAACAGGCTCAGCCTATGGGAAAAAGGCACAGAACCAGCAGAGTTTAACTCTGTGGAGGTATCCACAGGCTATGAGACTAAAATCACAGAATTCCAGAAAGCCAACCAGATCCTGGGCTGCATCAGGAGAAGTGTGACCAGTAGGGTGAGGGAGGTGATTCTCCCACTCTACTCCGCCATGGTGAGACCCCACCTGGAGTACTGCATCCAGCTCTGGAGCCCCTAGTACAAGAGGGATGTGGACATGCTGGAGTGTGTCCAGAGAAGGGCCATGAGGACGCTCAAAGGGCTGCAGCACCTCTGCTATGAGGACAGACTGAAAGAGTTGGGGGTGTTCAGTCTGGAGAAGAGGAGGCTCCCAAGTGACCTTCTTGTGGCCTTCCAGGATCTGAAGGGGGCCTACAGAAAAGCTGGGAAAGGACTTTTTAAGCTATCAGGTAGTGAGAGGACTAGTGGGAATGGAGCAAAGCTGGAGGTGGGGAGATTCAGATTGGACGTGAGGAGGAAGTTGTTGTGCATGAGAGTGGTGAGAGCCTGGAATGGGTTGCCTAGAGAGATGTTTGGGGCCACATCCCTGGAGGTGCTTAAGGCCAGGCTGGAAGAGGCTGTGGGCAGCTTCATGTAGGGTAGGGTGTCCCTGGGTATGTCAGGGGAGTTAGAACTAGCTGATCCTTGTGGTCCCTTCCAACCCTGACTGGTTCTACGATTTAATGGTTTTGGTTGGAGGAGACCTTTAACATCAACTAGTCCAAGTGTTAACCCAGCACTGCCAGGTCACCACTAAGCCATGACTTTCAGGACCACATCTACAACAGCATCTCCTGCATCCCAGTGATGCTGCAGAGTTCGAGCTAACAGAACATTTTGCTTGGGTGTTATGTCCAGCAGGATGCCTGAGACTCACTGCCCACCATCTTCACCAGCATGACTGGGCAGGAGTTGTCCTCTCACTGGTTTGGCAGCTGTGCTAAACCCTCCTGGTTTTTCTAGGGTGTGCGAACTCTCTGTTCTTTCCAGCACCTAAGGTTGCATGAGTTAAGCCCTGCTCCCTGTGAGTGCACAATGCCCACCTGGAGACCAGTGCCAAGTGGCATCCCTCAGGGCTCAGTGCTGGCACCAGTGCTGGTTAACATCTTTGTCAGTGACATGGACAGAGGAATCAGTGCACTCTCAGCAAGTTCGCAGATGGCACCAAGCTGTGTGGCACAGTCAACTTGCTAGAGGGCAGGGATCCATCCAGAGGGACCTGGACAGGCTGCAGAGGTGGGCCCAGGCCAACCTCATGACATTCAACCAGGCCAAGTGTAAGGTCCTGCACCTGGGTCGGTGCAATCCCAAGCACA
>VWZI01006955.1:128026-161347 GCA_013396835.1 Psilopogon haemacephalus
AGTACTGTGTGCAGTTCTGGAGCCCCCAACACAAGAAGGACATGGAACTGTTGGAGTGAGTCCAGAGAAGGCCACCAAGATGCTCCGAGGGCTGCAGCAGCTCTGCTGTGAGGACAGGTTGAGAGAGGTGGGGCTCTGCAGACTGGAGAAGAGAAGGCTTCCACGTGACAGTATAGTAGCCTTCCAGTATCTGAAAGAGGCCCATAGGAGGACTGGGGAGGGACTATTGACATCTTGTAATGACAAGATGAGGAGTAATGGGTTTAAACTGGCAGAGGGGAGATTTAAACTGGATGTTAGGAGGAAGTTCTTCACAGTGAGGGTGATGAGACACTGGCACAGGTTGCCCAGGGAGGTTGTGGCTGCTCCCTCCCTGGATGTGTTCAAGGCCAGGCTGGATGAGGTCTTGAGCATCCTGATCTAGTGGGAGGTGTCCCTGCCTATGGCAAAGGGGGGTTGGAACTGGATGATCTTTGAGGTCTCTTCCAACCTAACCCATTCTATAATTCTATGATTTCCTTGGAACCCTGCACCCTTCCCCTCCTCTGGTGTGGGGTGGCTTTGGCTGGCTGGTACCTGGAGCAGCTCGAAGGCAGCCAGCAGGTCACCTGCTGTGGAGTTGCCCCTGTAGATCTGGTAGTACTCCAGCTGCGGGGGGAAGCGTGGGGGGCTGTAGTGCTCGTCTGACATCTTCACCACTGGCTTGGCAAAAGTGCGCCCCATGAAGTCAGCTTTGCCCTGGAGGGATGGAGAGAGCAGCTGGGTTTGTCGACCACTCATAGGACCTCCCAAGTTAGCCCCACAGCTCTGTCTACCATGGTTAAGACAGGACCAGCCTGGGACACCAAAGCTCAGTGACAGCTTTTGCTCCTGGCTTCTTCAAAGTGAAGGAGGTGGCTTAGGGCTGAGCCATCAAGGGAGTCAGGACTGAGCAGCTTTTCTAAAGGGAAAAACTCAGATGACATCTTCTGGCCTCCAGCCTCACGAAAGCTCTTGCTTCACTCTCCAAAACTAAGATACCATGTAAAGGATTAAGCCCACCTGGAGCCTTTTGACTCCTCCCAGGGGGTGGTCTAACCTGCCCCCAGGTGTCATGTTTAGCCCCCCTCCCAGTTCCTGCCAAGGTCTGCTATAAAAAGAGGTGGGCAGGTTGTTCTCTCTCTCTGCTCCTGCCTGCCTGCATGACCATCTCCTTGCTGTTCTGCTGCCAGACCACCATAGACTCTCCAGCCAACACTTGGGAATAGCAAGCATTTTTCTTTGGAACTCTTAACTAACTGCATCATCCAATCATCAAAATCCTACATCCTGCTCCATCCAACATCAAATCATCCATCCCAGCATTTGGACTCAGCTGCCTTCCATGGGTTGTATTTCTATTGTGTGTACTTTTCTCCCTTCTCCCCTTTAATCCTGTGTAATACCTCTCATTTTCCCTACCTTGTATTTTTTGGTTCCCCTTTTCCCCAGCCTCTGTAATTCCCTCTACCTTTTCATTTATTGTTGAAGTTTTACATCTTTTTTTTTTCACTTCCAAAATCAAATTGAGTATTTATTGGGCTCTTGAACTCAGGGGAGGGTAGTTTAAACCCAATACATGCCACTAATCTGAAGTCTAATGAGAAGCAGAGGCTGCTCATGCCATGGGAGATATAGAAGGGGCCATCTCCCAAGCTTTCCAGGAGAAAAGCTTCTTCTCACATCCTCTGCACCATCTGCCTAGCCTCCAGCTCAGGAGTTGTTGCAGCATCTCAGTTGTGAACGTTTGCTTTGGCTGGGATTCATCTTACCACTGTGTCCTGGTCATAGATCTCAATGACGATTATGGGAGGGTCATCTCTCATCTCATGGACTTCTCCATAGAGCTCCACGTTGTCAAAGACCAGCAGCTGGTCCCAGGTGGGGCAAAGGGTCTCATTGAGGACCTGGAGGAATGAGAGCGAGACTTACTGCTCCAGATAGAGGCTATGGCCTTGTGCAAGGGCAGCAGATGGGGCATTGGATTCATCTGCCTGGCAGCACTGGAAGGCTCTTGCATATGTTTTTGGACCAAGGTCTCTTCTGAGAGAAACTCCTAACCCAACAGCAGATGAGCAGACATAAATTATGTCACAGAATGGGTTGGGTTGGAAGGAACTTTAAAGATCATCTAGTTCCAACTCCTAGCCATGGGCAGATCTCAACCCAGGAAGACACAAGAAGCACTTCACCAGGCTCCGCTTTCTCCTAACCAGGCAGGTGGATCATAGCCACAGGGGCATGGCATAGCTCTGTGGTGATGGACATGTCATGAAGGTAGTGACAGGACTTGGGGGAATGGAGCAAAGCTGGAGGTGGGCAGATTCAGATTGGATGTAAGGAAGAAGTTCTTCAGCATGAGAGTGGTGAGGCCCTGGAATGAGTTGCCCAGGGGAGTGGTTGGGGCCACTTCCCTGGAGGTGTTTAAGGCAAGGCTGGATGAGGCTCTGTCCAGCCTAATCTAGGGTAGGGTGTCCCTGGGCATGGCAGGGAGATTGGAACCAGCTGATCCTTGTGGTCCCTTCCAACCCTGGCTGATTCTATGATTCTTAGGTGCTCCTGGGGAAAGGGATCCTGGAGGCAGCCAAGCCCTAGTGCTGTGGCTGCTTTCCCATCCCAGGACCCTGTGATCAAGGCGGTCCTTGATTTCACTGGCAGTCACAAAACCTGTCACAGGGGAGCAGGATGGAGAGTTGGTGGGGCATGTAATACCAGAGCCCAGCCTTCCAGCTCAGCAGATGGTGCTTACCTCAGTGCATTGGCTCTGGGAGATGAAGAAGACTCGTGCAAAGGGGTCTGAGAGGCCACTACTGTCAGCTGCAAATAAACTCCTGGCCTGGTACATGTGGGCTCGTAGCTGGAAGACCTGTTTTTCTGTCAGACAGAGAAGAAGTGAGATGGTTTGAGAGACAACCCTGAGACCCTCAAGAAAATGTTCTTGCCCAGGGCCAGCCCCAGTGAAGGATACAGGCTGACAGTATGAGACCCCAGTAGATTTGGACTTCCCTCAGCCTGGCACAACTGGAATTATTTCCCCCTTAGCTTCTGGAAGCCTTTGGTCCAAATGAAGAAGCCAAGCTCCCTTCTGCCCTCTCTGTCTCCTGTCCCCAGACCTACCACGAGCAGGAAGCTCTTACTGGTGTAAAGGAGGCTGATGGGTGGGAAGGATGGCAGGTTTTGGCCTCTGGCAGTCTTCTTCTCCTCAAAGCCACAGGGCAGGCCACTCAAGAAGTCTTTGCGCTGTTTGTTGAGGCCCAGCCACAAGTACATCTCCATCTTGGCCTGAACAGTCCAGCCAGCAGGTCCAAAGCCCCTCTTCCCAGGTAGCTGGGCACAAAGAACAAAGGAGTTTACATGGATGCAGGGAAGCCTCCAGGGATGGAGTTTACATGGATGCAGGGAAGCCTCCAGGGGTGGAGTTTACATGGATGCAGGGAAGCCTCCAGGGGTGGAGTTTACATGGATGCAGGGAAGCCTCCAGGGATGGAGTTTACATGGATGCAGGGAAGCCTCCAGGGGTGGAGTTTACATGAATGTAGGGAAGCCTCCAGGGGTGGAGAGACCACCTCGTGCAGAATACAGCTCCTGGTGCACTGCTGCTACCACTGTGCCTTAAAACCAGGGACCCTTATAGCAGCCTTCCAATATCTGAAGGGGGTCTACAGGAGGGCTGCGGAGGGACTATTCACAAGGTCTTGTAATGATAGGATGAGGTGTAATGGGTTTCAACTGGCAGAGGGGAGATTTAAACTGGATGTTAGGAGGAAGTTCTTTACAGTGAGAGTGGTGAGACCCTGGAATGGGTTGCCCAGGGAGGTTGTGGCTGCTCCCTCCCTGGAGGTGTTCAAGGCCAGGTTGGATGAGGCCTTAAGCAATGTGTTCTAGTGGGAGGTGTCCCTGCCTATGGCACAGGGGGCTTGGAACGGGATGTTCTTTGAGGTCCCTTCCAACCTAAACCATTCTATGACCTGTTCTAGTGGGAGGTGTCCCTGTCTATGGCACAGGGGGGTTGGAACTGGATGAGCTTTGAGGTCCCTTCCAACTTAAACCATTCTATGATTCTATGACCCAGCCCTCATCTTTTTGGCTCGTGGCACTAGTCTAGCTCATGCATTATCTTCTTCCCACCTGTGCTGGTTTGAGGCTAATTGGAATATTTTAATAGGAGAAACGAGGTTATAGGCAGCGGAAGGAAAACACAGCTGATGTCTGCATTGCTCATAGGTTTGCTGAGATGAACTAAAGCAAAGGAATAAACATAGATAAGACAGAGTCGCTTTGGTCTGAGCTCTGGCTTTTGGTCTCTCCTTGTTTTCTAGCTGGATCTGTGTAACTCAACTAATTAATTCCTGCTTCTAACTCCCCCTGGCCGATCTTCCCTGTTTACCTGGCACGTAAGACAGATTCTGGGATAAGACTGGTGGGTGGGGGGGATGGTGGAAGAGGGGTTGGGAACCTCTTTTGGAGACTCTGATCGGTGGGAGGGCTGTGGTGTTTCTGTATTACCTTTTTACTGTGTACAGCTATAAATATCTGTAATATATTGTAAATATCTGTTTGTATATTGAGCTGAGCTGGAAATATAAAGTTTCATTTATTAAATTCCAGCTGAATGAGTCCCAGCCTGGGTTATTACAAAGTGTGTGTGTGGGGGTGGGTGACTGCTGAACCACCACACTCTCCTTGTTTTCTAGCTGGATCTGTGTAACCCAACTAATCAATTCCTGCTTCTAACTCCCCCTGGCTGATCTTCCCTGTTTACCTTGCACGTAAGGCAGATTCTGGGATAAAATTGGGTGGTGGGGGAAGGTTGAAGACTGGTTGTGGACCCTTCTTGGGGACTCTGATCTGTGGGAGGGCTGTGGTGTTTCTGTATTACCTTTTTTACTGCATATAGCTGTAAATATCTGTAATACACAGTGAATAGCAGCTTGTATATTGTGCTGAGCTGTGAATATAAAGCTTCATTCCTTAACTTTCAGTTGGCTGAGTCTAGTCTGGGTGATTTCAAACGTGTGTGTAGGGGGCAGGTAACTCCCAAAAGATCACATCACCATGTTGGCTTCCTCTTTCTACACCAGCATCCTCTTTTTTGGCCAGCTGGCTCAAAGACTGGATTTCTCACTGTGGCAGTTGGAGCTAGATTTCTAGCTCAGATAGAGGAAAAAAACCAAACCTTAGAAGTGGAAGCTCTGAGTGGAGGGGTGAACATCCTAGGGGTAGGCCACATTACAGCAACAATGGATAAGTTAATATAATTTCACTGGAGCATCAAGAGCCTCATGTCTGGAAGCACAGCTTGCACCTTCCCCTTGCTGGCTTCTGCTGCACCTGCTGCTATCTTCCCCTGCTGCTCTTTTGGCTGCTACTGCTGCTTTTGCCACTTCACTGCCACTTGACCCCTTCCCCATCCTCCTTAAAGTTACCACTTTTTTTTTTTTCCTCTATAGTACTTTGTTCTCCTTATACTTTTATATTTAGTTTAAACGATAAGAAGATAACAATTTCATTTTTCCTGACTTTCTCCAAAAAAAATCCCTGTGGTAATGAGTTTTCTCTACCTGGGGAGGGATCTGCTCTAATCCAGTATACTCACTCACTGGGCAGAATCAGTGGTTCACACTTCTTAGCAGCAGACTTAGAATCACAGAATCAGTCAGGGTTGGAAGGGACCACGAGGATCATCTAGTTCCAACCCCCCTGCCATGACCAGGGACACCCTACCCTACATCAGGCTGCCCACAGCCTCTGCCAGCCTGGCTGCAAACACCTCCAGGGATGTGGCTCCAACCACCTCCCTGGGCAACCCATTCCAGGCTCTCACCACTCTCATGCTCAACAACTTCCTCCTCACATCCAATCTGAATCTCCCCACCTCCAGTTTTGCTCCATTCCCCCTAGTCCTGTCACTACCTACGAGGTCTTGTAATGATAGGACGAGGAGTAATGGGTTTAAACTGACAGAAGGGAGATTTAAACTGGGTGTTAGGAGGAAGTTCTTTGCAGTGAGGGTGGTGATACTCTTGCACAGGTTGCCCAGGGAGGTTGTGGCTGCTCCTTCCCTGGAGGTGTTGAAGGCCAGGCTGGATGAGGCCTTGAGTGACCTGTTCTAGTGGGAGGTGTCCCTGCCTATGACACAGGGGGGTTGGATCTGGATGAGCTTTGAGGTCTCTTCCAACCTAAACCATTCTATCATTCTACCTGATAGCCTAAAAAGTCCCTCCCCAGCTTTTTTGTAAGCCCCTTTCAGATACTGGTAGGCCACAATAAGGTCACCTGGGAGCCTCCTCTTCTCCAGACTGAACAGCCCCAACTCTTTCAGTCTGTCTTCCACCCTGACCTTTAGAGTTTGATGTCTTGCTCAGTATTCAGTCCCCAGTAAAACTGGCTTCACAGTTATCCCATCTCCACCTCCCATCCACTTAATCTGTCTTTCCTCCATCTCCCTCCTCTTGGCTGCAGCTGGCTCACAAAAGGCAGCCTGGGTAGATTCACCTTGAGGAAGATGGTCTTCACTTTGGCGCAGTCCTTGCCCATCTCCTCATCCACGATGGAGTAGAGGATATCCTTGGAAGGGACGCGGGCGTAGGCAATGCGCTTGTTGTTGCTCATCATCCAGATGAAGACGTCAGGAATGGTGTGCTGGGGCTGTGAACACCAGCAAAGACACCTCTCAGTATTTCAGCCTTAAGGCACCAGCAGGACTGGAGACCTTCTGAGGACAAATTCAACAGATGCCACAGGAGATGGATGTAGCTATTGCCCATTGGGGTCACCGAAACGGTTTTGGGGCACTCAATTCAGAAGCTTGTCTGCTTAAGAGAAGCTGCTTAGGGTTAAGATCTGCAAGCTGAAGCCCTCAGGGAAGAAATTGGGATTTAATTTGTTGTAGTTTAAAAAAAAAAAAAAAAAAGTACTTTTGAATTAGGACAGTAGGCTTGTTTTGGCTGGAAGAGACCTTTAAGATCATCAACTCCAACCACTAACTCAGCACTCCCAGGTCACTACTAAACCATGTACCTCAACACCACAGGAACGTGCCCACACGGCCAAGAAGGCAAATGGTCTCCTGGGGCGCATGAAGAAGAGTGTGATCAGCAGGGAGCTTCTCCTCCCCCTCTTCCACACTAGAGAGGTCACATCTACAGATGGAGCAACTCACTTCATCTGCCAAGAACCGGAGTTTCTGCAGGAAGTTTTGCACCAGCTTCAGCTTGTCCTTCATGGTGTTCTTCTTCACCTGTGACCTCAAAGTTGTGGCTTGCTGCCCCATATTCTCCTGTGGTTAAATAGAGAGTACACAACATCATATGAGGAGGAGCAGAATGAAGCATAGCAGAGGGAGCAGCACCAGGCATGTTCTTGACATTTGGGAAGGGCTGGTCAGTAGGCAGATGCCTTAATCCCACCCATGTGGGATGTCTCTTGTGATAGTACTTCTGACACTTGCTCATCATACTTTGCAGGATGCAGGGAAAGGTTCCTGACAGTGCAGAGACTTCTGTCCAACTGTCCCAGTGGAAGGAGTGCAGGGCACGGAGGCGGCAGCTGTGCTTAGGGCATTTGGGATGGCTTCTAGCCTGGTGGGGAGGCTCTTTTGATTCTGCTGTAACTCAGCACCTGACCATTCAGAAAAGGGGATGTGGAGATTTTCACATGTTAAATTCATCCCTGCTGAAGCTGGTGTCTTTAGCCAGCTGGGTAAGCCACCTGGTCTTTGTACATCCACCTCCTTTGCAAGGATGCTGGGCCACCAGCCCCAAGCATCTAGACTGTATCTCTTTATCTACCCCTGAAGCAATGGTGCTCTGCAGAGTTTCCCTAAATTTCTTCTCCCCAGTCTCCCCAGCTGTTTGTTAGCAATGCAGGTCCTTCTCTTCCCTCCAAGGCAAAGCAGTGTGGTGAAGGGGAGGCAGCAGCATGGACCCAAATGCCACCTGGCTGCTATGCGAGACTCAAATGATTTGAGCTCCTCTATAACGAAACAAACTCCAAACTCTCAACCCATGGAGACTGGAAATCAACACGCCTCTGGAGCACAGATCCCCACTCCACTGAGAAGTTCCAGTCCACAATCACAAATCCTCCTCCTCCTCCTCCTCCTCCCTGCTTGGCTGAACCCCACTTACCAGCTCCCGCATGCAGGACTTGAGCCTCTCCCTGTCCAGCCTCGTGCGGGAAGAGTGGTGCTGGTCCTTGTCAGCCAGCATCACGAAGCGCCTGGTGGAAAAGGTCAGCAGAGTGAATCCCAGGGGAGCCCATGGGGGTCTCTTCAAAGAGCCACAGCCAGCTGGAGGGCACCTCATTAGAGGACAATTTGCCCATTCCCCCCCCCGCCCCAGTCTGCAACACAATTCTAGCAAGTGGCCTGTTTGCACCCAGTGTTGAGCATCGTGCACGGGGAGAAGGTGACACTCAGGTTCCAGCCTGTGGAGGCCACAGGACTGAGGCTTTCACCATTGCTTTGTGATCTGAGGGTTTGTGCTGGTTTGAACTAATTGGAGAATTTGAGTGAGCAATTAGACTATTGGCTGAGAAAGGAAAACACAGGATGTCACTTCAGCAGAGTTTTACTGAGAAAGAAAAAAGATTGTTTTAAAAGTATTGTACCCAAAACATTAGATATTAGAGGGTTTCTGACCGCTCTGGGCTGTGGCTGCTCTTTGCATGGTCTCCTTTGTCTCTCTGTCTTGCTAGCTAATTCTTAGTAATTCTACTAACTTCTTTCTACTACTAACCCCCCTGGCCAATCTACTTCTGCTTATCTTCAGCACCAACAGGTGGTGAGATAAGATTGGTGAAGGGGGGAGAGATGGTAGGGGGTGGTTGGTTACCCCTCTTGGGGATTTGGGTCTCTGGGAGGGCTGTGGTATTTCTGTGTTACCTTTTCACTGTATATATCTGTAAATATCTGTTATACCTTGTAAATATTTGCTTGTATATTGTGCATTGCTGTAAATATAAAGCTTCATTTATCAACTTCTACTGTCCCAAGTCCTAGCCGGGGTTTATTTCAAGAGGTGGGGGAGCAGGTAACTGCTTAAACCACTACAGGGTTATAGATGTGAATGCCACCTCATGGTGTCCCAAGCCAGGAGGCAGCTGATTGTGCCAATGTGATTAAATTCCTGCCCACCATTCAGAGGACAAGGGAGTCTCTGGGGCATCAGAGGGGGTCTCCAATGTGCCACCACCTTTACTCACAAGCACCCACTGCTCAGCTCCTCCAAGACCCCTCGGAGCCGTCGCTCTGGGTGTGGCTTCTCTGTCTTGATCATTTCCTGCACATCGTTGAGACCTTCCTCCTGCAGCACAGAGAGGGAGGACTGGTGAGGTGGTGATGGGGCAGAGCACCTCAGGGTGCCCACTGAGGCTCAAACCTGCGCAAAACAGTCAGTGGAGAATATCTGCTGCTTCTCCCAAACCTGCACAAACCAGTCAGTGGAGAATAACCTTCCAGTATCTGAAGGTAGCCTACAGAAAGGCTGGGGAGGGACTGTTCACAAGGTCTTGTAATGACAGGATGAGGGGGAATGGGTTCAAACTGGCAGAGGGGAGATTAAGAGAAAGTTCTTCACAGTGAGGGTGACAAGACATTGGAACAGGTTGCCCAGGGAGGTTGTGGTTGCTCCCTCCCTAGAGGTGTTCAAGGCCAGGCTGGATGAGGTCTTGAGTGTCCTGATCTAGTGGGAGGTGTCCCTGTCAATGGCTCAGGGGGATTGGAACTGGATGATCTTTGAGGTCTCTTCCAACCTAAACCTTTCTATGATTCTAATATCTGCTGCTTCTCCAGACCTGCTGGCCTTGGGGCTCAGGTTGTAAAGGGTTAAGCTTCACCTGGAGCCCTCTGACTCCTCCCAAGGGGTGGTCTGACCTGCCCCCAGGTATCATGGTTAGCCTCCCCCACTTCCTGCTAAGGACTTTACTATAAAAGGGGAGACACCTTGGCTCTCTCTCTCTCTCTCTTGCTCCTGCTCTGACTGCCTGAGCAACTCCTGCTGCTCTCTGCTGCCAGACCACCACCTGCTCTCAGCCAACACGTGGAGGGCTACCACCGTTTTTCCTTGGAACTTTAACTAGCTGCATTTCATCACAAAAAAAAAAAAAAAGCCTGCATCCAGCTTTCATTTACCACCCAACATCAAAATCATCCATCCCAGCTTTTGGACTCAATTGCCTTCCACGGGTTGTATTTCTATTCTGTGTATTTAGTTCCCTTTCTTCCCCTTCTCCCCAGCCTCTCTGTAATTTTCTCCTAATTCCCCCATACCCTGCATTCTGGTTCCTCTTTTCTCCCACCTTCTGTAAAAAAAAACCTTTTACCTCCTATTTATTTTTAAAGTTTTATATCTTTTTACTTCCAAATTGAATTGAGTATTTATTGGGCTTTTGGGCTCAGGTCTGGCAAGAATCTGGCTGTGGGTGATGGGAATGGCTCCACCACCCTCCAGGACAGTAGTAGGCCAAGGTCCACACCATCTTAGTTGTACCTGCCAGGCTCTCCCTTTGCATTATCTGCAACAAGGAGTTGTCACAAAGGAGCCTTGGGAATTAGCTGAGACTGTTAGTGAGGTTCAGCCACACAAGGAGTTCATCCCTGTAGTCCAGGAGCACAAAACCTTCTTCCACCTGCTCTCTTTGGTGGGGAAGCATGGATAAGACCCACAGAAATTTCAATGAGATCCTGTGCTGCTTTGAACCAATTGGAGAATTTGAGTGAGAAATTAGGCTATTGGCTGAGAGAGGAAAACACAGTGTGTCACTTCACCCAGAGCTTTACTTATAAAGAAAAAAAAAGTTGTTTTAAAAAGTGTAACTCAAACAGAGATAGACAGATGGATTCAGACTGCTCTGGCTGTAGCTGCTCTTTGCATGGTCTCCTTTGTCTCTCTACCTTGGTAGCTAATTCTCAGTAATTCTACTAATTTCTTTCCTACTACTAATCCCCCTGGCAGATCTACCTCCACTTATCTGCAGCATCAACAGGTGGTGAGATAAGATTGGGGAAGGGGGGGAAAGGAGGTAGGGGTGGTTGGTTACCCCTCTTGGGGATTTTGGTCTCTGGGAGGGCTGTGGTGTTTCTGTATTACCTCTTCATTGTACATATTTGTAAATATCTGTTATACATTGTAAATATTTGCTTGTATGTTGTGCATTGCTGTAAATATAAAGCTTCATTTATCAGCCTCCAGTGTTCTGAGTCCTAGCCAGGGTTTATATAAAAAGGTGAGGGGGCAGATAACTGCTAAACCATCACAGATCCTAAGGTGTTGACATTGTGGAGGTTTTACCATCAGGAAACGTCTCCTTTCTGGCACAAGTTTGCTAGAAGGTCCTTTTGTGGTTTGTCCCTGCTTTAAGACAAGCTGTGGAGATGCACAGGGAGCCTGGATGTGCCTCCTTGCCAACCCCAAGCCCCAAACTGTCTCCTCCTCTGCCTCTCCAGCGTGCACTTACCAGCTTGTCTGCAATCTTGTCCATGATGTTGGCATTATACAACCTGCGGCGCTGGTCTTGCCACCAGCTCTTGATATAGATGCAGGGCTTCTTCTCAAAGTAGGGCAGGTGGAAGTAGTTCCTGCAGTAGGAGGCAGAAGAGATGCTCTGTGGTGGTAACACTCAGGACCAGGAACATTCCTGTCCCACACCTCTGTCTTGGAGAGGCAGTGCTACGGTGATGAGCGTGGTATACAGGAGGTCAGGTGCAGGAGAGAGGTGGCCTGATGTGGACTGCATCTTGATAACAAAGGCTCCAGCTCTAACATCACCTTTCCCTACACCAGACCTGAAGTGGATGGGCACAGCACCCCAGGAAAGCCAACCAGATCCTGGGCTGCATCAGAAGTGTGGTCAGCAAGGCAAGGGAGGTGATTCTCCTCCTCTACTCCACCCTGGTGAGACCCCACCTGGAATACTGCATCCAGTTCTGAAACCCCTATTACAAGAGGGATGTGGACATGCTGGAGTGTGTCCAGAGAAGGGCCCAGGTGACCTTCTTGTGGCCTTCCAGTATTTGAAGGGGGCCTACAGAAAAGCTGGGGAGGGACTTTTTAGGCTATCACCTTCCAAGCCAAATCATTCTGTGGTTCTGTGACAGTCTTGGTACAATTAAAGGAAGGGTGAAGCTGAAGAATGGGTTTGTGCTTCTTGGCTGCCTGAGCACTGGCTGTTATCTGCCATCCACCTAGTGTGAAGGGCACTGCAGAGCCTGCTCAGTTCACAATCAGCTTTGGCTTGTTCTTCTGAAGTCATCTGGGTGTTGCCAGCCAGAAGGTGTCATCAGAGGCTCGTGGCTGAGCCTGAAGCTCCCAGTTCAAGACAGGGAATTACTGGAGAGTTCTGCAGAGGCTCCAACGGTGCTGAAGGGACTGGAGCATCTCTGTGAGGAGGAAAGGCTGAGAGACCTGGGGTTGTTTAGCCTGGAGAAGAGCAGCCTGAGAGGAGATCTTCTCAATGCTCATCAGTAACTAAAGGGTGGGTGGCAGGAGCACAGGGCCAGACTCTTTTCAGTGGTGCCTAGTGACAGGACAAGCAGCAGTGGGCATGGTCTGGAACTCAGGAGGTTCCATCTGATCATGAAGAGAAACTTCATTCTTTTGAGCACTCCAGATCCCCCAAAAACACCCCAACCCCCACAAACAGCTTCCCAGAGACATTGTGGATTCTCCTTCTATGGAGAGATTCCAAACCCACCTGTACGTTGTGATCATGGGCAACTGGGGGCTTGACTGGATGGTCCCCAGAGTTTTCTTCCAACCTCTACCATTCTGTGATTCTGTGATCTCTGTCCAATGGCACATCAGTGGCCAGTCAGACACACTTACCTATCTGTGACCAGGGGCTTCATGGGCTGAGTTGAAGAAACAGAAACCAGATCTCCACTCTCATCGCCTTCATCCTCGCTTGAGTTCTGGAGCAGCTCAGATTCCTCCTCATCCCCATCCCCTCCTTCTTTCTTCCTCCGTAGGATGGGTTTGGACATGCCATCGATCTGGTTCCCATAGTTACCTCAAGACAAAAAAAAAAAAAAAAAAAAGAGTAAAAGAGTGGCCAAGCTTGTGNAAATCATCTCACAAGGTTGTCACTCCAGACAGCCTCCATCTCCTGGCTTTAGTTCAGGTCAGGAAGTAGTTCCCTTTGCAGAGCATGTGGCTGACAGTGGAGTTGAACTCTTTGAATCCATGCCCAGGAACCATACATTAGTGATGAGTGTCTGTCCCCTGCTCACATCCCCTCTCAAGCCAGTAGGAATAAACATCTTCCTTTTGGTGGTCAGCTTCAAGAGGCACAAAGCCAAGGTGAGAGGGTGAGTGGTTCTACTGGCCATGGCATGGCAAGAACACAATAGATAGACTAGACTAGAATACAATAGGAATAGGATAGAGTAGAGTAGAGTAGAGTAGAGTAGAGTAGAGTAGAGTAGAGTAGAGTAGAGTAGAGTAGAGTAGAGTAGAATAGAGTAGAATAGAGTAGAATAGAATAGAATAGAATAGAATAGAATAGAATAGAATAGAATAGAATAGAATAGAATAGAATAGAATAGAATAGAATCAGCCAGGTTGGAAGAGACCTCCAAGATCATCCAGTCCAATCTATCACCCAGCCCTATCCAATCAAGTAGACCATGGCACTAAGTGCTCCATCCAGTCCTTTGTTGAACACCTCTAGGGATGGTGACTCCACCACCTCTGTGTGCAGATGGTTTGGGACCACTTGTGCTTGTCAAGTACTCATCACCTTCTTGCTGGAATGAGAGTCATGCATGCACTAGCATGGGTTGGTGTGGAAAATGGGGAAGGGCCCCTGATCTCTGCCTTGGATCCTGTGTTCCCCACCAGGAATGCTTCAGAACCACCCTCCTTTAAAACCAACAAACCTATTGTGACTTCAAAGTTGATTGGTTTGTCCCCAATCTTCCTGTCGATCATGGTGGCTTCCAGGAAGGCTCCAAAGAGAAAGAACTCCTCCATCTTCCCAGTGCAGGTCTGCAGGAGAAACCAGGGGGATCAGGGCTGAGATCAGGGGAAGGGACACACAGGAGGGAGATACCTGAGAGGGAAATACCAGGCAGAGGTGTACATCACCTGGCACCTCTGAGCACGTGCATGGGCTTTTTGAAGTGCATCCAGTTCTGGAGTCCCTATTACAAGAGGGATGTGGACATGCTGGAGCATGTCCAGAGAAGGGCGATGAGGATGATCTGAGGGCTGGAGCACCTCTGCTGTGAGGACAGACTGAAAGAGTTGGGGCTGTTCAGTCTGGAAAAGAGGAGGCTCACAGGTGACCTGGTTGTGGCCTTCCAGGATCTGAAGAGAGCCTACAGAAAAGCTGGGGAGGGACTTTTGAGGCTCTCAGGGAGTGACAGGACTAGGGGGAATGGAGCAAAGCTGGAGGAGGGGAGATTCAGATTGGATGTAAGGAGGAAGTTGTTCATCATGAGAGTGGTCAGAGCCTGGAATGGGTTACCCAGGTGGGTGGTTGGGGCCACATCCCTGGAGATGTTTAAGGCCAGGCTGGCAGAGGCTGTGGGCAGCCTGATGTAGGGTAGGGTGTCCCTGGGCATATCAGGAGGTTTGGAACTAGGTGATCCTTGTGGTCCCTTCCAAGCCTGACTGATTCTATGATTCTATGAAATGTTACTGCTCAGCCTTTATAGAGGACCAAAAGGTTTTTCTCTCCCCCAGGGTGAGCCATCTTTAGGCTCATTGCAGAGGGTTTAATTAGGCACTAGTTTCAAATTAACATTATAGGCTAACATTAAAATGTGTTGGGATCAATTAGCCCTTGCAGGTGAGGGAACTGCCTGAAGGGTGTTCAGGAATAGGAGCCTGAGTTCACTCACAAACTGGATGAGCCAAACCACACTGAACCACTTTGTGCCAGGAAACAGATGTTCAGTTTCTCTGACCAGTTTCATCCTGCCAGAGTTTGTTGGGAAATGAAACACATTTAGGGCAACACCAAATCAAATCCTTAGTTTGTGAGCCCAAAGATGCTTAACTCAGAGGCCTGAGACCCAAGACTCACCACTGGCACCTGTAGGGTTAAGGGTGACTTACATCAGCGACCGACGTGGCCTGCTCGACTTGCACCTCGGTGGAGCCATTGATCTCTGGGTTGGTGGTGTCCAAGATCTCCACAGCAAGACCCATCAAAAGCCTGGCCCGGAAGGAGACACCTTCACCCAGCCCCTCGTTCAGCTCTTGGTGCTCATCCATCAGGGTGTAGTTCCTAGTGGAACCATACATGTTCACCCATGCGGGGCCAAAGGTGGGCAGGAAGCCTGCAGAAGATCAGAAGACCAGGTAAAAAAGAAGGCTGTATTAGTTTGAGTTAGATTTCCTGAGCTCAAAAGCTCAAAAAATACTTAATTTGATTTGAAAGTTAAAAAAACCCCAAACTTTAACAATAAAAAGAAGGTAAAGGGAGTTAACAGAGGATGGGGAAAAAAAAAAAAGAAAAAAAAGGAACCAAAATACAGGGTACAGGTATAAGGGGAATTACAGAGGATGAATCATAGAATAGAATTATAGAAAGGTTTAGGTTGCAAGAGACCACAAAGATCATCCAGTTCCAACCACCCTGTACCATAGGCAGGGACACCTCCCATTAGAACAGGTCACTCAAAGCCTCATCCAACCTGGCCTTCAACATCTCCAGGAAGGGAGCAGCCACAACCTCCCTGGGCAACCTCACCACCCTCACTGTGAAGAACTTCCTCCCAACATCCAGTTTAAATCTCCCCTCTGCCAGTTGAAACCCATTACTCCTCATCCTGTCATTACAAGACCTTGTCAATAGTTCCTCCCCAGCCTTGCTGTAGGCTCCCTTCAGATACTGGAAGGCTACTGTAAGCCTTTTCTTCTCCAGGCTGAAAAGCCCCAACTCCCTCAGCCTGTCCTCATAGCAGAGTTGTTCCAGCCCTCAGACCCTTTGTGACCCCCCTCTGGAACAGTTCTACATCCTTCCTATGTTGGGGGCTCCAGAACTGCACACAGTACTCCAGGTGGGGTTTGAGGAGAGTAGAGTAAAGGGGGAGAATCCCCTCCCTTGCCCTGCTGCCCACACTGCTCTTGCTGCAGCCCAGCACACAGTTGCTGTCTGGGCTGCACTCACATTGTTGGCTGATGTTGAGCTTTTCATCACCCCAGACCCCCAGGGCCTTTTCCTCAGAGCTGCTCTCCAGCCACTCTCCACCCAGCCAGGGAGTTTGTCCTGGCCCCACCTCTGCAGCCTGTCCAGGTCCCTCTGGATGGATCCCTGCCCTCTAGCAAGTCAACTGTGCCACACAGCTTGGTGCCATCTGCAGACTTGCTGAGGGTGCACTCAAGTGCTCCCTCCATGTCACTGACAAAGATTTTAACCAGCACTGGTGCCAGCACTGAGCCCTGAGGGATGCCACTTGGCACTGGTCTCCAGTGATAGGGGGAAAGGGAACAAAATACAGAATATGAAAATGCAACCTGTGGATGGAAGTTGAATCCAAGCGGTGAAATTGGTGATTGGTGGTGGATGCAGAGGGATGCAAGGTTGATGGTGAAATGCAGTGAGTTAGAGGTCCAAAAAATAGTTGCTCTCCTCACGTGTTTGCTGGAGAGCACGTGGTGAGCAGCAGCAGGACAACAAAGTGCTGAGCAGGTGAGGAGAGGAGAGGCCAAGGAGAAAGAGAGACAGGAAGTCCATCCCCCCTTATAGTAGTTTCAGCAGGTAGTGGGAGGGGGCTAAACACCACACCTGGGGACAGGTCAGTCCATCCCCAGGGAGGAGTAAGGATACATTTCCAGGTAAGCTTAACCCTTTACAAAGACTGAGCAAGGAGGAGGGAACATCTTTGCCTCTGGACACAAACTCTGCTATGGATGGACTGGCATCACTTTCCTGACCTGTGCACAGTGATGCAGGCCTGAATATGTGTGTGTGGGCATGGAGATGCATGGTTGCCACCATACCCTGGGCAAGTTACACAATGTGAGAGTCAAGAAGAAAGTACTTATTTATTAGTTCCCTTTACAGAGACATCTTGGGTTTCACATTGGTCATACCAGAAGTTACTCAAAGTGACAGTCAAGAAGGAAGCTGGAAAAACATGGACTTGATGGGTGGACAACTCGCTGGATAAGGAATTGGCTGGATGGTGGCACACAGAGAGTGGTGATCAAGGGCACAATGTCCACCTGGAGACCAGTGACAAGTGGTGTCCCTCAGGGGTCAGTGCTGGGACCAGTGCAGTTTAACATCTTTGTCAGTGCCATGGACAGAGGAATCAGTGCACCCTCAGCAAGTTTGCAGATGACACCAAGCTGTGTGGCACAGTCGACTTGCTGGAGGGCAGGGATCCATCCAGAGGGACCTGGACAGGCTGGAGAGGTGGGCCCAGGCTAACCTCAGGAAATTTAACAAGGCCAAGTGTAAGGTCCTGCACCTGGGGCGCTGCAACCCCAAGCACAAATACAGGCTGGGTGGTGAGTGGCTGGAGAGCAGCTCTGAGGAAAAGGACCTGGGGGTCTGGGTGGATGAGAAGCTCAACATGAGCCAACAGAGTGCACACACAGCTCAGACAGCAACTGTGTGCTGGGCTGCATTAAGAGAGGCATTACCAGCAGGGCAAGGGAGGGGATTCTGCCCCTTTACTCTGCTCACCTCAGACCCAACCTGGAGTACTGTATGCAGTTCTGGAGCCCCCAGCACAGGAAGGACATGGAACTGTTGGAGAGAGTCCAGAGGAGGGCCACGAAGATGATCAAAGGGCTGGAGCAGCTCTGCTATGAGGACAGGCTGAGAGAATTGGGGCTTTGCAGCCTGGAGAAGAGAAGGCTTCCAGGAGACCTTATAGCAACCTTCCAGTATTTGAGGGGGGCCTACAGGAAGGCTGGGGAGGGACTATTGACAAGGTCTTGTAATGACAGGATGAGGAGGAATGGGTTCAAATTGGCTGAGGGGAGATTTGAACGGGATGTTAGGAGGAAGTTCTTCACAGTGAGGGTGGTGAGGCACTGGCACAGTTTGCCCTGGGAGGTTGTGGCTGCTCACTCCCTGGAGGTGTTCAAGGCCAGGCTGGATGAGGTCTTGAGCGTCCTGATCTAGTAGGAGGTGTCCCTGCCTATGGCAAAGGGGGGTTGGAACTGGATGATCTTTAAGGTCTCTTCCAACCTAAACCATTCTATGATTCTGTGATTCTATGATTCTATTAGTCCCCTTTCCAGGGCCATATTTGGTTTCACATTAGTCATATCAGAAGCTACTCAATGTGAGAGTCAAGAAGAAAGGACTCCTCTATTAGTTCCCTATCCAGGGCCATATTTTGTTTTACACTGATCATACCAGAAGTTACTCAGTGTGAGAGCCAAGAGGAAAGGACTCCCCTATTAGTCCCACATGTGTTCATGAGGGAGCCTGTCAGATATCCCATCTTTTCATGCAAGGGTTTTTTTGTTCTGTGGTGTCTTTGCTTTCAAGTGGTAGAGTGGAGGCTTGTGACAGGGCTTGGTTTTCAAAGAGTGTGTGTCCAGTGACCACAGAAGACCACTGCAGTGGATCAAGCTCTCTCCAGCTGCACACTAAGCAGCAGCTACCTCCAGGTGCAAAGAAGCAGCCTAAGTGGTTGTGCTGTCTCTCTACTGTGCAGAAGAAGGTAGGTCAGCCTGCCCCCAACCTCAGCTTTACCTTTGTCTCCTTCGTTAGAGATCTTGCGCAGATCAATGAAATGGGTCCCAATGGCCACGTCGTTGACCTTGTCCGAGTCTCGGATCTGGATCTTGATCCGCTTGCACAGTGGTGGGAACATCTCTGTGAAGACTATCTGCTCATTCCAGAGAGGCTCGTAGCTGCTCTTTTGTACAGAGGTCTTCCCCTGCCCAGTGGGAGGAGATAGATGTTAGACAAGGGATGGATGTTCCAAGCCATCCCTCACAACCTGAGCTGCTCCCTTGCTATTGGCCACTGAACCATACATGCTGCCTTGGGACTCTCCTCTCCCAAATGACAACCTCCTTCCTTCAGCTACAGTCTGCACAAGGCAGGGGAAGCACAGCAAACAAGGTGGCTTTGCTACGTACCTCACCATCTCCAGAGATGGTTGTGCTCTATCCTTCTCTAGAGACTTTTAAGACCCATCTGGATGCATTCCTGTGTGACCTGCACTAGATTATGGTCCTGCTCTGGCAGGGAGGCTGGACTCAATCTCCAGGGGTCCCTTCCAACCATAACATGTTAGACAAGGGTTGGAGGTCCCAAGCCATCCCTCACAACCTGACCTGCTCCCTTGCTATTGGCCACTGAACCATACACGCTGCCTTGGGACTCTCCTCTCCCAGGTGACAGCCTCCTTCCTTCAGCTGCAGAGTCTGCACAAGGAAGGGGAAGCACAGCAAACAAGGTGGATTTGCTATGTACCTCACCATCTCCAGAGATGGTTGTGCTCTATCCATCTCTGGAGACTTTTAAGACCCATCTGGATGCATTCCTGTGTGACCTGCACTAGATTATAGTCCTGCTCTGGCAGGGAGGCTGGACTCAATCTCCAGGGGTCTCTTCCAACCTCTAACATCCTGTGACCTACATACCAGCACAAATAAGATCACTTCTGGCCTTCTGTGGAGGTAATGTGGTCCTGTTCACATTACCTCTTAGGGTTCCCCCCCAGGCAGGTTGCTCACCTTCTGGCCAGCAAAGACCACCTGCACGTAGGGGTCTACCAAGTCCTTGTTTTCCCCAATGAGAGCCTTCTTGACATTGGCCATGATGCTGGTGTTCATACGGGGGAGTCCCTCTGCTCGATAGATCTTGACATAGAAGCGAGCCCACTGCCTCTCTGCAGGGACTCCATCTGGGAGGAGGAGGTTCCTGCAGTGTCAGCAGAGAGGTTTCAAGTCAACCACTGGAGGCCTGCAGGTTCCCCAAGAGAAGCTTAGCAAAGAGGGAGAAGCTGCCCCACGTTCTGAGAACAAGCTCTGTGGCAGTGGAAAGAAGACCCTTTTTGCAGCTATGCAGTTTACTTCTGCTCTGTTTCTGCCTGTCTTATTTTGGCGTGGGAGGTGGTGGTTTCATAAGCAAGGTGTCAGAGGAGATCCTTAAGGTTCCCCATGGAAAACATGCATTCTACTAAAAGGATGCATCCAGTTCTGGAGCCCCTATTACATGAGGGATGTGGACATGCTGGAGTGTGTCCAGAGAAGGGCCATGAGGATGCTCAGAGGGCTGCAGCACCTCTGCTATGAGGACAGACTGAAAGAGTTGGGGCTGTGCAGGCTGGAGAAGAGGAGGCTCCCAGGTGACCTTCTTGTGGCCTTCCAGTATCTGAAGGGGGCCTACAGAAAAGCTGGGGAAGGACTTTTTAGGCTCTCAGAGAGTGCCAGGACTAGGGGGAGTGGAGCAAAGCTGGAGGTGGGCAGATTCAGACTACTACTCTGAGTTTCTCACTATGTGTTGAGAGGTAGACTTGAAAGCCTGTGGACTGATCTAGTGGGAGGTGTCCCTGCCTACTGCACAGGGTGGGTCGGAACTGAATGATCTTTGAGGTCCCTTCCAACCTAAACCATTCTATGATTCTAAGATCCTTACCCTTCAATGTCATCCTCCTCTGTCTCATTGGCTTTGTGTGGTGTCTTAATGTTGTCTCCTTTCCCTACCACGGCGATGTCACACTTCAGGTAACCTTTCAGCCCGGCAGTGAGATCCTCAGGGTCAGAAAGGATGGCCCATTTGTGGTAGAACTGGTGCTCTGCAAGCCAGGGTAGGAGACAGTCATTTATCAGAACAAGACACAGCAATTACCTTGAGACATCTTTCACTTGAGTGGAGTGACCTGAAGATACACGTAGCAGACCTCTTTGAGGGTGAGGAATTCAGACAGAAAGCCCTTAGAAATTCATTAGGAAGAGATGTCTCACGTTAAAGACAGAGAGCAAGCAGTGTGCCCAGGTGGCCAAAAAAGCTAATGGCATCCTGGCTTGTATTAGAAACGCTGTGGCCGACAGGAATAGGGAGGTGATTGTCACCCGGCATAAAGTGAGGCCACACCTTGAGTGTTGTGTTCAGTTTTGGGCACCTCAATACAAAGAGGGATGCGGAGATGCTGGAGCCAGTGCAGAGGAGGGCAGGGAAGCTGGGGAAGGGCCTAGAGAATGAATCTTAGGAGGAGCAACTGAGGGAGCTGGGGATGGTTAGCACAAAAAAGAGGAGGCTGAGGGGAGACCTCATCACTATCTACAGCTATCTGAAAGGAGATTGTGGAGAGGCTGCTGCTGGTCCCTTCTCACAGGTAGATAGTAATAGAACAAGAGACAACAGCATCAAGCTGTGACTGGATAGGTTTAGGCTGAACATTAGGAAAAAAACTGCCATGGAAAGAGTGTTCAGGCATTGGAATGTGCTGCCCATGGAGGTGGTTGAGTCACCAACTCTGGATGCGTTTAAAAGTCATTTAGATGTGGTGCTTGGGGATATGGTTTAGGGTGAACCTTGTAGAGTAAGGATGTTGGTTGGCCTTGGTGACCCTGAGGGGCTTTTCCAACCTGAATGTTTCTGTGATTCTGAGAACACCACAAAGTGTCTGAAGGAGGGTGGAACCTCCATCACTGGAAGTCACTATCCCTAGAAGTACTTAAAAGCTGTGGCACTGACGGACATGGTTCAGTGGAGATCTGACATTGAGGGTTTAATTGCTGGACTTGATTTTAAAGGTCTCCAAACCCCAAAATTATTCTGTGATTCTATGACGGTGAGAGTTCCCTCAGCCACTCCTCAGAGCTCTGCTTTTAATAAGTCAGGAAACAGTACAGGTCCAGTGAGCTACTCAACCTCTCTAGTAAGGGTAATTCTGCCAAATAGTTCAGACCCTGACCCTTGTCAGGATTTCTACACAAGAAATGCCGTGCTATATTTATCATGTGTTGTTATTTTTTCTATCAATTATGAATAATTTCTATTATTTATTCTTAATTTCTGCACTCTGTCTTAAACCTCAGCATCTCCCTTAAAGAAGCAGCTGGGGAACTACCACAGAGGGACATAGTTAAGTGGAGATCTGACTTAGAATCATAGAATCAGTCAGGGTTGGAAGAGAACACAAGGATCATCTAGTTCCAACCCCCCTGCCATGGTGTGCTGGTTTGAACTAATTGGAGAATTTGAGTGAGAAATTAGACTATTGGCTGAGAAATGAAAATGCATTATGTCACTTCACTCACAGCTTTACTGAGAAAGAAAAAAAATTGTTTTAAGAGTTGTAACCCAAATATAGGTAAGTCAGACTGCTTCAGACCGCTTGGGGTTGCAGCTGCTTCTCTTGCATGGTTCCTTTGTCTCTGCCTCTTTGTAGCTAATTCTCAATAATTCTACTAACTTCTTTCCTACTGCTAACCCCCGTGGCTGATCTACCTCCGCCTATCTGCTGCATCAACAGATGCTGAGATAAGATTGAGGAAGGAGGGAAAGGTGGTAGGGGTGATTAGAAACCCCTCTTGGGGATTTCGACCTCTAGGAGGGCTGTGGTGTTTCTGTATTACCTTTTTACTGTATATATCTGTAAGTATCTGTTATACATTGTAAATATCTGCTTGTATATTGTGCATAGCTGTAAATACAAAGCTTCATTTACCAACTCCCAGCCATCTAAGTCTTAGCCAGAGTTATATCAAAAGGTGGGGGGGGGGGGCAGGTAACTGCTTAAACCTCCACACATGGGCAGGGACACCCTACCCTAGATTAGACTTGATTTTAAAGGTCTCTTAAAACCAAAATTATTCTGTGATTCTATGACGGTGAGGGTTCCCTCAGCCACTCCTCACAGATCTTGTGCTCTAGATCTTTCACCAGCCTAGTTGCCCTTCTCTGGGTCCATTCTAGCCCCTCAATGTTCCTCTTGGAATGAGGGGCAGTGTGGGATGTGAGATAATGAGGAGCCTGTCCTTGGCTCTTGCGGTTGGGGTAAACAATCTAGCGCGGGCCTCTGGCTTCCATAGCTTGGCAGCTGCCTCCCACAAGGGTAAAGAGGTAGTGAAACATCTGGTTAGAGAATAACAGGTTATCATGAGTATTAACGAATGGGACTGTGCTTAATTATGCCAACCAATTCGTATGCTTCTGATTATCATGGACAGCGTCCTGCAGAACTCACGTTAGCAATCGGGATTTAGGCATGTTGCTTTAGTCTGATAAAAGAATAGCAAAGATAAAAGATTATAAAAGAACTATCCTGTGGCTAATAAAGGATTCGACTTTATTCATCATATCGATGTGTTCGTGTCGTTCCAGCCCTGCATGTGAAAAGTGACCCTGGCAGGGCAGTATTAGAGGTGCCCAAAAACGGCTCAAAGTGCAGTGTCCCAAGCAGAGGTATATATCTTGCCTAAGCATCACCTTGAGTTTCCTTCCTCGATGTGTCAGTAGGGAGAGGCCAGCACATCCAGAAGGTATTTCAGCCTGTGGCTGTAACAATTTATTTCAGAATGTGACACACAACCTTCTCTGGAGGTACTGAGTACTCTTTCTTGACCACAGAAGGTAGCCAAGGTGGCTTGCTTATTATCTCAGACACTAAAACTAAGACAGAAAAGCATCACCCCTGAAAAACTGCTTCTCAGCACGTTAACCTCTAACATGACCTCATGCAGAACATGTCCTCATGTCCCTCCACCCAACTTCTGATTAGCTCCTTATAACATAGCTTTTTGAACCAACTTTGACCAGCACTTAGCACAACCTTCTTAGAGCACTTTGACCAACACTTTGTACAACCTTAGAGCAGATTACCCTAGGAAACAATGCAAATGATGAGTGGGAAATCATGAATACTCTGGACTGGAGGTAGTTCATACTATAAGTACAACAACCTTAAGCTAATTTTAGTATATCTAGTTTATTAATTAAGAATTGCAAGACAGATTTTTAGTTTAGGATGGATTTAAGTAATTTGGAAGCAAAAAAACAGGCAACAGGAAAGATGAAAGTTATTTTGTCTTTCTGTACATGAGTATATCCTGGTATGTGGCAAAGGTGTGCTGGTCTGAGGTTAACTGGCATATTTTAATAAGAGAAATTAGATTATAGGCTGAGAAAGGAAAACATTGGTGATGTCTCCTTCACTCATAGGTTTGCTGAGAGATACAAAAGAAAGAACACAAACACAGATAAGGCAGAGCTGCTCAGATCACTCTGGCTGCTGATCTCTCTCTCCATGGCTTTCAGCTTGATCTGTGTAACCCAACTAATCAATTCCTGCTTCTAACCTTTCCTGGCCGAGCTTCCCTGCTCACCTGGCACATAAAACAGATACTGGGATAAGACTGGGTGGTGGAAGGAAGGTGGTAGGGTGGTTGGGAACCCCTCTTGGGGACTCTGATCTGTGGGAGGGGTGTGGTGTTTGTGTATTACCTTTTTACTGTATATATCTGTAAATATCTGTAATATATGGTAAATACCTGCTTATATATTGTGTTGAGCTTTCAACAGAAAGCTTCATTCCTTAACTTCCAGCTGACTGAGCCTAGTCTGGGTGATTTAAAAAATGTGGCGGGAAGGGGAACTCCCAAACCACCACAAAAGGTAAACAAAATACGTTACCAGGCAGAACAGTGATGTAGGAGTTTTATACTAATGTTAAATGACCAAAGAGATGGAGACTAGGAGACAATTTTGTGAGGAACAATTAATTAAAATGAAAAAGTGTGTGTATCCTAGCTAACCACCTGCCATCAAGGAAATAGATTTACCTGGTCCTAATTTTGGAGATAAACAAAGGGATGAGATGCAAGACTGCACATGGCAAACTTTGAGAACAAAAGGAAGAAGCATCGCTTATGACATTTAATTTAGTATCCTTCACACACCTCCACTGTCTGGAAGTTGAAAAACAGGCTACAGTTTGTTAGGAGCAGGTTTTTCAACCACACCGTGTACAGTTATCTAATACTTCAGGGCTGTTTTTAACATAGATGTTAAACATAGTGGGAGGTGTTCCTGCCTATGGCTGGGGGGGTTGGAACTAGATGATCTTTGAGGTCCCTTCCAACCTAAGCCACTCTATGATTCTACAGTCTAAACCATCACTGGGCAGGCTGCAAAACACATTTACCTACCAGGTTGGGTATAAACTGTTCCAACATCCATCTTGAAGGAGCCAACCAAAGTCCCACTGCGCAAGAGATTTTTGGAGTGGATCACCTGGACAATAAGAGATGAAAAGAAGTCAGAACCTGAAGCCATAAGGTTCTCCCTAGAGATGGTCAGTGTCAGAGGGGATAGGAGCTGATGCACTTCCCTCATTCTGTGCAGTCTGAATCTCTCCTCTTTTAGACTAAAACCATCACCCCTTGCCCTGTCACAACAGCCCCTGATAAGATTTCTGTCTCCATCTTTCTTCTTTGTCCCTTTAAGTTCTAAAAGACCACAGTGAAGCCTTCCCAGAGCCTTCTTTTCTTCAGGTTGAATAACCCAAACTCTCTCAGCCTGTCCTCACAGCAGAGGGGTTCCAACCTTCAGATCATTATTGGGGCCTTTTGTTCCTGCTTCAGTAGGGCCATGTCTCTCCTCTGCTGAGGACTCCACAGCTGGATCTGGCACTGCAGGTGTGTTCTCACCAGACTGGAGGAGGGAGACAGAATCCCTTCTCTCAACCTGCTGGCCACACTGCTTTGGATGCAGCCCAGTATACAAATGGCTTCTGTGCTGTGCGTGCACATTGTCAGCTCCTGTCCAGCTTTTCATCCAAGTCCTCTTCTGCAGGGCTGCTCTCCATCCTTTCATCCCCCAGCCTGGGTGAATAGTGAGGACTGTCCCAAACCTGGTGCAGGATCTTGCACTTGGCTTTGTTGAGCTTGATAAAGTCCTACTTCTCCAGCTTGTGCAAGTCTATCTAGGTGGATCCCACCCATGAGGTGTGTTAAGCACACCACTCAGCTTGGTGTCATCTGCAAACTTACTGAGGGAGCACCCAGTCCCACCATCTATGTCATATTAAACAACACTGGCATGCTTGGGAAGTCTTTCTTCTCCCCAAGCCTAAACATCTCCCAAGACATGTTTAGTTCTACCTGGTTCTGAAATACCACTGAAGGAAATAACCACTGAAGGAGATAATGAGTGCAAGAGTGGAGCTCTGTGGCCTCAGCAATGAAGGTCATAGAATCATAGAATTGGTCAGGGTTGGAAGGGACCACAAGGACCATCTAGTTCCAAACCCCTGCCATGCCCAGGGACACCCTGCCCTAGATCAGGCTGCCCACAGCCTCTGCCAGCCTGGCCTTAAACATCTCCAGAGATGTGGCCCCAACCACCTCCCTGGGCAACCCATTCCAGGCTCTCACCACTCTCATGCTCAACAACTTCCTCCTCATGCCCAATCTGAATCTCCCCACCTCCAGTTTTGCTTTATTTCCCCCTAGTCCTGTCACTCCCTGAGAGCCTAAAAAATCCCTCCACAGCTTTTTTGTAGGTCCTCTTCAAATCCAGGAAGGCCACAAGAAAATCACCTGGGAGCTTCCTTTTCTCCAGACTCAACAGCCCCAACTCTTTCAGTCTGTCCTCATAGCAGAGGTGCTGCAGCCCTTTGAGCATCCTTGTGGCCCTTCTCTGGACACACTCCAGCATGTCCACATCCCTCTTGTAATAGGGGCTCCAGAACTGGATGCAGTACTCCAGGTGGGGTCTCACCAGGGTGGAGTAGAAGGGGAGAATCACCTCCCTCACCCTGCTGGTCACACTTCTCCTGCTGCAGCCCAGGCTCTGGTTGGCTTTCTGGGCTGCAAGTGCACACTGCTGGCTCATGTTGAGCTTCTCGTCCACCAGCACCCCCAGGTTCCTCTCCTCAGTGCTGCTCTCCAGACACTCACTGCCCAGCCTGGATTTGTGCTTGGGATTGCCTCGACCCAGCTGCAGGACCTTGCACTTGGTCTTGTTGAACCTCCTGTGGTTGGCTTGTGCCCACCTCTCCAGCCTGTCCAGGTTCCTGTGGATGCCATCCCTGCCCTCCAGTCTGTCTGCTGTACCACACAGATTGGTGTCATCTGCAAACTTACTGAGGGTGCACTCAATGCCTTTGTCCATGGCACCCACAAAAATGTTGAACAAGAAAGACTGGTCCCAGGACTGATCCCTAACGGACTCTGCTTGTCATTGCCCTCTACTTGGACATGGAGCCATTGACAGCCACTCTTTGAGTGCAGCCATCAAGCCAGTTCTTTATCCATCTGGTGGCCCACCCATCAAACCCATGTTTCACCACGTCAATGACAGAAAGAGGGACTGAGGGTCTGCAAAAGAGATGAGGCTCATAGGACCAAGCGCCTTGGTTTGTCTTAAGGGTGTCCAAAGATCCTAAGTCCATCTCCAGGGCATATGAAAAAAGACCTTGGTTTCTTTGGAAGCCCACCAGAATAAGACAAAGCAGCCAGGTTCACTTACAGACAGCTTGATGATCTTGTCAAACATGACATCTGGGGGCACGTGGAAGTCAAAGACGAAGTACTGAAAGGGAAAGAGCAGTCATGAAGGCAGGAGAGCTGGAGTGAGATCCTTCATTGAAACGCAGTGTTATGGTTCAGGCTCCAGCTGGAGAAGCTGCAGCTGCCAGGAGGAGCAACCTGGACTGTACATCACAGCAAGGACAGATCCCTGTGAGATCCAGCACTGAGCTATCTCAGGTCTCACTCTGCAGTCTGGGCAACTCAACCTGGACTGTACATCACAGCAAGGACAGATCCCTGTGAGATCCAGCACTGAGCTATCTCAGGTCTCACTCTGCAGTCTGGGCAACTCAACCTGGACTGTACATCACAGCAAGGACAGATCCCTGTGAGATCCAGCACTGAGCTATCTCAGGTCTCACTCTGCAGTCTGGGCAACTCAACCTGGACTGTACATCACAGCAAGGACAGATCCCTGTGAGATCCAGCACTGAGCTATCTCAGGTCTCACTCTGCAGTCTGGGCAACTAGAAGGAGGCCCTAACTTGTCAGAAGAGCTGAGAATAATTTCTCGCAGATGAAGTGAGTGCACTTTTAGCCATTTTGCAAACTACCAGAGGGCAAAGACTTCACTTCTGCACAGTTTGAGAGGCCCTCTTATCCCAACAAGAAGTGACAGAAGAAAAAGCCTCAAATGACAAGAAATTACATTTAATTGCCTAACAGCAACGTCAGCCCTGAGCAAGAATCATTGGAGGGCTGGCTCACCTCGTTGTAGTAAGGACAATTGGTCGACTCCTTCATGGATGTGTATTTCTTCTCCTCTCCAACCTCCACGCAGACCACCGGGTCCATGTTGAGCCCCACCAGCTGCCGTGCCTCAATGATGGTGATGCTGACCTGTGGGGAAGGGATTCATGCCCCTTCACTTCCTGAAAACAGCATCAGATGCTGATGGCTGCCTCAACTCCTCTCTGCCCGCCTCTTGTTGCATCTGCAGCACACTGTTGGCAGCTCTGGGGTCTACTGGTTGTTCTCACAGAATTACAGAAGCCCACCATGGTTGAGGCAAGAAGGGACCTCCGGAGACTACCCAGTTTAAACCCTCTGCTAAAGCAGAATCACACACATCAGGTTGCTCAGGATCGCATCATAGAATGGTTTAGGCTGGAATGGACCTCAAAGAACATCCAGTTCCAACCCCCCTGTGCCATATGCAGGGACACCTCCCACTAGAATAGGTCATCCAAGCCTCGTCCAACCTGGCCTTCAACACCCCCAGGGAGGGAGCAGCCACAACCTTCTTTGGCAACCTATGCCAGTGTCTCACCACCCTCACTCCAAAGAACTTCCTCATAACATCCAGTTTAAATCTCCCTTTTTCCAGTTTAAACCCATTAATCCTCATCCTGTCATTACAAGACCTTGTGAATTGTCCCTCCCCAGCCTTCCTGTAGGGCCCTTTCAGACACTGAAGACTACTACAAGGTCTCCTGGAAGCCTTCATTTCTCCAGGCTGCAGAGCCCCAACTCTCTCAGCCTGTCCTCATAGCAGAGCTGCTGCAGCCCTCAACTCTCTCAGCCTGTCCTCATAGCAGAGCCTCAATCTATGTGGCCTCCTCTGTGGCTCCAACAGTTCCACATCCTTCTTGTGTTGAGGGCTCCATAACTGCACACAGTAGTCCCATCATAGAATTGTTTTGGTTGGAAAAGACCTCTTAGAACATAGAGTCCAACAGTTGACCTAACACCAGCATGACCATTAAACCATTTCCCAAAGTGCTATGTCTACACATTTTTGAACACCTCTAGTGACAGTGACTCCACCACCTCCCTGGGCAGGCTGTCTCAGTGCCTGACCACTCTTTCAGTAAAGACATTTTTCGCAAGCATCTGACCTAAACCCTCCCTGACACAGCCTGAGGCCAGTTCTACGTCTCCTATCCCTTGATACTAGGGAGAAAAGACCAACACCCACCTCCCTCCCACTTCCTTTCAGGGAGTTGTGGAGTAACAAGGGCTCCCCTAGAATCATAGAATCATAGAATCAGTCAGGGTTGGAAGGGACCAAAAAGATCATCTAGTTCCAAACCCTCTGCCCTGGGCAGGGACCTAGGAGTGCTGGTGGACAACCAGGTTCACCATGAGCCAGAAATGCACCCTTGTGGCCAAGAAGGCCAATAGTCTGCTGGGGTGCATCAAGAAGAGTGTGGTCAGCAGGTTAAAGGCAGGTTCCCTCTATTCTACCCTAATGAGGACACATGTGGAGTCCTGTGTCCAGTTCCGGGCTCACCAGTCCAAGAGAGACAAGGAACTACTGGAGGGAGTCCAGCTTAAGCTTTGAAGATGGTGAGAGGACTGTGAGAAGAAAAGGCTGAGAGCCCTGGGGCTGTTTAGCCTGCAGAATCATAGAATCAGTCCGGGTTGGAAGGGACCACAAGGACCATCTAGTTCCAACCCCCCTGCCATGCCCAGGGACACCCTACCCTACATCAGGCTGCCCACAGCCTCTGCCAGTCTGGCTGCAAACACCTCCAGCGATCTGGCCCCAAACACCTCCCTGGGCAACCCATTCCAGGCTCTCACCACTCTTCATGCTCAACAACTTCCTCCTCACATCCAGTCTGAATCTCCCCACCTCCAGCTTTGCTCCATTCCCCCTAGTCCTGTCACTACCTCATAGCCTAAAAAGTCCCTCCCCAGCTTTTCTGTAGGACCCCTTCAGATCCTGGAAGGCCACAAGGAGGTCACCTGGGAGCCTCCTCTTCTGCAGACTGAACAGCCCCAACTCTTTCAGTCTGTCCTCATAGCAGAGGTGCTGCAGCCCTCTGAGCATCTTCGTGGCCCTTCTCTGCACACACTCCAGCATGTCCACATCCTTCTTGCAATAAAGGCAACAAAAGCCCACTCTTCTCCAGACTAAACAACTTCAGTTCCCTCAGCCACTGCTCACAAGACCTGTGCTCTTATACCCCTTCACCAGCTTCATTGCCATGCTCCATGCCTTCAATGTCCTTCTTGGAGTGAGGGCTCCAAAACTGAACTCCATATTTGAGGTGTGGCCTCAATAGTGCCCAGTACATGGGGACATTCTTCCCCCTAGTGAAAGCTCTTGGAGAAATGTGTTAGAGACAGCTTGCTTCAATCAAAGGTTAATTTGGGCTTTCTGAGCTTCACCTGCTGGAGAACAAAACCAGCTAATGACTTAATCCTGAGCTTACTGGTTTAGAATGTAAATGCCAGCTCTTGGGAAGCTGTGCTTTGTGCATGAAAGGTGTGGACATGCCAGTCTGGGATGGGGTTTAATGGCCATGGTAGTGTTAGGCTGATGGTTGGACTCGCTCTTCATAGAGGTCTTTTCCAACCCAAACAGTTCTATGGTTCTATGAACTTGTTCCCTACAAAAAGGTCCTTCCACACTCATGGTTGTGACCCTTGTGAGCTGAGGCTAGGGGCACAACTCTGTTACCTACCTGGTAATCCATTGGCCTCCCAGCGCTTGGCTCCATTTTGATGTCAGGCTTGGACCTTTGGAGGGGCAGAAGAAACCTTCAGTCAAACCACAGATGGGCTTAGGAACCCTTGAATCATTCACTTAGAATCACTGAATCACAGAATGGGTTTGGTTGGAAGGTCCCTTTTGAGGTCATCTAGTCCAACCTCCCTGCAGTCAGTAGGATTCCAAACCCACCTGGAGATGTTGATCCTGGGTAACCTGCTGTGGACGCCCCTGCTTTAGCAGGGGTGTGGACTAGATGGTTTCCAGAGGTCCTTTCCAACCCACCCCATGCTGGCATTCTGTGGTATCTCTTTCACAATGAGTAAAAGCTGCAGGTCATGGAGCTAGGGAAAACCCCAGATGCTGTGGACTGAGAGCATATTTCCTGGTCAGGACATGGGCAAGTGGTCAGGGGGATTTGGGATCCAGGGCAGCCTGCAGGAGGATGCTGCTAATGAAAGCAGTATTGAAAACATTTCTTTATGTAATCTGCTTATGTTGACAGGTCAGCCAGAGCAGCAATGAGTTTAGTTAAAGAAATAGCTTCCCAGAGCTGGGAAGCCTGGGAGCCTCCTCTTTTCCCTGCGGTCAGCAGGGACATCTTTACCTGGAGAAGGTTGCTCAGAGCCCTGTCAAACGTGATCTAGGCAACCTGGGCCAGTGTCTCACCACCCTCAGCGTAGAAAATTCCTTCCTTCTATCTCATCTGAATCTTCTCTCTTTTAGTTTAAACCATCACCCCTTGTCCTGTCACCATAAGCCCTGATAAGAAATTCTGTCCCTATTTTTGTGGGACATGGACCCACTTCTCCAGGTGCCTCTGTATGGATCCCATCCCTCCAGAAGATCAACTACACCACTCAGCTTGGTGTCATCTTGCTGAGCATGCACCTGAACCCACTGGCTATGTCACTGATGATATTAAACAGCACTGTTCCCAGTATGGGTCCTTGAAGGACACTGCTTGGTAACAATCTTCAGCTGAACACTGAACTGCTGACCATTACCATCTGGATGTGACCATCCAACCAATTCCTCATCTGCCAAAGATTCCCCCATCCAGTCTGTATCTCTCTCTGCAGCTTGTGTAAGCTGCAACAGAGAATTTGCAGGGTCACCCCTCGAAGCTCCTGCCCTCTAGGAACCTGGTGGTGAGACACCCATGACCACTAATGCTTCTTGCAGGAGGTCAGGTGTTACCAAAACCCCACCAGCTCCATGGGGCAATGTGATTTCCAGCACTCTCCACAGAATCATAGAATCAGTCAGGGTTGGAAGAGACCACAAGGACCATCTAGTTCCAACTCCCCTGCCATGCCCAGGGATACCTTACCCTACATCAGGCTGCCCACAGCCTCATCCAGCCTGGCTGCAAACACCTCCAGGGATCTGGCCCCAACCACCTCCCTGGGAAACCTATTCTAGGGTCTCACCACTCTCATGCTGAGCAACTTCCTCCTCACGTCCACTCTGAATCTCCCCACCTCCAGCTTTGCTCCAGCAAAGGACTAGAGAGTCCTGTCACTCCCTGATAGCCTAAAAAGTCCCTCCCCAGCTTTTCTGTAGGCCCCCTTCAGATCTTGGAAGGCCACAAGAAGGTCACCTGGGAGCTTCCTCTTTTCCAAACTGAACAGCCCCAACTCTTTCAGTCTGTCCTCATAGCCTAAAAAGTCCCTCCCCATCTCAGTCAGCAGTTGGTTGTGGGGTGCCTTCAGCTCTTGGCTCACAGGAGCTCACATCTGATCCTCACCTCTTATTTGAGACATTGGTGGTGACAGCAGTGACAGAGGCCAAGGAGATGGTGTCTGGCTCCAGTCCCACCATGTGTCTCATGGCTTTTCTGTCCAGATCTTCTGTCTCCAAAACAGCAGGTTCATCTGCACAGAGGAGACAAAAGAATGTCTATTTTTGTTTCCACTCAGTGAATAATTAAAGGCAAAGAGAGAAAGGTAACCAATATGTCCTGTCAGCCTCACTTGATAGCAAAGAACAATGGTCACCAAGTCACAGGCAACCTGGTCTAACAAAGAACTAGAAGCAGAGGTCTGTGTCCTTTGACACATTATCCCACCTGGGCAGCATGCCTGCATATGGGTTTGGGAGTGCAAGAAGAAAGCAGAAGGTGACAAACACCCCAGAATTCAAGGGGTGAAAGAGAATTCCAGCAACCTTCTGAGGTTCAACAAAGCTGACTTCAAAGGGCCTACACCTGGGTTGAGGCAAGCCCTGGAATCAATGTAGGCTGGGGGATGAAGGGATGGGAATCATCCTTGTGGAGAAGGAGTTGGGGGTGGTGGTGGTGGGTGAAAAGGTGGACAGGAGACAGTAATTAGGATAGGATAGGATAGGATAGGATAGGATAGGATAGGATAGGATAGGATAGGATAGGATAGGATAGGATAG